>JAVLVB010001174.1:246236-277427 GCA_032876305.1 Orestias chungarensis
CCCTTTAAAAAAAAAAAAAAAAAAAAGGGCTAAGGCAGTTTCTAAAGGCAAACCAGCTTTGCTAACATAATTATCACCAATTTGTATTACACAATGTTGTTTCTTATTATTTCTTTACCTGGCTGATGCCTTCCAGATCCTTTGAAGCTCTTGTAGGACACAAAGGGGACACAAGGCTTAAACTAACAGTTTCACAGTCTCCTTGGAAAGGTTAACTTTATTGCTGGTGAATCAGATTCACTGTTATTGATGGAAGGCATGTACTTAATTAGAATGAATGCTAAGATTAAAATAAAAGCTTTCTTAGCAGTGTTTTACTCAAAGATAATACAGACTTTGGTGTCCTAACAAATTTTGTTATTTTAGTTTTCTGTGATTTATGTCATATTAAAGGTAGAAAAGGACTGTAGATTGTGTCAACTTTGAAAGTGTCTTTAAATCAACCTCGGAATATGGAGGAAACAGAAACATGACTAAATTTAGACCTAATAAAAACTGATTATGATGTTCCCCAAAAAGGCAAACATAATAGGTATATAGTTTATTAAATAACATGTACATTTTTAAATAGATTTGTTACAAATTGGCGTTGAAAATGCGTAACTTTGCTGGAACTTTGTGTGCTTTATCTGTAGTAGATTGTTCAACACGCTTCCTGAAACTATGCCTGAAACATAAAGGTATGAACATAATAAATGTTGAGCTTAGATAAAAAAAGAAAAAAGAAAGGGTAACAAGCAGCAAATAAAAGAGCAAGAAGAGCAAGAAGTCAGCTGAGCAAAAACAGAGTCTGCATTTAAATCAAACCACCCACACATGATCTCGTCTGTGCATTAATTCACCTCTGATACAATGGTCTTCAGCCTGAAAAGGGTGGAGTGCCCTCTTCGGGTCGGGAACGAGGTCCTGCACCAGGTGGAGGAGTTTAAGTATCTCGGGGTCTTGTTCCCGAGTGAGGGAAGGCTGGAGCGGGAGGTCGACAGGCGGATTGGTGTGGCGTCTGCAGTAATGCGGATGCTGCAACGGTCCGTCGTGGTTAATAGGGAACTGAGCCAAAAGGCAAAGCTCTCAATTTCCTGGTCGATCTACGTTCCCACCCTCACCTATGGTCATGAGCTTTGGGTCATGGCCGAAAGAACGAGATTGCGGATACAAGCGGCGGAAATGAGTTTCCTCCGCAGGGTGGCCGGGCTCTCCCTTAGAGATAGGGTGAGAAGCTCGGTCATCCGGGAGGGGCTCAAAGTAGGGCCGCTGCTCCTCTGCATCAAGAGGAGCCAGATGAGGTGGCTCGGGCATCTGGTCAGGATGCCCCCTGGACGCCTCCCTGGTGAGGTATTCCGGGCATATCCCACAGGGAGGAGACCCAGGGGAAGACCCAGGATGCACTGGAGGGACTATGTGTCCCGGCTCTCCTGGGAGCGCCTAGGAATCCTCCCTGAGGAGCTGGTGGACGTGGCCGGGGAGAGGGAAGTCTGGGTTTCCCTGCTTGGTCTGCTGCCCCCCCGACCCGACTTTGGATAAGCGGCAAGAAAATGGATGGATGGATGGATGGATGGATGGACGGGTTTCAGAAAAGTGTTACTGCTTGATCCCATTATGCGGTTTCAGCAATGGCAGTGCCAATATCCTTCTTTGATCTGTTTTGTTGTGCTAAGTCCTTTCTTAAAACACAACTGGGACATCAGTAGAAATGACTTGCTTCATTTTAATTGTGGAATACTGGAAGGAAATTATTTAGTTGTTTGACATTGGGATGGAAAGGTTTATGAAAGAACAACTGAACTATTTATCTTGCTTATTTTTATTTTTGAAATGTTGTTCATTTAGGTACATGCATGAGAAAAGCGTTTTACCAGTAACCTCCCAGTCCCCATGTAGGGCTATTTTCTGGGATAGATCTCTACCAGGTTAACCAGATTTGGCTTGGCTTGCTGTAGTGCTCCAAAATCACTGAACTGAAAACTCTCCTTCAGATGATTTAAAACAGCTAGAAAATGTCGAGGGCCTGAATTAAACCAGCAAGCCAATGAATGCGAAACAGTGTTCGTCCTCTATTATTTAACCTCCCATTGTGAAAATCAAGCTACTGGAAAAACTGCAGAAAAATCCTACTTTTATGCTTCTGTTTGTTTTAGTTTCCTTGTACTTCTCGGGGATTCACCTCCGTATCGGAATGTTTAGAGTAAAGCGATTCAGGTACCACTGCCTAACTTTTCAATGACATAACATAGCTGGACAAAACATCTGATCTTCACCCCATAAACACGGCATTCTGCGCTCATACGGTTATTATTTTAACCCGTCACGATGAAAACAACAGGAAGCGAGCAAGCTTTAAAAGGAGGCCGTGGTTTTATAATGGGGATGCTTATTCAAACTGCTTGCTAATGAAGCCAGGTTTCTGTTGAGAGCCTGCAGGGCTTTGTTCATCCAACACAGGATGAAAACTATTGCTTCCTGAGTTGCTGAAAAAAAAAAAGTCTGGTTTTTTAAATGCTTTCATTCATGTCGAGGGAAAGCCCCCCCCCTTCCTTTCAGTCAACTGTTCACACACTTGTGCTTACATCTCAAATAAACCTCCTATGGATTTCTAAGTTCACAGACTGGCAACAGGGGGAGGGGAGTTTGGGGTATTTTGAGCGAAGAGGACCCAAGAGGGGGGCAAGTGTACGGCGAAAAAAATAAATAAAGAGTTTTATTTAGATGCTGATTTTGTATTCACTGCTCCTCTGCAAGAACACAAACCAGGAGGAATGCATGCTGGAAAGAAGCAACAGTTCTCATTCAAAGAGCCAGAACACAACTAATGTATGTGAGCTGACAACGAGTTTCTGTGGTGGGAAAAGTGCGACCCCTCGAACCCGCTGAAAAGATAGCTTCGGTTTAGGGGAGATGGAAGGGCAGGCTCTATTGGAGGAGAGGTACATTGTCGAGTGAGCCCACTGTTGTTTCTCACCTGCACTGAAAGAGAAAGAAAGGCCTCTCAAGGTGTTTACACTGAGCCCTCATCTGCCTTCCCAGTGGAGCGAAGAAATAACATTAGTCCAGCAGAAACGTGTTGTTGGAAGATGATAATCGAGCCGTTCACCACTAACACATCGTTCCCATCTTTTTAATGATTACAGTTTTTTTCTTTTTTCAATTCGCGGTACATTTCTTTCAGGACAATGTAAAGCATGAAGACCATCACAACAAAGAGCTGTCAAACTTGATAATCATCGTAAAAACTGCATCCGTATCAAAGCTGTGCGTACGCGCCTAAATAACACACCAGGCAGATGAACCTTTTTTGATGTGTTGAGTGTCTTGCGAAAAACATTTCAACAACATTTAAAGGGCCCAGAGTCTGGCAGCTCCAGAAAAGGTAACCTGAGAAAAAAAAATACTTATAAATTAAATATTAAATCCTTTGTTTTTTATTTGAGAGAACAGAAAAAATTGAAACTGTAAATTTGAAAAAGGAACCACGTTATTGTGCAAATAAGAGACGGTTGCAGACAATATTCTGCCTTTTTTTCCCCCGTACGGTCCCACATTTGATTGACGACTGGCGGCACATTTGGAAAAGACGTAGATTATTTGCCATTCTAGCCAACAACCGCTGTAAAAGCGATGATAAACAAAAGACAAATATTCTCGGAGGAGTCAGTCTGAGGGGTGGATTTACAAGGTGTTGTGGTGGAGGCATGACAGTCCGTGTGTATGTGAGGGAAATACAGGGAGCATGTTTTACATAAGGACAAAGCTGCCGGACAATACGCCTGCGAAAGGCAAAGGGGGCTCATCCGTGTAGACCAGCTGAAGAGTAATGACAGCATATTGGCGGTTCCACAGAGAATTAGTTTCCTGGGTGATATTGGTGTTTGTGTTGGGATGTGCATGTCACTCACATTAGCGACGCTCTTTATAAAAAACCTGTGAAGAGCCTCAGTTCAATGGATTCACAGTCTCTTTGTAGAGAGCCAGAGGTCAGGACCTTCTCTACAGCCCCCTTTCTCACAGATTGTAAGGTTTTAATTTCTTGAAAAACCCAGTTTTAAAAGTGAAGCACAAATTATACTCAAAATAAATAACACATCAAATATACAGATTAAAACAAATAATTAACAAAGTGTTGTCTTGCTACCAAGGATTTGAAGAATTCCTCGATTACGTAAACCAGTGATGGATGACCTAGGATGTCAATAAAATGAAAACTGAAACTGGAAAAAACGTAAGAAATCTGTGTTTGAAGCAAGGTATTTGTTCTACTGAACGTATTTAGGGTTTCATTTATTGTTTTTTTACCAACAATTTTTATTAAAATTTTGATAAAGATTTTTTTTTTAGTATACTTATTTCAGTCAAGGTTGTCAATTTCTAAATAATTATTTATACATAATACATTTCAGAGAAATGTTTTCGGTTTTATTTTAGGCTGTCATTGTTTTAGCTGCTTAGATAATTTCCTTCGAATATACACCACTAATGTAATTAAAGAATTGTGGTCATCCTCTCCATCATGACCTTCAGATTTCACACATGACACCATTCTGCAGTAGATGATTAGATCTGCAAACTGAAATTACCATCCAAAATGTGCACAGTTCCAAGACAGCAAGCTCTTATGGCTGGTGATGGATATTTATGGTTTTGAGGATTAATTGAAACTGATCTTTCTATGTAACCTTGTGAATTTGATTAAAAAAAAAGTCAAAAAGCAAGGAAATGTATGTTATTGTGTGAAACAACAAATCCCATCACATGTTTGTGTGATATGTTCTGAAACAATATGTATCTCGGGTGTTACGTTGTCCTCCTGTGTCATTTCTATTTGGCAATCCAACACAAATTTAAATAACCAAGAAGATTTCTGCAAATAAAATGCTAATAATTACTTTGTATGTGGACTGGTATTATTAAAATAATAATTTCGTTTTTGATTATGTCCACTTGAATAATAAATTATTAAAAAGGAAACACACATGAAAAGAGAAAATTATTAACAAAAGGTTAGAAGGTGCCACTAAGCAAACTTCCAGGGAAATATATTATTTAGGCGTTTAAGCGTCTGATAAATCACTCGGTCAGAAAAGGGTATTTTCCATATCTTTATATGTAAATTTACACCTCAAAAATGGCTCCTTCTAGTTGTGAATAGTTTATAAATGGTTTATAAACTATTAATACTTATTAATTAATCTTAAATTCTTATGGAATGATTTATAGATGTTTATAATTGCATTAATTAGGGGTGAGAAGAAGTGAGGCAGAACTTACTGGTTTCTTGCTAAATGAGCCAAATACCGTTACAAATATTTAATCTAGAGTTGCTATGTCAAAGATTTCAGACTAAGTTATTACCTTGTATTCACCACAAGCACTTGTAAGCCACGCACATAATATTTCACTGTATCACTGCGTTATTATTAATATTTTTATCTGTAGGTACACTAAAATATTTACAGTTATTATGGGTAAATTACTTACCAATATGTTTAGCTTTATTGTGCACAACTGTGCCTTTAATTGCCTTTAAATACCAACAGATGTTAAATTGGCTATGTTTAAGATTTGATTTAATACATTTTATTTTTGAATTGAAAAGGCACAAGGATAGGTTTTGTTCTTACATTGTGTTGCTATGTCGCAAACATTTTGAGAGATGATATAGTTCAGCTCTTCGTTTGGTAACAAAAAAAATATGATTTTGCAAGAGTAATGAACTCCGTGTGTGGGCTTGCATCACAGATGCTAACTGGAGGAAAACCAGAAAAAAAAAAGAGCGCTGTTACTGAAACCGATTTTTTCATTGTTAGAGGGGTTGTTCTATAATTTTGCCTCCATTATATTAAGTATATATTTGTGTGTATATTGACATTTGAGTTGAACTTTAATGTCTTTTTTTTGTATGTTTATTTCATAAAGAGTCACCAGTATTAGATGTGAATCAAAAATATTTTATTTTTACTCTCAAGAAAAACAACTAAAAAGTTACACAGAGTTCCTACTAATATTTTAAGCTTGTAAAAAGTGTTATTATTTAGGCATATTTCTAAACATAAATCCTTGTAAAAGGAATTTGTTTTTTGAAATATAAATGCTGGGACTATTTTTCTCCTTATTCGTCTTACATAAAGGGCAAAGTTGCAGCTTTAATTGCCTTCAAATTCTGTATAATAAGAAAAAAACTTGCCCTGCAAAAAGCTATTTAACCACATGGAAAGTCTTTCATATTTCTTTTCCTATCAACATTGCTGTTAGGCTACCATTCAAAGACTGTACATGCTGTGCCATCTTTACTACTGCAAAGATGGAAACCTTTGAATTAATTTCGAGGAAGAAGCAAAAAAGTATGTGTATGCTCAAAGATTTCAACCATGAGCGGACATGGTTAAAATACAACAAACTGCTGGAGTTAATTCAAGCGAGAACAGGAAACGTAAGCTAAATATCTCGGCCTGATGAGGCTTTCGACAAGTTTGTTTTAGATGTTTTCTTTGTGGTGTTTATACGTCCCGTTGATCTCCCAGTAAAATTCACCCAGGCTGCACAGGTAAAACACAGAAGAGAAAGAACAACAGATGGTTTAAGTAGTCATGAGGGAGAACAGGCCTGTACGGAAGCTTCTACCGATATGCCTGGGCTGGGAAAGTCATTAGCAAAGAATGCTGGTGCCAGTTTGGTAAAGTGACACACATGTGATACCAGCAGGTGCACAGATGAATTTCTCATAACGCAGTAAATGAAATTGCTTGCTGTTTATTCTACTTCAAATACATCAAATAAGCTGTACTTTCTTCAAATTCTCAAGTTAAACAAACTTAAAAAAACCTTTCACCCTGTGATGAAAATGTTCTTTGAAAGGATTTCTACCTAGATTATGTTTCTTGGTGCCTCAGAAGCCGGAGGATTGTCCCCCTCGACTGTTTCCCCCTCACACAATGCTGCATCTGGTGCTTGTTTAACTGGACGAGTGAGCTAACACCGTGAAAAGAGAATATTTACAGCAAATATTCAATCAAACCGCAAAGGGAAGCCTTTATGTACTGTTTGTTTAACATTGCTCTGACTTCCACATACCTGACATTACTATGATGAGGCATGAAGAGTCCTGACACCTTTTTTTTTTACCCCTCCCCTCCCCCAACCCTCAGCCTTTTCAGCTCGTGTCATTCTCAGGAGTTGATGGATGTAACAAAAGGGGGCGGAATGGTAGCAGTCCCGAGGTGCAGGCCTCAGGTGTGAACAGGTGTATGGGTTCACTGCCATGCTGGAATGGGAGCAGTTCCAGGTGCACAGCTTCGGGGTGTGGCTCTCACTCATATTATATATATACACATATATATGTTCATACACCCAGCCTCCTGGTTTGTGTTGAAATACTGAGTCCCTGGAAAGGACGACCTGGCTGGGTGGGGTTTCTGTGCGAACTCAAACCTGCATTGCTGTAACTTTAAACAAGAGGTCTGAGAAAGTAAAGACAAGTTCTGTTTGAAGATGAGGGTCAGAAGTCATGGAGGAGAAATCAAAGTTTTTTTTATGCTTCTAAGTGAAGTGTGGGCTCTCTTCATGGGTTTCTATGTCTACGGGTGAGTGATGTGTGTATGTTTAAAAAACTGTTGGGCCCAAAGCAAACAGTACGACAAAGAATGACGGTGTGGTGGTGGCTTGTCTGGGCGGTGAATGTGTGCTCGTCTGGTTTCCAGAGCAACAATTGTTCTGATCAATCTGTGATTAAACAGCTTTGGTAATTTTGCAGTCCTGCTGCAACACATCCTGGTGGAAGCTCTGTAGAAAGGAAAAGTCTGAATCCAAGCCTTTTTCAAGTCCACGACAATATTGGCCTCGGCCTAAGGAAAGATTAACTCGCTCTTTGCACAGGTTGTATAAGCCTCGTCTGTCAAAAGCCAGCGCAGCAAAGCGACGAAAAGAATTTCGTAGATGTATGGCTTAAAAATGTTCAAAAGGAATTTGGGAAATGGATAAATGGCTGTAGTGGATGCGTTTGCAAATCAATTTTGCCTCATAAAAGTAAAAAAAACAAAAAACAATAAAAAACCCTGGTACCCCTGGTAACTCTTTGGTATCCAGAGCAGTTCTTCTAGCCAGGTGGAGCTTATGAGTTTTTCAAAACATAGATTAATGAAGCAGTTTAGAAAAGAATTCTAAAAAAACAACAACATAATGTTTACATTTTGTCTTGCTTTATCACCTTATTTTCACTGACATCATAGTTGATAATGTGCTGTGCATGAATTTCGTCTCAGAGTTGCCCTCACTTAACACCTTCCCCCCCAAACAGGGATGGGATCCTGTCTTTACGTTTTGTGTTCATGCAACCATTACTTTCACCCTTTCTCTAACAAACATGCTCTTCCCTAATCAGTTCTGACGAGTCATGGTTTTTTTAAGCCATGCACTTGAATTGGTTTTATAGAAAATGTTGCTGGGTACCAGCACTCGAGGACTGGACCTGACCATCCCTGTCCTGCAACAACCTGCTGCAATAGTTACACTAGAATTTATTCATGATGGTTGGTTTGCACCTATTAAAGACTCTACTCTCTTTTTGCTATGCTACTCTTTAGGTTCTACCTATTTCTGATGTGTTTTTTGTTTCACGAAGAAAGCTTTCCAGTAAAATCTTATTTGCATCAACAACTTTGATTCTTTTTGGTCTGTCTTCACAAACCCTCCAGTCGATGATCCAAAAGGACTGAATGCTGCAAGTCAATGCCTCAATGCAACATGCTTGTTTTCTTTATATAGAAAACATTATTAACTGATTTTAAAATAATACTGAACTTAATGCACTGTTTAAAAACAAGGACCCATAGAAATATATGTGATTGACTTGAAATGATTTTTCTTGTACTGCCGGAAGATATTTTGAGATTTGAAGCTATATAATCAAATTCAGTTAAATAAAAAAAAATTAATTGAAACTCAGGTCTGAATTTAAAGTGAGGAGCCTTGAGGTGCCATCCAGAAACCCTAATCTGAGGAGAGATCTTTACTGTTGAGTTTATTTTAAAGCTTGCCAAGTTGCTTGTTTGTTGCTGTTGATTATACAACGGTTATTTAAACCCAGTCCTCAAATCCAGTATTATCCAACGTTTTAATTTTTGTCGGCTCAAACACATCTTGGTCAAATAATCAGGTAATTAGCAGGACTCTGGAAAACTGCACACTAGGACCGTGATTTGAAAAACCTCTGATTTAAACCGTTATTGGTGAAACCGTGTGTCTGGCGAGACATTCTCTGTTCAGAAGCTTAGCTCAAACCGAAAGCGAGGCAGTTTTCTCTATACTTTTGCTACAAGTTACACAGGGACAGGTGATGGATTTTCCTGCTGGTTACTAAACTCTGGGCATCCCATTTCTTTTTTTATCTTATTCTTTTTGCGATTAAATCACTCATTAAGTACGTACTCAGACGACCCACAAACGTTCTGCCCTCTTAAACTGATTTTTGATTTTATGTCCAATAAACCTGCTTTAAAATTATTAAAGCCATTCAAAGCTGCTGATATTCACAACAACAAAACAGAATTTGAAATTCTGCAGATATAAATCCTATCTTCTCTTGAGCAGTGTGTACAGATGAGCTGCATGACCTTTTCTGTCCTTGCAACCAGTGATCGCTTTGTAATGTATTCTGAAATTGATTTCTTTTCTATTTCTCTATGAATGCTAACAGCTTTTTCTTGCTCTCCTCGAAACCCTGGGTCTTTCATTCCATGTCCCTGCACAGCTGGATGTTATCCTCCTAATACCTTTCAAAACCTCAATCATGACACTTTATGCGGAGACACAAAAATGTGGGATGCTGTCAAAAATGGAAGCAGAATAAAGAATGTCAATTTCCTCCAATTGGCTCAGAGTAGAATGTCTTTCTAAGTTAATGTCTAATTTAAGAGCTAAAAATTAGCCAAAGAACGTCTGTTAAAAGACAAATATAGCAATCCGAAGAATTCTGCATGATTTTAGCCAACCAACCTTAGCACAACTTTAATTTATTTCTTATGCTCAGCTGTCACCAATATTCCTTTTTAGTATCAAGTGACCCGACAATGAGTCAGAGGAAGCCAAGAGTTTCCATTAGTCGTCTGTCACTAATTACCACTGACTCCGGGGTTGATTAAAAGAAATCACCAAGCAGCAGCACACACCATTATGCTAATGAGAAATCATTTGGCCAGGAAAAAAGGGGGTGCCGAGCCAAGTATTTGGATGACTTTGCAGTGCAGCCAGGCTGGCTGGACTAAATGGCTTCTTGGACAGCGTGCCATTACAGAACTGGACGTAAGAAAAACCTTGTGATAATAACGATGATAATGACGATGATGTGGATGATGACAGAATTTTAATCAAATGTTTCTCTCCAATTCTCATGGGCTTATTTAATAGTGACTATTTCTCTCCCCTTGCTTTTCATTTGCATATGCATTTTTAGCCTTCATTTGCCCCATGGCAACAAAAACAACCTAAATCTCACTGGCTAGTGAAGAGAGGAGATGGTAGCATCTAATTTAATTGTAATTGATTTGCTCATCTAATTAGAAAGCCTTTAGAGGGGGGAAACTAAGTTCCTAATCAGCAAACAGGGAATTTGGTGACAGCAAGTTTTGTTTAATGTCAGGAGCTCCTGTCAAAGCAAATAAGACGCTTAAACTTACTATTAACCAAAGCAATACTAAACCTGCAGTTATTTTTTGAATATCTGCTTTACTTAAAAAAAAGAAGAAATTATTAAGTTAAGCATGCATTTAAAGGGACACCAGGCGACACATGCATCAACACACATCTTATTGCCTTTATCTATATGTAAATAATGCATCATCTCTTTCAAGATTTATACTTAAAAAAATGCTTATTTATTGTTATTGTTGGGAAAATCATATACCTCACACTTGTTGGTTTGAGTACCTGCAGCTTTTTTGAGACAGCAATATTTGTCTGTGTTAACTAATTTCGTATTCATGACACACAGCTAACAGTCTGGAAACACCCGGTGTTCAACATAAAAAAAAGGATCCAAATAACATTGACCGCAGGCTAGAACATCTTACAGGAAAGATTCAGAGGGGCAGTGAGAATATACTGTATGTTTATAGCGAAAAATGTGAGAGATTCTGTCCACATCTACGAGGTGCAACATGAGACACTGAGGTACAAAGGACTTCCCTAAAGTTGTGCGTTAATTCCCTTTATAATATATTTAGAAGTAAGTAGTTTTTTATACAATCATTTTATATATCATTTCTTTTACAAGTTACTATTCCTCACCATATATTCTCCTAAAACTTTCTCACATGAAAAAGCAAAAAAAAGCAAAGTATGTTTAGTTTTAATTTGATTAACAAATAAGTTAATCAGCAATAAGTAAATGGAAGGAGCAAAAAAGTCTGATATACTGATTCAATTGCATATGCTGGTTTCTGGTCTATGTCTCTACCAGGTTTGCACACCCAGAGACAAAATATTTTGTCCATTCCTCCCAAACGTACCTAGACATAGTTTGAAACACAGATGTTTAGGCTTTGCAACAGATTCTAAATTGGACTCACTTTAATTCAAACCATTCTCCTATAATTGCAACTATGGTTGTATTATTAGTGTGATTATCTAGCTTGGTAGCTTTCCTTAAATATATAATGTGTTTGCAGGCTTTAGGAGGTTTTATTGATGGGCCGCCTTGTGTTTTGCTTAATCAAGCTTCCTTTCAATCTTAAGCAGTGTTGCTGTTTCTACTGAACATCTCCACGGCATTATGCTGCTACCACAAGTGGTGGTTCATGTATGTCAATTTAAATTCTAACCGAACACAGCACATTCTTCTACATGTTTAAAGTGTCTTATATGGCTTCTGAAAAACCAGTGTTAGCTTCCTTTTTGCCACCCTACCATAAAGACAAGATTTGTGAAGGGCTCTATGAATATGTGCACTTTAACAAATATTCGTTGGTTTAATGTCAGTTGAGAACATGTTGGCCAACAGCTCCCAAAAGCTCCTTAAAAGAAAATCCCCTTTTTCACTTGAGTCAACATTTAATGTCATACATTTTCTAGGTAATTAAATAACATTTAATTGTATTTTATCTGGAAGTACTCAACCACAACACATACAAACAACGTGTCCAGATCTGTAAAATGAAAAAAAAATCCACCAAGCAATTTACCAAAAAAAGTTTCAAATGTCTTATAAGATGCCCTTTTGCTAATTTAAGAAACCGCTAATAAACCACTGCTGAATTACTTTTATTATCAGTTTAATTATAAATCTTATCATCCAAAATCTCACCCCTGGGCTACTTTTTAAAAATGTAACCATAAAACATATTGGTTTATAACTGCCTCAGTTCTCCACTTACTTTTGGAAATAAAAAATAGCTTGGGGCTAAACAGGGGTTCATCCTCCTGATGTCCAGCTGATCCAGCCCTCACCACCCCCTCCACACCCCAAAGAGCACCTGTTAAAGGCTGCCTCTCTTCTGCATTTCATAAACCGCCCCAACTCTTGATCCTAACACATTTACTGAAGGCAACAGTTCGTCCTTCACATCTGTTTCTCTGAGAATATCACTACAGGAAAAACAAGGAAAAAAATCCCCTCGGCAGTTCAACAATCTTTCTCAGCTGTTAAGAGTGCCCTCAGGCGATGGAAGCCTTGCTGTGTGCTCCAGCTGCAGGCTTCGCTATGGTCATGGGGCCCAAGTGAAGGGCACCATTGTCCATTCATGAGGTTTACTGTGTTAAAGGTCAGATGAGGGAAAGCCTGTGCTAGGCCCTGGCAGGAAATGAAATTGGGTGGCAGTTCGGATGATAGTTTAGAGATGGTGGCTGAAAAACAGCCCAAAAAATGAACTGAATGAATTGGGTGACTTTTTAAGTGAGCATGAAACCAGTGCTATTCTGATCAAAGGGTAAAAATCATTACGTTCAAACGGACGTAATGTGAAAAGGCGCACTTTCTGCAGCTGGAATAGTTTTGGCTATGTGAAGGGATGAAATACTCAGCATGACCAATAGCCCATTGCGCCTACCATATGTGCAGATAAATCTTCATTTCTCACGCAGTTGGGCAATTCAGTCAGCTTCAGAGGCGGCTTCACTTAAAACCAAATGCACCTTATGGGGTCCAGACAAACTGCAGAACAAATTGGGGAATAAATAGACACACTGGGTCATTCACATTATGCTCAGCAGGTGACTTGGCTGAACAAACCCTGTTGAATCTGAAAAGGCTATTTTATTTTTGAATTTTATTCAGACCCTAATTTAGATATTTCATTTAAAACAAGCTGATAAGCTTTTATAAGGGAGAAACAAGTTATTAAAATTAGGTTCATAGTAAAAAAAAAAAAGTATAAGTTAGATGATCATTTGTAGAAAAATGAATAAACAGAACATTTTGTCAATATCACATGTTGAGGAGTCACTATTCAGAGGATTGTACAATTTACTTTAAATCCTATTTTGTTTATGTTCTTGTCGATTCAATTTTAGAAAAGGGGGAATCTTCCAATGAAAGATTAAGTGCATGTGTTTCATTGTAGGTTATTGTTGAAAAACAAATCTAAGGTTATGAGCCTTCTGAATTTTTTTTCTCCCCAAAAATAATCCATGCAAATTGTAAGAACGGTATAATAACCTTCAAAAATCAATCCTCCGTATATGACAGTCATCTCAGCAGCAGAGCAGAGAGAAGCTTCAAAGCCTGACACTGGATTGCTGATGAGTTAGAAAAAAAAACAACAAAAGGATATGTGTATCTTTTTTTTAAACTGCTGAGTGTATTTGGATGTTGTCTCCCTGCTGCAGTGCTTAACTGATCAGCTGCACATACTAATATGAAGACTTGATATGCCCAAATGGTACTTCATCTGGTACTTCATCCCACTTTATTTAAGCATAACTGTCTTGATTATATGAATATGTAAACTAATGAGAGTGAAACAAAACGAACGACTAAATAACAGATAAACTCATAGCACACTAGTTAAAGCATTATTCAATTTTAACTTAGACCTAATATATATTTATATATATACAGGGGTTGGACAATGAAACTAAAACACCTGGCTTTAGACCACAGTAATGTATTAGTATGGTGAGGGCCTCGTTTTGCGGCCAGCATCAGTTCGTCTTGGGAATGACAGATACAAGTCCTGCACAGTGGTCATAGGGATTTTAAGCCATTCTTCTTGCAGGATAGTGGCCAAGTCACAATGTGATGCTGGTGGAGGAAAATATTTCCTGACTCGCTCCTCCAAAACACCCCAAAGTGGCTCAATAATATTTAGATCTACTGACTTTGTAGGCAATAGGAGATGTTCATCTTCAGTTTCCTGTTCATCAAACCAATCTTTCATTAGTCTTACTGTGTTTATTGGTGCATTGCCATCCTGATAATCGGCACTGCCTTCAAGATACAATGTTTGAACCATTGGACGTGCAGGGTCCTCCAGAATGGTTCTGTATTCCTTGGCAGTGACGGGACCATCTAGCACAAGTATTGGGCCATGGGAATGCCATGATATGACAGCCAAAACCACCACTGATCCACCCCCATGTTTCACTCTGGGCATGCAACAGTCCGGGTTCTTTGGGGCTTCTCCACACCGTAACTCTCTCGGATATGGGGAAAACAGTAAAGGTGGAGTCAACAGAGAACGATACATGTTTCACATGGTCCACAGGCCAAGATTTGAGCTCCTTGCTCCTTTGAAACCGGCATTATTACGAGTGACCAAAGGTTTTGCTATAGGCAAGGCAAGTCAAGGCAACTTTATTTATATAGCACCTTTCAGCCAAAGACAATTCAAAGTGCTTGTACAATAAAGTTAAAAACAACACACAACAAGATGATAAAAATTATAATAAAAGATCAAGCAGATTAAAAATAAACGAAGCAAGCATTCATTTAAATATAGTGAATGAGTCCAATTAAAAATGTAAGAGTAGGCAACTTCAAAAAAGAAGGTTTTTAATCGTGTTTTTAATAAATCCAAGGTAGGGGCAGTCTTACAGAGAGCAGGAAGCTTGTTCCAGAGTGTTGGAGCATAGTAGCTAAAAGCTGCTTCACCATGTTTAGTTCTGCCTCTCGTTATAGTTAATAGTTTTGATTCTGATGATCTTAAAAGTCTGTGTGGTCTATAGGGTTGAAGAAGATCTGAAATGTAGTCTGGGTTTCTATTGTGAAGTGTTTATTAAACTATTAAGGAGATTTAAAATTCCATTCTCTGAGCAACAGGCAGTGCAGGGATCTTAGAACTGGACTGATATGCTGATCTCTTTTTGTGTTAGTTAGGACTCTTGCAGTGGCATTTTGGAGGAGAAGGAGCTGTTTTATTGCCGTTTTTGGTAATCCAGTAAAAATGGCATTGCAGTAATCTAGTCTACTAAAGACAAAGGCATGAACTAATTTCACAGAATCTTGTGGGGACATTAGTCGTCTAATTTTAGCAATATTTTTGAGATGGTAGTATGATGTTTTTATGATAGATTTCATGTGGTTATTGAGGTTCAGATCTGGATCCATGATCACCCCCAGATTTTTGGCTTTGTCAGAACATTTTAAACCAACAGATTGAAGGTGAGTGATTATTTTTAATCTATGTTCTTTTGGTCCGAACACTAATATTTCAGTTTTGTTTTGATTTAGTTGGAGAAAGTTATGGCTCATGCAGACATTAATCTGCTCAATACATTTTGTGAGTATTTTAACCTGACTGTAATCTCCTAGTGAAAGACTGATGTACAGTTGTGTGTCGTCGGCATAGTTGTGGTATTCCTGGTTATTATTTCGTATAATTTGAATTAATGGAAGCATATAAATATTGAAAAGAAGCGGTCCCAGGATGGACCCTTGGGGAACTCCATAGGTAATTTCATTCAGTTTGGATTTAAAACTGCCTATGGAAACACAAAAGGTTCTGTCGGACAGGTAAGATTTAAGCCAGCTGAATACTACACCGGAGATGCCAACCCAATTTTCTAACCGAGATAGTAAAATATAATGATTGATTGTATCGAATGCAGCACTCAAGTCAAGTAGAATTTAATATTGACATTTTATTACGATCAGTGTTTTGACGTAGGTCGTTGAATACTTTCACAAGAGCAGTTTCGGTATTATTTGAGACTTTTAAGAATAAACTCGTAGGTATGAGGTCAAGGGTACAGGTAGATGAAATCATTTGATGTAAAGTGTAACACAAATCTTTTTGAGTGACCACGTTAAAGTGGGTTATCCTAGGTAAGTCCTGTTTGGTGGGAAACATAATTAATTGTTTCCTAACAGCAGACACAGAGGAGTTTACTATCTCCCTTATTTTCACTGTTTTATTTATGAAATAGGTGGCAAATTGGTCGCAGGCCTCAGAGGAGAAAAATTCACGGTTAACAGAAGAAGGTTCTCTCAACAATCGAGAACCGAGCATGAGAGTTGCGCAGGGATCACACATTTCCGGGGAAAAAAAAAAACAGAGCTGCCACACCCACGCCCACAAAATAACAGATTAATAAAAAAGTAACAACATGGCAGCACCTATACTTTTACATTTACAAGCCTGGCGTTCTTGACCCTATGGAGTTCCAGTTTACTGGAAACAGGAGAGTTGAGATCCACATTTAATTCTGCCAAACTTTGGGCAGCTGTGCTTTTATGTTTTTTTAGATACATTCAGGGTTAGCACCCGAACATCCCTTTCAGACAGCTTCCTTACGCGTCCACAGTTAATCCTGTTGGATGTGGTTTGTCCTCCTTGGTGATACTGTATGCTGACATTACCCTGGATACCGTGGCTCTTGATACATTACAAAGACTTGCTGTCTTGGTCACAGATGCGCCAGCAAGACATGTAACAAAAATGTGTCTCCTCTTGAACTCTGGTATATCACCTGTAATGTTGTGTGCATTGCAATGTTTTGAGCAAAACTGTGCTCTTACTCTGCTAATTGGACCTTCACACTCTGCTCAAACTAGTGCAATGTGCAAATAATGAAGATTGACCATCAGCTGGTCCAATTTACCCATGAAACCTCCCACACTAAAATGACAGTTGTTTCAGTTTCATTGTCCAACCCCTGCATATTACACAGTAAAGTGAAAATCTTTGTATATATTATATTTTATGGAAAAAAGTAAACATTGCTTTTGAAAAAGTACAAAATAACAGATTAATAAAAAAAATAACAACATGGCAGCACCTATACATGGCAGCTAACTTTACCAGCAGCTCTTCATTGAATCTCCAAAGTAGATGCAATCAAAACTACTGTGTTTTGACGCATTTGAACACGCATAGGCATCATTTTCAAATCCTTCAAGCTCATTAGCCAAAAGAAGTCAATAGTTATTTATGGCAATACTATATAAATGTTGATTTCTATGTCAGTTTTCAGCCAAATATCAATGTGATTTTGTGTCAGTTATAATTAATTGAACAGTTTAATAACTGTCTTCACCCAATATGTTTGCAAAAACGTAACCATTTATCTTTTATATCTTTTATATTTTTATATTCCAATTTCCAAGGAACCTTATGTTTCCAAGAGGTGACAATATAACGATTTGTATATACTGAAAATATAAAAAGCTTCTCTGTTAATATAATAGAACCATTGACTCAAATGTAATATCTGAGATAACTATAAAAATCTGATAAAAATCTGTTTCTGGTTTGCATCTGACAGGCAAAAAATACTAGGCTGGCCTATGACATTCGATCCAACCATGGCTTATCAGATAAAAGATGTCTTGGAAAAAGAGACAAGCCATGACATAACAGAACCAAAATTGGAAACCATAAAGAGCCAAAATATGAAGATAACGGGACTAAAAACAACAAGCCCAATGCAGCATGACTACGTGCAGAGAAACTGCTGTCAATATTAGCCGTTAATGACGCAACATTAATAAAAACAATATCACCTCTGGAAGGAGAAGGCTTTGATTAAAAGGGGGGAAAAACTTGCACCAAGGGGAAGAAGCTGAGTAAGCCTGGGGGAATTTATCAAAGCTTTATAAAGGCCACAGAGGCTAAAATGAGGAAAATAAATGATAGGGGGAGGCTATTTTTTTTTAGACAATGTCCCCTTGCTGAAGCTATTCGATTATGATGCCAAACAAGGTAACGTATTTCCAGCACAAGATAACAAATGTAAAGATCTTTAGTCTGAGGAAAAAAAAAGTTAAAGCCTTTTTCCATCAGTGCCAGTGTTTCCACTGTTTCTCTCTATTGATTAGTTAAGTGAAAACAGGAACAATTAGGATTCTGTCATCAACAGAGAAGAATAACACCTCCACAACACTCTGTCAGAGAAATAGAATGGGAGGGGGGGGATAAAAGCCTACGCAGACTGCAGAGGGATTATGGGCCAAAAGGGTGTCTGAATGGCAGACTGACTGACCTTTCTCTGTTCTGAAATGGTGAGTGGTAATCATGGACAATTATAAAGGGCCTTTTGGCCAACAATAACCTAATCCTGTTGTGGCAGTGAGAGCCAAATGTAATTACATCTCTCTGGTACGCTGACCCATGTGTGAAGCAGAACTAAGCCCAGGAAGGATCCAGAGAAAACTCAACCATTGTCCCATCCAGGGCAGACTAGTGTGCTCTCATTAAGTCACAGTTTGTTCTTCTTCTGTCCTGTAATGTTGAAATTAATTAATGGTCTGAATAGTGCGTTCATCATAAAACAGCTTTAACAGGTTTCTCATAGGTTATATAAATCTCCAATGTAAACAATTGGGACGTTTTTTTGCTATTAGTCTTACACACAAACTAATTCCTGAGGGTTGGGCTTACCACAACAGCCAGTGATTGTTATGTATAGAATCACATAAACAAACAAAAAGCAAAAACAAAGACACACAATCAGCAGCATTTTCAAATGGAGCACTTGAGTGCAGAGTTGTAACTCTGTTGAACTTTAACATGCCTGTTGTGCCTCTCTCCGACTGCAAACCTCTCCATCATCTTTAATAATGACTTATTATGGTTGTTAACATTCCTTACAGAAGATTAACCCGAAAACCCCTGTTGTTTTTACCATTAACTATGACCTTCTTGGCTAAATACAAATCAAGAGTCTCAAACAGGAGAAAATGACCGTGTTGAGTATAAACCCAAATGCTACGCAAGATTATTTTGAGTCTATTGTTTTACTGAGTAATGAAATAGGGGTTTTCAGTTTACAACACATTTACATAAAACTTAAGACGGAAAAATGAAAACATTTTAACTCACAATGTTTGTCTGGAATACCTAAAAAATGCATGAAGGAGCAGCAGTTTGCCAGATGGAAATATTTTGGTGAAATAGAATAGAATAATACCATGCATAAATACTTGGTTGATGTTAAATCATTACTTAAGTTTGGTGGACACCACTGATGACACCAAAGTTTTTTCACTGCTAAGACTCAAAGAATAAAAGTATAACTTAAATTGAACATTTCTGACAATAGCAGGCTAAAACACATCAAAATACAAAACGTCATGCTCTGATCCATTGAAATCCAAGAAGAAATGAGACACTCACAAACATCAGCCAGCAAAAGGGAAGGGGAACATTTCTAAAGATGGAAAACAAGAGTTAGCAAAATAATTCAGAACAGCATCCAAAGTTCTGCACAAGAGAAAGTCATATTTTGACTGGTTTAAAATAACAAAATGAAAGTTTTGGGATTACTAGTGGAGATAAGCACTAGTCCCCTGCACCACTGCAAGGAAAAGTAGGCTTTAATAATAGGCAAACGGATTTATAGATTTTGGAACGATCTAAGCAACGTCCAAACTTCAAAAAGAGAGATAAAATGTCCACAATTCCTTCACACGCCACAGATAACTAAAAATATCCCTGACAGATTAAAAAAAACCACGAGAACTACAACATAATAGGGATAGTCAGGAGGAAAAGCTGTAAAACTCAAAAATTATAATGAGCTTCAATGGTAATCATGGTACGCCAGGAAAATAACACCTTATTTTTGATCAATGATCTGATTTAATGTGGGCACAAATTATACCATTTGGAACTACAGCTGAAAACAAGCGTTGATGGCTAACTCTGGCATGCTTTTTAATCTGCATGGTCCTGCTTTGAAATAAATAATCAGACAAACGTTAATGTCACCACACAGCCATTGCGTGGCCAAAAATGCTGACGATTTTGTGCACACATTAAAACAGGAGAGTTGTCCACAGTGAGTACTCATATACTTTAAATAAAGCAGTCAATTATATGTTATACATGATATTCTGCACAATAACATTGCAGTGATGAACAGGTTTCAATAACATGCTGATTTACTAAAACGTGTGTTTTTAAACTTGTGAACTTATAGGTAATCAAGTCAATCATCTTTTAAAGTGTACTAGATGAAAAATCATTGACTTGTACTCAGGCATGTGAGATTTTACATGTTTTAATAAAAAAAAGTGAAAAAAAATAACCACTACCACCGTTCCTTTCACGATGACATACGATTTCATTTCAGCTTTTCTGCTGATAATTTAGGTGGATCTCTGATTTATTTAAATAATTATTCAAGATTATACATTAAGATTGTGGAGAATGAATTTTCTAAATTTATTTAGTGTCTGCCAATCTGCAAAACAGTGCAAGTCAGAGTGGCTGCTGACTAGAAAAATTGCTCTGTTGGCCTCTGGTTGCCGTTTAATGGGGCCAACCTTGCAATTTTTCTAGTCAGCAGCCACTCTGAACTCCAATAATCAACAGAGCAATATGAACACAGTAGCCATTTTTATTTTTTTTACTTTAATTTGGTTCAATGCTTCAACATTAATACAAGCAACCTGATTGGAAATCATTATTGTCTCACTGTCTGCAGAGAAATTGTTTATTTCAGAGGTTTTCCTGAAAGTCTGTGATCAGCGTGAGGAAAAGAAAAAAAAAGAAAAAAAAAGAAACATCCATG
This sequence comes from Orestias chungarensis, assembly GCA_032876305.1. Taxonomy (NCBI): domain Eukaryota; kingdom Metazoa; phylum Chordata; class Actinopteri; order Cyprinodontiformes; family Cyprinodontidae; genus Orestias; species Orestias chungarensis. Next base: position 267,168 of record JAVLVB010001174.1, read on the forward strand.
TCAGATTAGATTAGAGCTAATTCCATCAGCTCTCTTAACCCCTTCTATTAAACTCACCTTTGACTCAACAACATCATTTATTTAGGAAAGCATTGATTTTTACTTCGCAGCACAGTCAAATGATGGATGTCTTTGGTGGTCTGCCTGCACTGACACGAAACAACCATAGCAGAAGCAGTCAGAGGTAAACCACTCCTAGTTGCCTCATAAATATGCTCACATTGATTATAATGCATCAATTAAACAGTAGTTCTGTGTAGGTCTTAGATTACCTCCTGTGTGGCTCTAAGAAAGGCAGTTTGTCAAATGCTTGTAGGCGATCTCACATAACAGTTTTTAAAAAGACTAAAAAAAGACAAGAACAAAACACTTGAAAATAACCATTTATTCTGCCAAATTCCAGGCATTCATTTATGGGTTCTTGTTGATTTAATAATTTTCAGTTACAAAGTTCTGTTTTTGAAAGTGACACAGTAAAAGCTATTGTCTGTCACTCAAAATAATGTTGGGGTATTAAACGTCACTCACTGCTGTGTACCTGGCATTCGACACCCAACTCACACAATGGAAGCATCCAGTCACATTTTATTTGTCTGTTCTATAACCTGACTCCAAAACGAAATACAAATGGCAATCAGCCATTGTGCAGCAGGTGAAAGCCTCTGGGGACAAAGGTGCTGAAAAGAGGAGCAGGTCCTGGTGTCAATTACGCAATATGTATTTAATCATATATAACCAAAACCCTTTATAGGAGTAACCGTTGATTGTTTGAAGAGTTTTAGTTCTGCCATTCTAAAATCTTGGACTGTGGTGACATTTTATATCTTTGAATTAAACGTGCTGGACTAAATTAGATACAGATTAAAGGCACATACCCTCTTGCATTAAATCCTGCTATACTTTTCCAGTTTTATGTCAAGTAGGATTATGAGAAATAATTCAATTTGCTAAATGACAGAATGTCGTCTTCAAATTAAAAAATCCGAATACACAAAGAAATAATAACTGCTTTCCCAAATTGCTTAAATTATAAGTAACAATTGGCTTAAAAAAAAAAAAAAACACCTCCAAGGAGGTTTGTTCAAAAAAATTGAATAAACTGGAAAAAGATTGGATAAAAGGACCATACTGACTATGTTAGAAAAGAGCATGAAGCTTGTAAGCCCATAGACAGCAATCCAACTATGCGTTACAGTGATGGAAGCGGATGAAATGGACAATAACCCAAAATAGATAATGGAGCTGAAGGAATGGGGATAAGCATGGTGCTGTCCAAACTGGGCTCAGGTACAAGCATTGCTGCTACACATAGTATACAGTAACAATGCCATGCAACGTTTCTACTTAATAGTTTAGGTGTAGGAAAAAAAGCACAAATGTAATTAGCAATATTTAAAGATAGTCAAGGCAGCTGCTATAAAAATTGATAACAATATAATTTATTCTGGAAACATAATTTTTCATGTTGTCATCGGATTTCTCTTGATTTGGACCAAATATGTAACTATAACAATTACATCCAATCAAGCCTAAAACACATTAAAACTACCTTGCATTTAATTGTACATAAAAAAAATAGAAAGTTAAAATGTCAATGTTTTTGCTGCGCCGCTGGATATTCAACACAACAAAGAGTTAAAAGTCCTTCTCAGATTGCAGAATCTAGCGGTTGGAGAGAAGGTCTTTGAGGGGTAAAGTAATGAGGGGCGAAGATGCAGTGGATGCATATATGTGTGCTTCCCAGAGTAGCAATGTGGAAGTGCAGTCAGAGGGGAAACAGTGCTCTAATGACTGCAGGAAAACCATGATCATGCCTCCAGGCTTATTCATTCAAAACATGTTGAAGTTAGAATCACTGAAGGTCAAAATATACATCTGAAGAGAGTACATGCATAATCTGAGAATCACTCGGTGACATAATCAGTGCAGTTCTTTATCTTTGCATTCTAGGGAAATAACCGTACGTGCCACGGAGCCCTGCTGTCTTCATTTGGTACTGGAGATGCAACGATTTGCTACATTCTTAATCATCTGTACAAAAATCCTTTCACCTCTGGGAAATCAGAGGCTTTTTGTTCTCATTGTCTCCGTAAAAAGGATTTTGAACAAACTCCCCTGAAAGGGAACGTGAAGGTTATCTGATGACTGCAGTGATCCTCCTCTGAGAATTTCCAGCCAAGTGACTCCTAATATGTTCTCTGCAGCACCAATTAGATAGCAGCCATGCAAGACGTAAGGAACTGGGCATCATGCAAATTTAATTCGATGCAACAGGGTGTAGCAGTTACATTTCTGATAAACGTATTTTCTTCTGTTTCATGCTGCTAAACTAGGGGACAGTTAAAACGACTCACTTTGTCACTTAGTCCATGACTACAAGCACATGGGGAAGCTCAAATTATGACTGACATTTATGTGACCACACAACCATCTTAAATGGAAACTTAACTTGTCTGTTGAATAACAAAATCAGCTTCTTTTCATCATGTTTTGTGATACTTTCCACTGTTTGGACATTCGTCTGAATCGTTTAGGCCTTGTTCTCAGTTTTACTTGCAATTAGTACTAACAGGATATTAACAAAATTACCACAAAGTGGCAACAATGTACGCATGTCTTCTCAATGAGGCACGGGAAACGTAGAGCCAAGGAGAAAAGCCATTTGAGACAATATTCTCCCTGCAGAGGTATGATTTCTGCCCCATCGACTAAAACTGGGAGCTGGTCTTACTGGAGAGGAGCCTGAGAACTAAAAGATCTGTCTCCCATATAGATGTTTAGTAAAACGTCCGGTTCTGCTGCTTTAACTTGTGGTGTGGTGAAATTTTGGGATGATCTGCTACAATTAATGTCAAATTTAAATATCTAAAAACTTTGTAAATTGTAATAATTGTTGCACATGGTAAAAAAAAAATAACAGTAGGGAGTAACTTTTATGCTAGAATGACACTTTTTTAATCAAACAAAATAATAGGCAATAGGTTAAGCTCAAGATGCTATTTAAACTTGACATTAAGATTAACAAAATCAATTATTATCATATTTCTATTGCGTCATTTTATCTATGCATTTGTCTTCACAATTACAAATTATTTGTGTCATAAGAGTTGGTTTATTAGTGCTCTGGCCCATTTAGCTTGAGTAGTACTTATTGTATAAGTAAATAGGGCTTTGAAGTAGACATAGATGCATTGCAAGTTATTCTTTAAAAAGGTGTTTGCTCAAAATAAAATGTGTAATATAACTTGAAGATTTTTGTCTGCTTTCTCTTCACTTTGTATCCATAAAGCTCACCAGAGGAAATTTTCATGACCATACTTCTAGTGACTGTTTCTGAAACAAATGGCTTTTTAACTTGTCTGCAAGTTTTAATTAGCTATTTTTGATGAATGAAATAACTATTTTTGCTAGAATCTTACTAAAAAGAGGAAAATATTTGAAGTATTTAGGTGCAACATGCATTGCAAGCCATTTTTGTATCTTTTTTTTGCGAAACATAAATCAAGATATCATGGTGAAGAGTTTGTCATTTTCAGTCGAATCAATAATCTCTGACATTTGCCATGAGGTGTGGGGCAGCAGGGGTGAGGCAGAAGCACAGTGTGCACAAAGGATAAGCCTCAGAGAGGGCTGACAGACCCTGGAGTGACCATTAGGTTTTTGAGAGACCCCGCCGTGCTCACTGATTGGGAAGCAGGCGAGGCGCCGCAGGCTTTTTATTTAGAAGGGACGACAGGAGACTCAGATGAATAACTCAACCAGGAAACTGAGGATAATAGCAGGTTTCACACAACAGTGCAAAAGCTCAGTGGGTATAAACAACATGGTGCTTACTGAAGCTCTTTGAGTTAGAGGGCAAAAAACAACATATGTACTGCATCATTTTCAGCCACCGTAGTTGCACCTATGAGGCTTCATTCTTTGTAAATATATGAGTAAATCAGTGTAATACTCAATCTCCATTTTTATTTGATCAGATTATACAGCAAATGTCAAACATAATTTTAGCTTGATTTATTTGTACAATTACTTGGGAGCTTCAGACTTTTATTCAAGTACCCTCAACAGTCTAACTGAATGCAATCACTACTTAAAGAAATGCAGCCATGCTAAAGTATGGATTAAATTTTCCGTTTTTGTGAATAGTCGCAAATAAAAATATAAAACCATACAAAATATATACAAACACAACAGACCTGTGTATCTTAAAAAAATAAGAAAAAAACAGAACTTTACTCTAACCACGTCCTAACATTAACCAGGAGTTTGGAACTTAATTTGAAAACTGATTAATGCTGATACAATGCTTGAACGTTAAAAATTCTTTACAGTATATACTTTCACAATTAGAACATACAGATGAAAGTCATTGATATGAAATATAAAAATCAGTGGTTCAACAATAGATCCTTTTGGAGCACTCATGAACAGTATATAAAAGATTCTTAATGGTTCTGATTCTGCAAGCAGGTAACCTTAATCTATTTATGAAAGAGGTCTTTCCATCTTCCATTCCATTTAACTGTACGTAATGAACAGAGTAATTTTTGTTGTAAATATTGAAGCCGTTTATTTCTCAGTGAGTCCATTTTTATTATTTATTTTTTATTTAATTGGGCTAAGCCTTTGTTTTGGTCAAATTCAAATTCATGGATAACTATGATTCATTAATTAGACTAAATCAACACTGCAAAAACACAATATTTTTCCTAATTAGATGACAAAAACATAGAATAAATTAATGAAAGTTTTTTTTTAAGTGGTGGGCATACTGAAGGGCTAAAGTGCTATTTATTCAAATTTCCATTTTAGAGTAAGGTCACTTTCATCAGATAGTGTTATCTCATGCAACAGGGTGATAGTCAGAAAACTCTTTGTTCTCAGCCAGACTGATTGCATCTCGGAAAAAAAGGACATTTTCTTTTAGTGACTGCTGTGTCTAATTCAAGAGACAGAGGAACAGAAGTGACTCGTGGCTCAGAATATTGATTTTAGCTGAACAGGGACTTCATCATCGTTACCATGAGCAACAGATCTCTGTGAACACAGAGCTATTCCTTCAGGGATGGCGCTTTTCAACAGTTACTATAAAATATTGAGGGTTTGTGAGCTTGCACATTAAAAGATCAAGCCCTTTTTTTCTTATGTGTTTTTGAAAAACGGTGATAACATGATGAATGCCACATTTGCTGTGGCATTTAATATCAGTGTTTACAACAATTGTCTATATAATTGTATATATATACACACACCAAACTACACATTCTGTAGTAATGGCTTTAGTCCAGACAGGTTGTTTGTATCAGTTTGCAAATGTATTTGCTCTTTGTGTGCAACGCCGTTGAGGCTGCAATATTTCACTGTCAGCTGAAACCCAGGAGATAATCAATATGACACGCCAAACAATAAAACACAATGATTTGAGTTTAATACCCTTGCCTTGAGAATCACTAATGTCCCGGTTGCCGAAAACTGATATTGTCCACACCAGAGTGAATCCTACTGAAATTTAGTAAGCGATGAGGAAGGGAAAGCATGGCAAACAGGATGATGTCAGCACAAGGCCAGTATTCATTCAGCTACAAGGTCTGGTTTTACAGTTTTTGTTTATTTTCATTAAATCCAACATAGACACTTGCTATAATTGTCATGTTATGAATATAATGAATATAATATTTCCTACTTTTATTTAAAGAGTTTTATTCTGTTTCCCATGTTTTTTATATTCTAATTACAAATAACAATAATAATAATAATATAAAAAAAGATGAACTGATCCGTTCTATGCAAAGCTACATCCACAAAAGAACATCTGGAGTTTTATCAATAATCAATTTGTATAACAGAGAGTTAATTGAAAGTGTTTTCTCTTAATAAAGTTTTTTTTTCACCAATTCCACCATTATCAACCAACAGCAAGTTACCTGATATTATTCTTATCATAATCATTGAGGTAATGACAAATATTGAGAAATGTTAGGGACATATACTTTTATGAAGAATTAAGGGGTATATTCTCCAGGGGAATTTCTTGATGTAAACTACCATCTTAATAAAAAATAAATAAAATAAAACAATGTTTTTTCTTGTTTTATGTGTTATAAAATTTGTATTGGCCAAGATAAGCCTGATCAGTGCAGCTCTACAAAATAGATATTCCAAAAATAGGAAACATATGTGTTTTTTTCCCCTCTTTGCTTCAAATAATTGTTGCCATCAGGCTTTGGGTCTCTGAACATATTCACAGGTACTTGGTCTGTCAGCTTTCTAATTTATATTAACAATACCAGAGAGGAACATGCTGTTCTTGGGCAACAGTTGAATAAATCTCCTCTCTGTGTTCTGGCTGCATTTCATATTCTCTCAGATAAACACATGCAGCACTGTGACTGTAAAGCCTTGGAAATACCTATTGGAATAAACTTGTGAAATCGTTTGCAAAGGTTTGCTCAGAGCATTATTGCCAACATGTAATTAATTAACCATGTCCCAGAGGCAGAAAATGACAGGCACATTTTAGGGCTTCTATTACCGGGTGTTGAGTTGCATCCCTCAAGGGGAAATGAGGCAGCCACATCCCAAGAATCTCTCTCCGTCAAATCAGATACATGATAAATATTCAATGACACTTGGGCTTATGGGTAGCAGTGAGCTCCGTTTCTCTTCACTTGAAGGAAGCCGGTCTGGACTAGGGCAACTGAATACAGATCGTCAAACCAAAGTCTGAATCAACACCCCCGCGGGATTCTTCCTCTGATCTCCAAAACCATAGACGCCAGTGTCAGTAAATTATCCCTGCAGCACACTCCTCTCCTTACAGGTAAAAGTGGCATGAATAAGCTGCAATTCCCAAACCGAGACAGAAGCGTGATGTTACAAAACAGATTTGAAATACTGTAAAAATGTACACCACCCTAAGGTGGTGAGATTATTTGACGTCTTTTGTTTATCATTTGAGTTTGAGAATAATGGGTTAATGTTCCCTGTGTTTGCTTGCGAAGCCACTGAAGTGTCTTTAATGATTAAGAGAGAGCAGATTAGTCAACACTGTCAGCGATCACCTTTCTCTCCTGGCGCTCGGCGGGTCAGCTCGATACCTCAGAGACTGATTGAGTGAACTGCTGCAAGTGCTGTTTGGGGGCAAATAAGCCCCAGCAGAAACTTGTTTGGCATCGGAGAGCTTAATATTTAGTTCAACAAAGTAGCTCTTCTTAAACACATCTTGCATGATGAGAGGTGTTAAGAGCATCAACTGTGAATAATTGCTTCAAAGCAGAATAGAAAAAAAACAAAACAGGAATGCTAATGAGACAAAGGATGGGTGGTGTGTGCTCCCACCCTGTGACCTTAATTAATTCAGCACACTGAGCTACTTGACCACTGGTCACATTATTCTGCAGCTCAAACAGGACAAAATAAATCAGTTTTTACCAAGTTGTAACATATAAATGCACCATACATTTCAAATGTGATAAATTGTCACTCCATGCCACCTACAGTGCAATCAATCAACCATCCATCCATCCATCCATCCATGTTTTTAAAATGACTTAATTGCTGCACTGCAGTGTGGTAATAGAAAAACAATAACATTCAAATTGATAAGTTAACACTTGTATCTACAAGTCTCGACTTTATTCGACGAGCCGTTTGAGTGAGTCAGCATTTAGGATCAACTGCGACAGCTTAAATTACATCTTGAGATTTGGGGCAATTCAATAGGAAGTAAATCAATCTGAGGATTAATTGTTGCACCACATCCTGAGGAGGAGACATTAGATACAGCCGGAGGCAGAATGCTTTGATGGGGCAGGAGAACCGAAAGCATTTGGAAAACGTAGATCAACCTTTCACAGCTTTTATGTCTATGGCTGATTTTCAATGTGATGGTACACAAACCATCACATTGTAAATTGATTACCTTTCCACTTAAAAATGTTGTCTCATTTTAAAAAAAAACTGATCAATTGGTAAAATGAGGTTGCATACCACATTCAAATGTTAATTATCTATTACTTTGTTTTGTGAATGGCTCACCCTGTATGTTACTTTATATCCTGCTGTTATTCCTATTGCATTTACAATCATTCTAATGTCAAAACATTTTTAATTCACATTTTAATTCAGAAGATTTGTTGTAGCTCAGGTTCATAGCAGAAATTTGAATCATAATGAATAATGTCCTTCCAGAGCAGAAGCAATATGTGGGGAAGGTTTGTGGTGTCATTTGTCAGGTATATCTTCCAGCCTTCTCATGCTTTCACTTATAACGTCCGAGCTGACTGGAGAAAAGACGTGCCCCTAAACAAATGGCCGCTGTCACACAAGGGAAAAGAGTCTTTAATGAGTAACTGTCAGGAATGATCTTTAAGCATCAGCAAACTCATCGTCCACACAGAAATATTTGGATTTTAGTGCAACAGTGGCATTTTTTTTATGTTGGATTAATGTAGTTTAGGATAAATAAAGAGGCATCTTATATCATAGTTTTGCTCAGGCACAAAAAACCAAAATGTATACAGTCTGTGTTTCTGTTGAACTTAGTCCATTTTCCCCTCATTCTTTCCATTGAATTTGTTAGCCTTAGGTAAGCCTTAAGTAAAATACTTTGTTTAAGACTAAACCAAGAAGCCACAATTTAATGCTGGCAAACTGTCTATTTATCTCTCTCTTTCATAAATGAGTGAAATGTCTGCAAGTTATTTTATCATGCTAAATAATGTGGAACTAAACCTGCCTGCAATGTGGTGGACAATGACTTCAAACTAGAAAACAAATTGGCTGAAATCCTGGCATAAAATAGGTGGTTGCTCCACCCAGTCCACTGTCTTCCACCATCTTTAAATTTGGAACGGGTTGTATTTGATGTGATCGCGGATTGATTACTTCGCCCTGTGCCGTCATTGGTAAAATTTTTTACTCATACCCACAAAGTTGAATTCATGTCCACAGAGAGAGGAGTTTGTAGTTGTAAAAATGAGAGTTGTATTCATAAGAGTTTGCACTCACAGCTTTTAGATTCATACTGTCAGACTCACAAATATTTCAGCAGAATTTTGGGTACAAGAACTTCATTGACATTTAGATTCGAATACGAATGTTATGCTTTCATCTTTTTGACCACAATCTTACTCCAGAATTCAGTCCCTGGACATGGTTTTTATAGCAAATTGACATTTCTGTATGAAAAATATTTACATTTTAGAACAGATTTGTATTTAAAATATTTTTTACATAAACTATGAAGCCAAAATAACAAGAAATAAAAAATGTATAGTACTGAATAATAGATAATCACAAATAAAATGTCAGAAACAAATTAACATCATCAGAGATTCCAAAATATTGAAATGTACATAAAATTTCATTGTAATTCTCTTTTACATTAAACCCTTTAGACTCCATCAATTATCCACAAATAACCGAGGATCCGCTGTACTGGTAACTAATTTGGTTTCCTTATCTTGAAGCCTTTCAGATTAAGATAAATGGATCAATTTGAAAAGTAATTAGCTAACCTTAAAGCCGACGTGTTCTTTGAATATCTGTTCCTTATCACAGCGAGCGCCTAAACTGAAACTGGCTCTGTTTACCTTTGTTCTTCTTCAAAAGTATCTCTCTGGGGGGAGCAGATATGTGATTGATTTGGTATACTCCCTCTGTTCCTAACGCTGTTAAAGTATCTCCTCCGCGTAATAGCTTGGTAACAATGAGAGAAAGTACAAGACACTCAGTCAAGCGAGTCTCATACAAAGGGTTGGAGAAACAATTATGGACACGGAGTCAGTGACTCAGAGGAAAGCTTAATGCATTGCTCTGAGAGAATATGTATTAAGGGTATATTGTCTCTTTGAAGAATGCAGACAGATTTATTGCAAAGGCGTATCAAAGTAGGCAGACCCTCGGAGATAATTACCTCCACCCATTCCTATTTTTCTCCTGTACAGATACGCGCACATGTTTACAATCTGGCCGTGAAATTCGAATGGCTTATTTTCTACCTCGGAACAGACTTTGATTATTCTAAGTGGTTATCTACAGATGAAGCTTGTTTTCTCTCGCTGCCCTGTTTCAATTATGTAAACTGTCATTTTGCAAAGTGGCAAAGTGATACAAAGTGATAAAATATCTAAAATATCTATCTCTATTAAAAAGCAAAAGCATATATATATATATATATATATATATATATATATATATATATATATATATATATATATATATATATATATATATATATATATATATATATATATAAAA
>JAVLVB010001174.1:277527-384583 GCA_032876305.1 Orestias chungarensis
GCGAATTAGTCATGAAATGGAGTTAGGATACAGAAATTAGAATAAATAAGGGCATAACTAATGAATACACATAAAAAAATATATAAACTGCTTGTGAAAAATGCATTTCCATTTGATAAAAAAAATAAAGATGTCACCTGTATTGAGAAACTTGCTTAATACTGTCTAAAGGCTGTGCGGATTCTTTCTCTGGAAGATGTTATTCAATTGAATCTTAGATAGATAAAGATAAGGGTAACTGACTTTGAAACTAATTGCGTTTCCTTGTAAATATGTCTGTGACTATTGTCCAGTTTTTCCATTTACTCAATAAGAATATTATCGGTACATTTTTAATGTATCCAATCGTCAGATATGTAATGTCTGCCACTACCACGAGACATAATGTTCACAATTGAAAGTGTCTGTTCTGACATGGTGTTTTTGAAAATATATGCATAAGCAATGTGTTTCTCTCCCAAATAGACTGTATTCTCCCTGTAATTCTCTGTCTTGTGCAGAACACTATAAATAGGCAGTAATTTGCTTGTTATTCAACCAAAGTGTCCTGTACAATTAGTTTGTAGTTGGTTTCATTGTTGGTTGCATTATGTTGACTCTGCTGACAGACGTCTAACAAAAGGCACCCAATCGATTCTGGTTTATGCTAAAAATGTTATTCTTTTTATCATTCAGATTATAACAAATATAGCGTACATTTGAATATTCAGATATTCGGAAAAGGCAGCTATAAGATTTGGCATTAGCTTGTTTAGTTAGAATTTTCTTTCATTCTCTTCCTATTTTCATTCATATCCATCAGTGCAATAATTTATGGATGCACCGATACCGACACTGGTATTGGGTATCGGGTATAAGAACTCTACTCGTACTCATAAAATTGTCACCAATTCCACAACATCGATACCACCCGCGGCGCTACTATTGGGCCTGGGTGGGCCTTATGACGTGATCTCTGTGCCACCAGGTCCACAGAGCAATCTAGCTGCACTGAGTCGCTGTCCTCAGTACCGCAAACAGCATTTCAGTATTTCAAAATTTTGTTAAATTTGTGTTTGTACTGTATGTTTGCAAATAATAGGGAATGTTGTTAATATAAAAATATCTCTGGATAAAATTTAAAAAATCCAAAGTAACTATATGTAATGGCGTAAGTACTTGATATTGGTATCTGTGAGTACTTAAATGCAAGTACTCGTACACTACTGATTTTGGAAAAAAGTGGTATTGCTGCATCCCTAAATAATTAAAAAATGATTAACCTTTTGTAGGCAGTCGGTTAACTCAATGATATTTTATTTAAACAAAGAACCGGTAGAAAGACAGCTTTCCAAATGTTGACTGATTTCTGCTGGTTTCTTTCCTATTTCATTTGATAAAAAAATATTAGCATGTGTCTTTGCTTTTTAACATGCTCTAATTCCATTGACTTAAATCCAGTCTGAGTCCAGGTAAGAATATGTTGGATTTTTATGTTAATCAAAAGACAAACTGATTAATGATAATAATGAAAAAAGACACACTAAGCAAGGCAAGCAGAAAATACATCCACATTTTAAGCCTAAAAGTGAGACTGTAGGATCTTGAAATCATGACTATGAACACATTTAGGCTCAATCTGTTTTAATTGCAAAGCATTTTCTACAACGTAACAGGCAGTTAAGATAATAAAGATTCAAGCTTTTTACTATAAATGTTGAAAACAATGATAATGTAACGTCTTTACATGATGTAAAGGATGACTGATGCCAAAGATTTCCAGAGCTCTCATCTAAATGCTCTTATTTCTACATCGATGTTTTAAACCCTCCCACATGGTGTTTTTGCTCTTGCCACATTCTGTACAGTTTTATGTTTTAATGCCAGCCAATATTCTGTCTAGTGTTTATGATTTCTTAAAATCATGCCCACACTTGGATTGTGCAGCTGCAGTGACTCAGCTCTGCATAAAAAAAAATTTAAAGAAAATTTCACAAACTTGGTTCAGTACAGCAGGGATTGCTATTATGCTGATGTATGGAAATCCAGCTTGTGTTTTGTTTCACGCCATTAAACTTTCCCAGTAAAATGTCCTGCGTTAACAAAGTAATTTGCATTTTGAAGTGCTTCCTGATGAATAAACTGTTAAATCTTAGTCTGTTAGAAGTGTCTGCAGAACAATGCAAACTTAGTTTGTCACACAGCACAGACAAAGACACGCACGCTGAGGATTTGAGGGGTTTTATGATTTGTAAGCAAAAGTCAACAAAGTTACCATAATTTACAAATGAAAGTAAGCTACAAATATTTAACTATATTTAATATAAGATGAAAGAAATCTTAGTTTTTAACATTTTTGATTATATATATATATATATATTTAATTTGCTAGTACAATCCTTTGAGGAAAATAATTTTTTTGCACAACCAAGAAGATAAATCACTGACTGTTTTTTATTGTCTCTATTGGCAATGAAATAAATGGAATACCATAACCATCTATTCAGAATTTATTTTATTTTTCCTTTATTTTTTCTCTGGCAGACTGGTACAAGACAAGGTTAAATTGTTGCTCTGTAGTGCGGTGTTACAATTATTTCCTGACACATATGTTGCTAGTAGATAAAAGCGTGCACATGGACATAATTGGCCGCACCTTCTGCCATAATGTTTTAAAGTGACATGAAAACAAGTCGTTGTACCTCATTTTGCTCTTTGTGTCATAAGAATTGAAATTTTCAAATGACAGGATTGAAATAGTTTCTTACTGACTTTTCTTTTCCCCCCTGAATGGCTCTCATAGTCTAAGTGTATCTGACTCTTGTTTGTTGGAGAGGCACTCCCGATAATAGTCTGCTCTTTGTTTGCCACTGGGGGAGAGGCTGTTAAAAATGAAGCACGGACTAGAGCACACTTCGGAAGTGATTTAAGAAAGGTGCCTGCTTGGTTGTTAATATGTGATGACAAAATAGCACTGATGAAAAAGCTCTGCTGTTTAGGTGAATTATTCTACACCAGCAAATGTACTTTTTTATGGTGAGATCATTTTTCATGCTTTATTGAATAATGAAGAGGGATCAACTGCATTGGAATGAGGACTTTCCAGTCAGTTTACCAATGACCGTTGGAGATAAGTCACCACTGGATAGATGGATAGTACATCTACTACTGAGGCACTGAATGGTTTTTTTAGTTTGCAGATAATACATCTATGCAGTTTTATTCACATTTATTAATAGATTCCAACTCTGTGAGTGGAAAATTGGCAGTACATCAATGATTCACTTCTCTAATTAGTGTTTATACTTATTCAAAACGGACAGAGGTCAACTCCCCTGTTGATATACTAGATAATAAAACTGATCCTGTGTAAGGTACTTGGTACTTGTCATTTTTTTTGTGAAGTGAAGACCCAATTATAGAGAGGAATGGAGGCATAATAATATTGAAATAGATCCTTAATCGGGAAAACAAAACTCAGTGTAACTTCTTTGGAACTGCCAGGAGGGGAAAATAAAACTGCATATTGAAGAGGTAAAGAGGAGCTCAAAAGGAAAATAAGCCACATGCACACATGGCCAGACAACGATAGGATCTGGCAGGATATACTCTGTTGCAGTAAAATATCCATGAGTATAAAGCAGGTTCCAGCGCATACACAGGTGTTTGAAGGACCTTTGCCAACGCATGCCTGTGGACATCAGATAAACAATGTTGATCAGAACTAGAGAATACATTACCTATATGTTGCCAGAATTTTAGAGTTAAGTCTGACAATCTGCTCCATGACCATGCGTGAAAAGATTACCAAAAACTGCCGCTGTTGCCATGATGATGACCTTAAATATTTCTTTGTCTTTGACTCAGTTTCATCTGTTTAGTTTGAATTGCCACCCATTAAATCCATACATCTTTATGAACAAGGCATTTCTTAAGGCTGTAATGGTGCGATCACAGAAAAATTGACCCTCGGCAGGGAAAACACAATCTGACGTGTGGAAATGTATACCCAAGGCACATGAAGTGTGAATATAGGTTGTTTTCCTCTGTTAAATGTCACACTAGAGACAAGGTATCAGCCTTATTGCCTTCTTAAGACATCATTACACTGAAATTTATACCAATGAAAATATCTTCAGGGTAATCTTTCTGCGTTAGAGGGAATGAAGTTGCATGTAGCTCAGTTGATTTGATGTAATCCAGAATGTAAGAGATCCAGTTTAACAGGATTAAGGCATGTTGTAATGTTTGATTGAATGTGCGCCTATTAGTGTCCACTAAGTTTTATTTTGTGCAACATTTATCACAAACACTGCCTGCTCATCAGCTTTCTTCTGCTGTTTATATAAAGAAACATTCAGTAGTTGTGATTATAGTCATATCACAACTTGTTTCCTCTAAAGAAAAATGGCTTTTTTAACCCCCAAATATAACCTCACAAAAAAAAGATATATATACAAAAATAGTGTAGCTATGACAGTTAAAATGAATTACACAAATCCATGGCAAACAAAAATTCTAATGTTAATGTTTATCAAGTCACAAATGTTTTCCATACCAACTTCATCTGGTACCTTCCTGTGATACTCTCAGTTCACACAAACCTATACATTTAGGAAGTGAGGCAGTACTTGCTCCTTTTGCTCCTGGAACACAGGTAAGTAATATAAGTTCAAAAGCAATAACATTAAGATATTAGGTTTAGTGAATAAAAAAAGATGGCTTCAAAAAACTTGTCAAAGTTGATTTGAAACAAGACGTTTATATGAAAAATAGGCTCATCAACCTGATTAAGAAGGCTGGGTCTGGTCTGGGGACAAATATCGAATCTCTGGAGAAGATGACACATTACATACAATCAAGAAAATCATGGACAACCATGAACATCCTCTTCATGAGACTGTTATTGGAAAACAGACTTTTCAGTCAGAGGCTTCTTCAGCTTAGTTGTCAAACAGACCGCTACAGAAGGTCTCTTGTGGCCACAGAAATCACCATCTATAACAACTTGTTAGTTAAATTAGTTATTCCAACATCATTTGATCTTTTGATTGATTATGTTGGCTACTTTCGGCAGAATGACGCACCTCAGGTCAGTCTCTTGAGCTTGACAATGAATCCAAAGAATAAAAAAAACAAAATGTTCAACAGTCACCAGACTGCAATCCAAAAAAGGCACAATTGGGATGTGGTCAAACAGGAGATTTTAAATCTTATATGTTTAGTCGTCCAAGTCGGTGCTTATTAAGCTAATTTATAGCCTCCATTTTAGATAAGTTGCACACACATTTTTTTAAAGGTTCAACTGAGCTTCATAGTGATTCTTTTTACCAAAGCAGAATCTTACATTGCATTTTATCTCCATTTAACACAAAACCAGAATTCAACATATTTCAAAAATAAAAGGGAGACAAGGCAAATAACTAATAAAAAAAAGAAACCAAAATGAGATTATTTTTCACATGATGTACTAGAAAACTAATAAGTCTGAGAAATGATTGAGAAAAGTAGTCAGTAAATTAAAATGTCCTGTTTGTCTATACTTCAAACAGAAAGAAGCTTACTGGGCGGTTGTGGCTAGGAGATATTATAAATATTTCACATGAGGGGAGGAATCACATTTCTTTTGCTCTATCGAGACAGAAGTATTGATATTCAGATGCACTGCGGCTGCAGAATTTAGAACGTGCTGCTGGGTTGGATAGCCACCGATCAAATTTCCACCGATAAAGTGATAGAGCAGCATTTTCAGACTGACATTTCATATCGCTATCAAGAGATAATATATTTATATTAAAAGGCTCTCAGTGCAATTGATCTTTCCACTGGGATGTGAAAGAGGAGTCTAATAAGTTTTATCAGCAGCACCTTTTCAGGGCCTGTGTTGGTCCTGATTACATTGCTGTAGTATAGGGCTCTGGGGGCTGTTTTGAAATGATGGGAGCAAAGATTCCAAAACTACGATATTTGGTCTGACTTGAGTCAGCGATGTAGTCTAAACCACTGCATTCTGCAGATAGACGGCTGTGAATATCACACTGCAATGTGAAAAAGCAGCTATACTAATCCGCTTCAAAGGCAACGTGTAAGTGTCATGCTCTTTCAGAAGACCATCTTTCCCTGTCAAAAACAGCCACTGGTGAAAAACAATCAGACTTGACTTTGATCTTTTTCAGGTCTATCGTTTTTTATAAGATTATCTGCAGCAAATGAGTAAAAGATTGTCATTTATGAAGCACGCTGGCCTCTGTGGCATGTTAATTAATGTAAACTGCTGGAAGCTGAAATGGTACTGCATGGGGCGCAAAATAACACTTTAATTCCTGTTAGTTTATTAGTCACTTTGGCAAAGATGTGAGCCTTTGAACATCTGAAAGCAAATACTTGATTGCCTGGAGTTTGCAACAATCTATACATGCTGTCCTAAGATACATATTTAAATAATATAAAATAAAATGAAGTAATATTGCAGTGGGACGACAAAAAATCCATTTGATGTAACATTTATGTCAATCACTAGTCTCTTGAAGAGAAGACGTAAATTATTATTATTATTATTATTTTTTGTGGCAAACTGGCTCTTCCTATACTTATCTGTGTTTTTCTTTAATTGAATTAAAATTAGAGTAGTCAGGTCTGCAAGACTGTTTGCTAGCCTATAGCCTATAAGGGCATCCGATGTTTGTATGCTTTATGAGAGAAGTCATGTTTATGTCTGTAAAAAAATCAAATCTGCCTGCTGCCAGTTTTAACCTTTTCTGTTTCTAGCTATTTTTTTAAATGCAGAAAATAGAAAACCCTGCAGCTTAACTAAGTTTAGAAAAGTCCCTTCCTGCCTAAATCTATAATCACAATATTTATCATGTTTCATACTATATGAGACATTGCAAATTGCACAGAACTTTTCCACATAACCAAAGAAAAGAATAACAATTTGTGATAGTCTAATTCAGTTGGATATCACAGAATCTCATCCACAGTAACAGATGCATACATAATTCCAGCTGGAGGGTTTTGTATTTTAAACAATACACTTTTAAACATCACTAAAATGCAAGGGAGATATGTTATAGTTTGGCACAGACTTAAATATCTAATAACTGTTTAAATCCTCCCGATTTTAGAATATATTTACAAAAAGTTTCATTTGATTTATTCCCAATTTTTGTGTTTAGGTTCTTACACCTCAAAATATGTTGTATAAATCCCTAGAACCTCACAGGTTAACCTTGACCAAATTCCAACAACATATCTTTCTGTTGTCCAAGTAAATATTCCTGAAGCATTGTAATTAGATTCTTGAAAGTTTAAAAGGGAAAGCTGGATTTTTCTTACGTTTCTGCAGACTGTCTGCAGCTGCAAACAAAACACATATAAGGAAACCCGTTTGATGAATTCTTTCTGTTACGAGAGCACAGCTTTTATTGATTCGTGCTGGAGACAAAACCATTTCTCCCCGCTCTTTAATGTGTTCAACCATTGAGAGTTTTCTTTACTTTCAAATCCAATTACATTGTTATTGATTAGCCTCCCTGACAATATAGACATTTATTTAATTCTCTAAGAAATGGTAAAGTTTATTTTAGTCATAGAGATCTAAGCAGAAGTATTGGTATCAGTGAATATTCATTTTCTATCACATTTTCAATGGAGTTTATGTGAGCAACCAACGCAAAGTACATTGAAACATGTGGCGTGCATTTTTATTCAGCTCCCTTTATTCTGATGAACTTGAGAAAATCTAGTCCCACCAACTGCCTTCACAAATTAATCCACTTAATAAATACATCTCTGATTTAATTGCAGTGTAAAACCAGACTGTTCTATGGAGGACACAGAGAATAGTGGTTGCTGCTGGATTATTTTCTCCATGGAACAAACTATACAGGTGAAGAATAAGGTTGTAGAGAAATTAAAAGCCTGGTTCATACAGTCATAATTTTCTTACATTTCTGCAGACTGTCTGCAGCTGCAAACAAAACACACATAAGAAAATCCGTTTGATGAATTCTTTCTCTTACGAGTGCGCAGCTTTTATTGATTCGTGCTGGGGACAAAACCATTTCTCCCCGCTCTTTAATGTGTTCAACCATTGAGAGTTTTCTTTACTTTCAAATCCAATTACATTGTTATTGATTAGCCTTCCTGACAATATAGACATTTATTTAATTCTCTAAGAAATGGTAAAGTTTATTTCATTCATAGAGATTAAAAGCCTGGTTCATACAGTCATAATTTTCTTTATCAATTTCTTGAATTTCTACTTGGGGATCAATACAGTATCATCTTGTCTTATCTTGTCTCATCTCATCTTATCTTATTTCATCTCATCTCTCATTTTATCGTAATCAAGAAACTGGAATACTGCAACTTGGGCCCCTAAAATAATAGGACCAAAATATTTTTGTAATCCCAATTGAGTAAATACAAATGCTCATCCCAACAAGATATTTTGAAATGTGTGGCCGTAAAATAAAGGTAAACAAACTAATTCAAAGTCCATTAATGTTTTAGGCCGTGTAAAAGTGATGCTGCAAATACTAAAATATTTTGAAATTTAAAGATAGTAAAGTTACCTTCAGGTGTGTTAAGAAGAAAAATTACCATAGTAGGTTAAATCTGTCTTGCTACAGGTAATGTGGTTGTTTAAACAAATCTGGGACCCGCATGAAGCTCTTTAAACGTGATTGAATGTGAAATTAAACAATAAACAGAGTGCCAAGCTTTATAGACTATTCTCTTTCTAATGAGATCCTGCAGAGTTAGTCAGTTGAAAACAGACATGCCGTGGGGATGGGGACTACTGAGCCTGAAAATTTAAATACTCTCAAAGTGTTGATTCATTTAAATGAGACGGGTGTTCCTCCCTTCCTGCAGAGGAGTTTTCAGACACTGGAAAGATGAGCACAACAGAGCATTACAAAGAGAAAAGCCTTACAACAGGCTTTACTTTTTAAACAACTTTGGTTAAAAATGCAATCACACATGCTGCATATCCTCACTGGCAATGCATCCTGTGTCTTTTGGATTTCTGAACTCAGATTACATATAGGTTCTCCTTCATAAGCACCCATAAATAAAGATGTTCGAAGTGAAGAATACACCTTAGGTTATCGTTTCCGAAACGCACACTTGAATATCTTGTTCTGTTTAACAGCTGCGAAGTGGGACATAACACCGTGCAAAGACCTGCACGAACAATGAGGCTGCAATAAGAGGCCCGCAACTGTGAACATGAGACACATCAGTCACTAATCAATACTGAGCTTCTGACAGTGATGGACGGCAGGAATTGCAGAGAAATTGGAGAGACAAATCGTCCTGAAATAATAATGTGCAGCTTTTCTCAAGGTCAGTGTAAATGGTAGTAGCTCAATTTGAAACAACTTGTGTCAGGCAAAATTGTTCTTGAAAAAAAAAAAAAATGAATTCATAAGAATCAAATCTATCTTTCCTCATTTCATTTTGGCTTGGTAGTAAAGTGTGCAACGTAAACTTAAAAACCTGTTCCAAAAGTCAACATTTTTACATTTTTTGATTTTAATGGCCATCTACCCAGTACCTGTGTGGAAAACAAAAATAAACCTGCTGTTTGGATGTTAACGACAAAAACATGTGCAATCTTAAATGTATAAACAATAAGGGTTCACAATACAAATATGCACTATTAAAAATGCAATAAATAAAAAAATTCCAATTTCATTCAGACTGCTATGGGTCCGGGTTAAGAACCACCTAAAATATTGGTTAATACAGGTAAAGTGACCTACATGCTGTATAGAGATACTACATCTTAAATATGCACAAAAGCCAGTAGGTACTGATGTGAATTAGCCTGGATCTCTATACAGCTAAAAACAAGTGGTCATTAGTTCTAATGGTTCTAGGGTGTCAGGGGCTGCAGCCGGCCATAGCTACCCAGGAGCCTTCTGTGCCTTGGGAGTCAACAATGAAAGTTTGAAATCATACCTACACTTGACCAGGAGTTGGGGAAAATAAATAGTAAAGGACAATATAAGTTAGGTAATATCACAAGATAAGCTGCAACATTCTGGACCCACTGCTGTCTAATACATAAAGAGTTATATTAATCCAGTTTGGGATGTTCACTTCAAAAACAAAACCTCAGTTAAAATAAATACAAATTTCCATAGAAATACTGTTGATTCTTTATTTAACAAATAAACTGACTGAAGTAACATTCATAGCATTACTTTTAATTTTGGGTGTTAAAACATTATGCAAGACCAACAATACAATTTATATCCAGAAATTCAAATAATAATGCCAACTGAGAAAACACTGTCTAAATCTATTGATTTTTAAAGCTTTTCAATAATATGACAGTTCTGTCAAAATTCCTCTTACCTGTCGCACTTTCCAAGAAACAAACATTTTGTCGTCCTCGTATTTTAGACACAACCATCAACATTAACAGTAATTAATGCCTAAAATACACTTGTCATTCATTTCTGTTTTACGTTGGATTCTTCAAAATATTATTAACATAAACATTTTTTCAGTAACTGATGGGCTCTTGTGCTTTTCTGAGGAAGGTTGGGGTCTGTTGGTTTCATGATGGCTTGAATATTGACTCGAGTGCTTAAAAAAATATGGCGTCACAATGAATGCTTGAAAGATTTGTTGACAACGGTGTACAATATGAAGGGTTCTGGTTTATAGGGGAGATAAGGGGATACTTTTTTAAATAAGAAAAAAAATTTTGATGATAAATGATGAGACACTGCAGTGGATTGACTCTCTCAAGTGCGGGTGGCACTTGGTACAGGAATTTTTTTTTCTTTTTCTTTTCTTTTAGATAAGATGTTTGAGAAATGGGAGACATTAAATAGTGGATAACACCGGATAGGTTTTTAACCACACACAAGAGATAAACCTTTTTGCATTTGCCTCAGGAGATCCACTCCTCTGTAACCCCCCTACTGATGTTGACGAGTTGCAGCTGCTAAATGATACATGCCAGTCACACCCTGCTAAGGAATTGGGAAAGAGACACACACATGCACACAACCCTGCCCACAATCCTTAGGATATAAAACTGTGTGGATAAAATGAAAGAAAACTTCCTCCTGGGATTGAACGTTTCCATAAGTCGATAAGACTCCACATTGAACAAAAGCTTTGAGTAGCAGCATACATTTTAATACTGCTTTTGCCAACGGGCGATGATGGAACGCAGTGCACAAAAAACCTTGGCAAAGCTTGTTGTTTTTAAGGTACTGTATGAATCTTATCAGATTGTTTTGCAAGAAAGGTTTGTTTGGTGTCCACATGTTGGTTACTTGCAAGGACCATGCCACAAAGATATGCGATTAAAGGTTTATTCTAAACGGACAAAGGCGTGGATGAACTTGAATCGAGGATTGGCCAGCTTTGGAGATTGCTGGAGAAGACTCCGGGGAACCTAATCGGGCTTGCAAAAATGGTTACATTTTATTTTACAGAGACACTGCAATGAGAGAGGAGGTTAAAAATGAAGAGGCCCGGATGAGGATTTATGGGATGGAGAGAACAAAGAGGAATGAAGATGATTCGATGCAAGGAAAAGAAAGTGATGAGGTTGATAGGATGAAGAGAATCAAAAGGAGAGGCGTGAAAGGGGTTGAAAAATACGGAACAGACTATCAACTGACTATAAGTAGGCTTCTTAGTAAGTACAAATGAAAAAAAGAGATATTTCCCTTTTTCTTTCATCCCAAAAGTCCAA
The DNA here is from genome assembly GCA_032876305.1 of Orestias chungarensis. Taxonomy (NCBI): domain Eukaryota; kingdom Metazoa; phylum Chordata; class Actinopteri; order Cyprinodontiformes; family Cyprinodontidae; genus Orestias; species Orestias chungarensis. Next base: position 289,235 of record JAVLVB010001174.1, read on the forward strand.
TAACCCTTAGCCATCTTATATTATAGAAAAGCTATTATTTGTCTTTACACCAAGCAGATACAAGGATGAAAAAAGAACACAAAACACCATAATTAACAACAGAATTGATGTGAAAAAGCAATATGTATTACAGTTGATTTGCCTTCAGCTAAAAGCTGGTATTATAGAAATAAAAGTCCGATGGAGTCTTCTCCTGCCTCTGAGGTATAAAAGCAATAATGCTCTTAGACCTGAAAATGGCTACCAAAAAGAAACTGTGTGCTCAAGGCAAAGTGAGAATAATATCACTGCAAGAATGGAACCAATATGACATATTAATCTCGTGCGGTAGAGCTCACAGGGAAATTCAATCAAAACACGTGCTGGCTTTTATTGGTGCAATAACAAGCTTTGACTTTAAATTCATGTTTTGCCTGGAACAGTAATCTAAAGTTTCTCAAGTAAAGTATCCACAAAAATAACAAAAACAATCTCCTTTTGTCTTAGGCTCAGAAGAGATCAGTACAGTTCAATAATAGTCAACAAAAGCTTTAAGGAGCTCTCCTTCAGAAGATTGTATCAGTCATTAAGAAACGGATAAATAATTTTATTCAGCTCTATGTCTCCTGCTTCTGCTTGGATTGGTGAGTGATCCAGTCCAGCAGGAATCTCGTCCGGAACTGTGCGGCAGTCTGTGGGTGATGCATAGGGCGTCAACCTCTCTACACTGAGCAATTAATACTCCTCACAAAACTTAATCTGAGTGTATGCCTTTGCCACACAGAGAGAGTGTCTCCACACTTTCCCAACATGCGTATCATGGCACACAGCCACAGTTTTTCGCACATACTCAGCCTGACATCAAGTAGGAGACCTTAAGTTGGAAAATAGAGAGGGGAAAAACTTTAGAGTGACCTCCATCATAAGTTTAACTAATGCAAAGTAAAAATGAGGGGAGGCAGTCTAGCCTGAAACGAGTCATAAATACCGCACACATGTCTGAGCTTCACATTTTCTACCACATCTGAGAAGCTAACAGCAGTGATCGGTCCGTTGACAGAATTATAACTTCTACACTGTACACACTCATACTGCACATTTAAGCGAATGCGATCTTATTCCTAATGGATCATTTATTGGTACGCGCTGAAAACATCAAATTGGCAACATACACATAACAAAAGCATGCTCTGTTTTATTGGATTTTGGAAAATAAGCTTACTGATTTTTAATTTAAGAATTTAGATTGGTTCCACTGTTATGGTTATGATGTCTGAAACAAAGGAATTTAATTATATTTCCACCTTCCATAATGTGGAATCCAATACCAGAGATGCCGGCCTTCTGCGTCTTCCTTTACAATGATACTGGAACCCTGTCTTAGTTATGTGAGATTATGGTTCAGCTTGGACTCCATGTCTGCTTTGAGATGCATGAGATTGTTTTTGTTGCTGATCTCCTTTAACAAAAGCTTAACAACCCATCTTTATGTGTAATTACTAATAAGTTTTAGAATGCATAAACGATAAGAGGCAATTTTTCTAGTCATCATATGATTATATTATACAGTTTCAGCTGCAGTTCCCACATGATATTTTCACATGATTTTTATAAACATATATTTGCACTGTGTTCGCTTTAAAAACTGCTGGTTTGCAATTTAATCAAAGTATCTTAGGTCGTGAGCATGAAGGCAGTAATTGAGTTCAAGTTTGATCTGTTTGTATTGTAAGGTGCTTTGCTGTGAATCTGCACTATTTTAAATAACATGTATTATATAATTGCAAGTTATCACCTTAAGGCTGTGGAAGATTAAATATGTTAGACAAAATACCAATCACAATTTTCACAATTTGTCATATACATTTTCTCTGTATAATCGGTGAAACTAGTGTTAAGGACTAAACATCTACGAGATAATAGGAGAGGGCAGACTGAGAGAGTTTATGCAGAGACATGTCCAGAAAAGGTGCCAGGAAAAAGACAGAGGAGCGCCAAAGAGAACATGTATGGAAACATTTAGAGAGGACATGGAGGTAGTTGGAGCGAGGAAAGACAGAATTAGATTGACTCCCTGTAGTGACCCCCCTGAAAAGGCTACAACAGAACAAGTTTAAGAGAAAAAAAGACAGTCAGAATAAAAGGCATCTTATGTCCATCCATCTACCCATTCATCCATCCACCCATCCATCCATCCATCCATCCATCCATCCATCCATCCATCCATCCATCCATCCATCCATCCATCCATCCATCCATCCCTCACCACATCCGAGAAGCATCAAGGAGCCACCTTAATGGGAAATTTTAATGAATATTTATGATTGAATCAATCCTTTCTAAAAACAAGATTCACACTTGTGGTCACATCACAGGTGATCAAATTTTCCTTCTTGTTTTTTCCATCAATCAAAATTCCTCTATAATAGGGACTGACTGTGCACTGCGCAAGGTTTGAACTGTGTGGCGACTTATCCTTACGTGAAAATGATTCTTCCTGAACCATTCTTTCACAATTTGAGCCTGTCGTATTGTAATGTGCCAATGTTATCAGTGAAGAACAATCCCATTAATAGAATAACCTGGTATAACAGTATGATCTGGTACTCGACTGAACTCATTGTTTGGGTGTATACCATTACTGAACATAGACCTGATCAACTGCAGTAATTCCATAATACAGCACTAATATTTACACTCATCAGACCAAAATACAATTGCTCCATAGTCTTATCTTAATATTCACTTGCAAGTTGAAGCCTTTTTCTTTGGGTAGCTTTACTGACTGATAGCTTTCCTATGGATAGACAGCTGTTTGTTGTTAATCCTTTGACTTCTCATCAGACTCTGCATCTGGAAATATTGTTAATTTCACAATTACACAACCTGTAGTTCTGCTGTTGTATTTTTTTCCGTCCCACACAAGAAATGGTTATCCATTTTCTTTCCATTGGCAGTACCAAATCCAATTTTAGCTGTTCCTGCAGTGTCCGATGTTTGATGCACATCAATGGTTTGACCCTTCTTGAGCAGACATCTGTTTAATAACCACAGGATGTGTCGTTTGATGTATTGGAGGGAGCTACTTATTGGATCAGTAGTGGTTGAATAACTGTGGTTGAAATAACTTTGTATTGCCTTTTATTCCGGTGACTATTTCTGTGTTTCAGGTTTTTGATTTTGTTTTATATTATCATTAAGGTTCAATATCTGCACAAGTTATTTGTTTGTGCTTGAGACCAGAACCTAAGCTGTGTATTGAAATTATCACCATCTTAAAGTCCTTGTCCGTAGGAAAGTGTGTTACCTTGGAAACCTGGCTGCTCTCTGTGTCTCCTCGCCTCTGATTTCACCTCTTCAAAAGCTACTACTCCAGCTGCTGACGGTACTCAGGTCCCTGCACTGATCTTTGTTCTTGGGATTTTCTTTTTTCTTTTTTTACAGCAGAAGGTAAAATATTTATGACCCATTCAAGATTTGCACTTCCAGTCAAAAAAATGTCTAAAAGCTTATCAAAGAAATATGTGAAAAATACTTTATGGCAAGAGATTATAGTAACCATGGCTTCTAAATACAAGGAAGGTAAACTGCTGTATTGAATAGGTATAGCTGAGAGTATGTGATGGGTGAAAACATTTGGTGAAGACATGACTAGCAAGAGGCCTTCGAATGATTACCCATGTACAAATAAGCAAGTGACACTTTACTAAGCTACTCGGTAAGCAATGAAAGCTCTACAAAAGCTAATACACTACCAAAAAGTAAAACAACTGATGCGAGCTGGTTTGTGGTGCTTCCTGTTTGTACTGAGTTGTGATGCTTGCCACTCCTCCCAGCTGTTGTTGTCACCGGTGGAGTACTCTGGTGGTACTGATGGTGAAGCTTCTGGGGCTTTGTGGACTACCCTGATGTTCTTATTTCTATTTGTTTAGTTTTTCCGCGGCTACACTCAGCAATGCTTTGTGCACTGCTCTTCCATTTTGACAGATCATTGCTCTATGCCTTAATTAACATCCAAATACATTAAATGTATACGTAAAGGGGGTTTCTGAGGCATGGTTAACTTTCTATTATGTTTATTTTATTATGCATTGTTAACATTTTCTTTTATAAATTTGTTAAAGGCTTTTGTTAATTTTCCTATTAATTATTTTGTTAATTTCAGGTTACTTTTCTTTCTATTGTATAACCTTAATGACCCATTTCCTTTGTGTCCAGGCTCAGACTCCGTGAAGTTGATAGATGTTCTTTTTTTATTCCTTTTATGCGGTTGGTGCACGATTCCCTTTGTGATTGATTGAATGTTCACCATTGCATGGGGTAATCCATTTACTAAACTTTTCTCTGTATTTGTAGGATCTGTCTCCCCTGTTTGGAGTACAATGCCTAGCTGGTAAACTGCAGTCCTGCATACAGTATGTCAAATCTACTTCCTTGTATAGTTGCGTTTGAGACAATTTTAAAATGTATTTTAAAAGCTTAAAATAAGAAATTCAACGTTTGAGAAATGGAACCTTGTCTCCTGCCTCAATAATAATACAAGCTGGTGCTGTTACTCTTCTTCAATCGTGAAATTCCCAAGGTGGCATTGTTGACAACTTTTGGCTGCCTTAACCACTGTGGGAATGATACATTTAAGGGACAAAGCTACAAAATGTTGCCATACATGTCAATGTTCTTAAACAAAACTCACCTTCTCATACTCTCACACACCTCTCTTACATACAAACATTCTTTAAACCAAAAGAAAAGTTACATTTTTTGCAAGGTTTTTCAGACTACACTGGATTATAAATCTAACACAGTATTAAAAAAAAAAAAAAAAAACGTGGTGGTTGCAATGTAATTTTCTTGTGTATCCTTGCCTCAGGATCCTTATTTTGCATAACCTAAACTGCTGGTAGACTGTTTGATAATGTATGTTATAGTTAACATGTGTTATAGCCCAGTTTCCCTGCAGTGTGCTTGTGCTCCTCTTGGGTTCCTGCTGGATGCTTCAGCTTCTTTTCTCAGTCCAGAAAAATACACCTGTTAGGTAGTGGTTTTCTCTAAATTTCACTCAGGCCTGTGAGCCTCTCTATTGTTTTTTATAGATCGGTGTCCAGTGTGTACCCCACCTGAACAGTGAAGGTAGGTTCCAGCCTCCGAACAACCCTACAAGGATAAACTGGTACAGACAATGATTGACTGATGGGTGGTTATGGGGTCAAAACAAAAGGAAATGTTAAGTCTTTTTACATGTTTGGAGTATGTCTGTCGCTTTTTCATCCTGTTCTACATAGTGCCTGTTTATTGGATTTAAATGTGTTTTCCATTGGCATTTATAATTCTTTTTTAGTGAAAGAAGAGGGAAATATACAATGATATGGTATTTTAGTAGCTTCTGACACTTGATTTAACGCAACTGGAAGCAGTTCCCTTTTTTATTTTCTTATGCATTTGTTTTGTCCTCAATGTAAAAAAAGAAGTTAAATGTTAAAGGGAAAAAATATAACCTTCATAATAAATCGTTTTAGAGGAGAAAAGAGTGTGTTCAAATTATTAAAAATCAATTTAGTTGAATAGGCAATGTGAAAGTATGTTCAGTATACCTTTAAAGTACTGACATTCGGTTTCTCTGTTGCAACACCTGTCTGTGTAAATTTCAGGAGAAATCATTAAAGTACAAAGACTACTATCACAACATAACATTTTTCTATTTTAAAATGGTCTACGTTGTCCCACTGACATGTTGCTCGGAAACAGATTGATCCATCAAATCAAAAGTATCCTTGGCAACAAGGTCTCCCATATTGTGAGCTTGTCACAGTTTTAAATGACTTTGCTCAACAAACAGCTGGAGGACTTTCCTCCATAAAAAAATAAAATAAAAATAAATGTAGGACTTGCTATGAAATCCTTTGGGTGCAAGGTGAATTACATCCGGTCAGTGACTAAACACCCACACCTTCCCTGATCTTCTACAAACAAATAAACTCCGCATAGATTTATCTGAATAGGAATTTATCATATAATACTTCATAGTCACATAATTATGATTTCAAATAAATTCTGATTAAGATATAATAAATTATCTAGTTATGTTAAAAATCTTACTATTACGCATCCTCACAGTGGACCACCTGTATTCCATTAGGGGCTGCAGACCAAAACTGTCCTCGACAACCCAAAATTTACTAATATTTAGGATGATTATTTTAATATTAAACACACAAAATATATCTTCATATGCATTATTACACACAGTGGAAACTATCATGGCACCACAGAGGAAGTAACCTTCTCTAGTCTTCCTTATCTAAGCTGTCGGGTGTACAGCAAATGCGTGGCAAGGAAAATAAATAGGGCTCGACTAGCTTGGCTTGTTCGCAAATGGCAGACAATACAAATACTAGTGCGTGAAGTAGAACTGTTACAAGCTACTTGGGAGACCCAGTTGATTTTTTTCCACAAAATTGTAGAGATATTCCATATGTGAGTTTTGCCAAATACGGACTTGACTTTAGCTCGTTGGTCCAATGTCATTTTTAACAGATAAAAGTCAATTTTACACTTAAATTGAAAATCAAGGTCCAAGAGCATCAAGGTCTAGTAGGAAACTTCCACAGTCAATATGTTTTAAAGGTGCCATTTCATCTAGTGGTGTTGGTCAAGTAAGCTTTCTTAAATGCTATTATAACCCATTCTACTTAATCACAAACTTCAAACAGTTTATCATGTTCAGGTTATTCTTATTTATAAAGTTTTCAATCTACAGAAACCGAGCAGGTTGCATCCAGCCATCTAGAAACAGTATATGATAGCTCAATGTTTACAAGCACAAGCGCACATGCAAAGAATTGGAAATGCAGACACAGAGAGAGTGAAAGAGAGAGAGAGAAAAGGTGTGACACATATTGATTCGACAGGCAGTTAATTTGGGTCTTTTGTTAGCAAACAGAGTCTGATCTATCTGTGATCAATCAGACTCAGAGCCAGATACCAAATGTAGTTTCCACTAAGCATGGTGCCTCTTTCGGTGCGACACATTGGGAAAGGAGGAGTGAATCTCTGCAAACAATGATGCATACAAACGAGCCAACAAAGATTACTGAGCAAAGCATGACTGACTTTGGGTTAACGGCATTTCACATACCTGATGAGTATGTTTGTTTTCTAAGTAAAGCATAGAATAAGAAAATGTATCAACACTGAAAGTCAGATTAAGAATTAAAGAGTGAACAAAAACTTTGAATCAGTGATGGTAATTAAAAAGGTCACATATTTTTTAGGATAAAAAACACTTAACATCACTAACTTCCTGACTTGTGAGCTAAATTATGAGCTGACTCTTGCTCAAACCAGCTATTTAGCATGTTTCAAAAGAGAAAAGCCTAATTTATTTGGTACATTTTTCCACCTGTAACGATGAAACACCTTTTGGACGGTTACTTTTTAAGAAATGTTGATCTTTCATGTAGTAAAAAAAACACCAAATAAAGCACACTGATGTTTTCATTTGATTTAAAATAAGTAACAAACTTAATCCTGTAAATTTATGCTGTGTTGGCCTCTCTGCTTGTTCTGTGTTCTTGCTCTGCTGCAGTAAAATTAGGCTCATCCGTTCCACCTGTGCATTCCAAGCCAGCAGCTTGCCATCCTTATGTCATGCACCTGTTAGCCTGGGTTTAAATATAGGTATCTGACAGATTTTTGACGCCGTTTAGTTTGAGGAAATATCCAATATTTGCCTGACTGTTTGTTCTTCATTCTTCATTCAGGTTTTTTGGATTTCCCTGTCTTGTCTTGCTTAACCCAATTTCCTTCGACATCCTAGACCTGGGTCTACAACCTGAAACTTTCTCATTGAGTGAGTCCCATGATTGAATCTTGATCAATGACTCTTTTGGGCATCTGTTTGTCATCTATTCATTACTAACTTTTTTTTAAATAAACTTACGTTTAAAATCGACTAAGCTGTTTTGGCTCCTGTCACAGTCAGTCTAATTCCAGTCAGACACAGGGAAAGCACACGAAACTTAATCAGTCAGTAAGTCACATTGCAATGCCACAGTGTATATGATGTTAAGTTTACATTTATTTTTTGTTTCTAAGTTCAAACATACCCCTACTCCACCAGGGGGTGGTTCCGTGCTGGTCCTAGAGACGGTTTGCGGCTGGTTCCAAGTTCGAACCATCAAAGAACCGTTTGTTTTTCCACACTACGTCATTATGTTGCTCCATGCTTATGCGTACGTTACCATTAGCCAGTAGATTTAGCGCCAAATCCAACCGCCACAAGACCACAACAACTTGTTAATAATTTGCTTACCACTGCGCTCATACCCTCCTGCAGCTATCTCTCGCTGAATTTATTGGAACACCAGTTAGGTCCTTGAAGCCCCCTCAAGTTTTTTTTGTACTTTGGTGGGGGACCACACTTCGAGCAGGAAGTTTGTCTCCCCTCCACTCACCACTGCTGCTTTGACTTCAGGTCCATTTTGTTTCTTTTCTCGCACAAGCAACTCCAGTTTATTAGTTGTTCCATAGCCCCGCACCCAGTCCTTGACGTCATCACTTTGAACCGGTTCTTTCCTCTGGCCCCAGAAAGAGTTGGTGCCAGCTAAGCACCAGTTTGGAACCAGTTTGGTGGAAACACAAAGAACCGGTGTTAACTGTGGCTCTAGCAATGAACCAGCAATGCAACCAGTTTGGTAGAAAAGGGGTATCAGATGCAAGATAAAGGCTTTGACCTGAGGCAATTAAAAATCTGATTCATTTATACCCTAATTTGCCAAGTGCACAAATATTTTGGGGCTTAATTGAATCTATCTACATACCAACAGGCTGACATTGCAGGACTCATTGGAAATTAGACAAAAATACGGTTTCTGTTAAAGCTGAAATCTAATGATCAGCTTATTGGTATCAAGCTTGCTATTTAAAATCTTATCTGTGGGACTTTTTGATGGTGTTTTTTTGAACAATGACAACTCTTCAGATGATAGTTAACAAAAAAACAACATTTTTTTTGAAAAATGAACCGTTTAAAATGAATTTCCTCTCCTTAGACCAGACAAGATAAGAGGTCTCTAGTGGTTGCAACAATTATGGCAGACAGTAGTTAAAATGATTATAGCTACTGGAGGAAGTCCAAGTTAGACACCGACTAACACAGCATTGTGGTCAGACGGTTCACTAGTAGAAAACCAACAGACGCATGGAGAACATTAAAATAAAAAAATAAAAAAACAGTTCTTTGCTATTTGACTTTAATACTACAGAGAGTGTTAAAGTTTAATTGTTAAATTAAATTAATTGTTTACTTCATACAAATAAATGCCATTGGCATATTGTTTGGCTATATCATAAAAACATTTCAGTCTGTACCGGCTCGAAAAACAAACATTGAAACAGCGAATACTTTCAGTCCCATAGAGAGTTATATACAAGCTGCTTTTAAAGCAGTTTTGTCATAACATAAACCAGATGCATTTTGGAGGTTACATTTCTTAACAAACAGCACCTCATTGGTACAGAGCATTTAACACAGATTTGAAACAGCAGAAAAACTCTCAAAACTGCAGTTAGAAGGGAAAAAAAGACAGTATGCAGGGCTGTTTCTGTTTAATAAATCATGCTAAATAAAGAAATAGTGCTGTTTTGAATGATCGGAGCAGTTCTGGTCTGTCTGTAACCTACACAAGAGTGTGTCTGGATCACAAAAGAATTACTTGCACTCTGTTGCGGTGCGTCCCTTGGCTGTTTGGGTTTGGACATTACCCAGACAAAAGCCTGTCCAAATAAGATCAATGTGTTTTTGCTTTTCTTCTCAGAGCAGAAACTCTCTCCCTTGTTTTAGGGCAAAGAAGAGGAAAAAAGAACGTGTTCATCTAAAACAAACCCTGCCTTAATCTTAGTTCACAAGTCTATTTTGTACATCTAATGAATTTCTCCGCTTCTGAAAGTCTGCATGCTGAAGACGGGGATGAGTCAGTTAAAAATAATTTTCTACATATCTCTTTTTTTTTTCTTTTCTTATTTCCACCGTCTTGTCAAAGTGACACAATGAGGCCAGCAGAGGAGTTAAATGATGTCCAATAGCTTTACGGCTCTGTTAAGATGGTGTACCTAATTGTATCGCAGCTAATTGCGGCATGGCAAAAGCTAGGTGATAACAACCTCTGTAATGATCCATTACAGTGGAGGAAGATCACCGGGATTTCTAGCACCTAGCAGGTTTGCTTGCTGCTGTGGTTGTAAATGTATAATAGCTTAATGGTGGGACAATTTGGAAGCAGCTGGAGGTAACATTGCCAAGGCAGCTGTTTTGTTTCAAACAGGCAGGGAGGGGGGGGTACTGCAGTCCTAAGCACTGCATTAAACCCTCCCCTCTGGGAACACACATGCTTATCCATGCACAGTGAAACTCAGTTATGAACTTGATATTATAACGATAAAAGTTTGGATTAGACAGGCAGTTTGTGCTAAATCATATGGAACAGCAATAAAAAAACACCAACTTATTGTTTGTTGCATGAGGCAGACCCATAATGCATCAGTAGAACATATGACAGAAAATGTGTTACTGCAAATGTGAAATCCCAGTGCAGCTGCAGAATGCTTGTACCACTAGACCAGACCTCAGATTCAAACCAAATACTGGGAGGCTTTTTTTTTTAGCAGGACACACAGCGCCCCCTACTGCCACCAGCTGCCATTTTGCAATTTGTGGTTCCCTGAAAGCATACTCCTGGTCCACAAGAAAAACCTTTAGTCACATTCTCAAAGCCACAGGCACAGAGTCTATAATTTTGCGGCTTGGGTGAAGTGATTTACTCATCTGAGGTTTTTCTGCTCCAGCTGATTTCAGGGCCTCGAACTGAATTTGTTGTGTTTGTTGTCAGTCTATGAAAAAAAACTAAAAATGGCCATGGTATTCAACTTGTTAAATGAAGCAAACAGTTGTTGTGTTTTATATTACTGGGGTTTCTTCCCCTTGTTCTCTTTGAAGGGCTGGCTTCGGCTGATCACAGAACAACCACCAAGCTGCGTACCCGCTGTGCGCATGATTCACACTTTCTTACAGACTGTGATTATAAACAATATACCGTTTGCAGCTCCTCTTTCGAGTGTGTTGAGAACCACTCAAATTCACTCTCGGCTAAAGCACTTACTGTACACAGCGGTGATTCTTCTTTTTCCTTTCTCAACCCCACACCTGTATAAACAAACCCACAGAATCCCAAAACCTATTTTTAATAACGTGGTTCTCGAAAAGCTCAAGTAGTTGTGGAGTGGAGATTTGATGCTCCAGCTCCTAACATGCTGAGAGCTTTTAAACGGTCATGCCATGACAGAGAAATCCCACAGAGCTCTTGGCAGGCTCCCATTTAAAGTCCTTTCATACATGAATTCTGTGTACATACACATGAGCTCTCTGGATGAAGCAATGATGTGCAGAGACTATGGCAGCTAAACTACCATAGCTTCTGCAGCAAGTTTACATAGATGCTTTTTTTTTTTTCCTGAAGGGGATTTCCTTCCATTTTGCCAGAGATTGTGAAAAATATGGTAATGTTTGACCCATGAATGTGACAAATAGGAAGCAGACTCTGCTTACACCTGCGAACAATTACAAACAGTGGAATGGAATATTCCCCTGCTGCTACAAAAAATGCGCCTTATGTCCTCTTGGAAAAACAAAAAAACATTTAAAAAAAAAACAAAAAAAAAACACTGTAGTTCATAAATCATTGTTCTGATGCGGTCACTGTAATCAATCTTGACATCTGGGGAAACTCCGTTTTACTTCACTCACCCTCTGCAGTACCAGTCCAAAGCTGCAGGACATGTTCAAAAACAAATGTGAAACAGTACAAGTGTGACTGTTTGTAAGGAAAATATAAAGAAAAACTAAGGAGTCCTCCTCATCAACTGTGCAATGTGAATCCAGTTATATGTATGCATGATGAAGGCTCGGTTTAATAAACATGTCCAAACATAAGTTGGCCAAAACCTTTATTTTACTTTAAATATAAATACATATAAATAGAAAATAAAAAAATCCCATTGTTAAACTACTACTAAATCCCATTAAGACTGAACTATTTCTCTTTTAGGTGGTGATTACAGAAACATGTAAAAGCAAAAAATTATTTTTTTGATATGTTTGAAGAGTGTTATTTAAAGTCATACATATAAACACTAAGATCCATGTGCTTTGTGGTTCATACCATTTGAATTACTGTAATTGGAGTGAATTGTTAATCTGGTTTAGATGCCTGCGGTGACATTTTTGCCTTTTCAACTATTTAGGAACATCAACCTATTTAAGAAGGAGGATCTGTGTCACAAAGATGAACCTTGTAAACATACTGGTCGAAGCTGGTAAGACGCTTTCATTATCAACAAGACTTTTATCAATTGGAGAAGAAACCATAAATACAATTTAAAAGCCAGATTTTTGTTAGCAAACACTTTCAGATACAACAACCTTAATATTGGAGACATAATCTATTGTTTAAGGAAACTAAAAGTAAGTAAAAGGTAAAAGTCTGAAAACACCATCCTACCCTTACTGCTGTGGTGGTACCATCATGGAGTGTGGGTGTTTTGCTTTAGGGGAGACAGGTGCACTTGGAAAAGTAGAGGGCATCATAAAGAACAAACTGTTTAAATGTTGAAGCAGCATCTCAAACCAACTGCATGGGAGCTAAAGTGTTGATATTCACAGGAGATCAATAATTATGACTCCATCTAAAAGGTTTGGAATCATTACAGATGATTATCTTATTATTTATTTTATGTTTCCCCCTTTTTTCAAATATAAACAAACAATTTATCTTTTTAATATTTGACAAACATGTAGTTTTACGTTACCAGATATGAAATCTGTATTCATGCAAGAAATTGGAAAGAAAAATTACTTTTATAGACTTGCTTTGCCTCTGAATGGTTTGATACTACAGTAGATGTCTAGACCAGTTGGCCTATTTGTTACTGGAAAATCTGACATAGCTCAGATTTAAAATAAGGGCATAAAGGATCCAGTTAGAACATAAAACAGACAACTACGGTTGCTTAAGAGCTCATCTGTTGGATGAGTTTGGTTATGAGCACTGGATGAAACAAAGATGTTTGAGATCTTTGGGACAGTTTCAGGACGATGTGTCAGTGAAAACAGCCTATCAGAGCTAGAATTAGCTTTTTTTAAAGGTAAAATGCAATGTCTCATGCTCAGAAATGGCAGACACTAATTAAAGTTTTCACGAGTTCAAGAACACAAAAATAAAACTGATGGAATTTATTGAGTTATTTGGTGGAGAGTGTCAACGACTTGAAAGGACATGAAATGCCAGCCAATGTAAGCAGAAGTGACAGACTCTGAAAACAACACCGACTGAGGGGGAATAATCAATCCAAAAACTTCAGACCGACTGTTGAAATACAAACACAATATCTGTGCGAAAAACGTAGGTTTCATCATATCAAAGCATTTTCTTAGCAGTGTATATTTATGTAACCCAATAGTATAACTGCTTGCAAAAAATTGGAATGGAGGATACCAATTGATTTATAGCTGAAAAATTTATGGAACTTTGTGAAACTTATTCACAAATGAGGAGACGAAAAGAGATGAAAGCGTTTCAGCATTTGATTTTTTCATATTTTTAAAAAAATATAAAAAATGTTTTTTTAAATTTTCCACAAAGCCTGTTAAGACAAATTCAGAAATGTAAGTTTTTGGCCTACAGTATCTTTGGAAACACTGTGCCTTGTGGCCCACTAGGCAGTACCGTAATTTACACTCTCTACAAATAAAGGAAGCCACAAAAAACAGTTAAGGGAGACACTGCTTTTCAGGATGCTCAATCAAAAATTATTAACAGAAGGATAAAGTTGTTTAAAAAGTTTAAAGAATGTCACACGGTGTGGAATCTCCAGTGCTTCAAGGATGTGATGGTCTAAAATTGTTCCACCCTCATGTTGAGTCACCCCGAGATGAACCCGACAGTTATTTACTAGAGCTAAGATGAAAAAGCACAGAATTATTAAAGGCTAACCTTAACAGGTCCCAGATTCTGGAGGAAGAGCTTCAATGCAACATTAGTCATAAACATGCTGTTACATGCAGCATTTCAGACGAAGAACATCATAAAATTATAGTGTTTGTATTGATAGTGATAGTGTGGGGGTCTGGGGTGCTCTGCTGTTTCATGATCTGGATGACGATGATGTTTTGATGAAACCTTAGACTTCATTAAGATTAATGCCACATTAGTTTTTTGATTTTAGACTTGAACAAATTTGGGTTATGGAGCAGGAAAGTGATTACATAAACTAAATGTCTGTAGCATTTTGTAAAAAGAGTCTACACAAGCAGAAAATAAATGTTGAATTGCCAAAAAAATAAATATCTAAATGCACCAAAATAAAAAAAGCCTCTTATAGTGACCTTCCTTTTTTAATGGATGAGATGAATGAAGCAAAGGATTTTATTTTATAAAGGTGCATGCCACACAAAAAGTTATCACATTAATAATTATAAAAAAATTAAAAATCAAAATAAATAAAACAGCGGGGTTGTTTTTGGTGTCTTTAAATGAAAGTAATCAACTGAATACAAAACAGAGAATGTAGAAGAACCTTTAGCTGAAAAAGACAAGCAGATATGGTGAACAAATGTATTTACATGTAGCTGTTCTAAAACGTCAGCTTTGAGAAGATTGTCTGTGTGGGTTAGAAGTTAGAACTAGAATCCAGTGGAAATAAGAAAATAAAAAGACCCCTGACAAGTTTAAACAAAGCAATTTCAGGCACATCTGCACCTGCCGTATTGACATGCCTTATCAGGGGGGAGTCTAGAAGGAAGACAACAATTTCTCTTGTAACAAGACTGAAATGAGCTTAGAGTCTGCTTACTGTTGACTCGGGGGTGGAGGGACGCCCAGTTGCAGGCTGATTTTATGAAGCACATATCACATTAGACATTTAAAATAGCATTATGATAATGCAGCAGCTCATGTTTCCTGGGATGAAAGATGCAAAAAATAAAATTGCAAAATGCGATGCACGCCTATTAATAAAGTAATGCTATTTTTTGTGGTAATTTTTGCAAATAAAGGCTTGGAGCATTCTAGCTAAAATAAATGATAATTAGACAAAATCAATCATAAAACCTAATAATGTTGCTTACACACCCTGCTTGTTTTAATTAGCTTTGTTTGCTGTAGAGACAATTCTGAAACACCCTGGCTTTTTCCCTCAAATCCAGAAACAAAATCTATATTGCTTGTCAGGATTTTCACTGCTTAGAAAGATCAATTATATTAAACACGATCAGCTTTCACTGATGATTGAGGCTGCTGGGCGATGGTGGCCATCTCTGTGGTGATGTGAATCCCCTTGGGTCAGATTCTCACTCATCACCTTCCCAAGCAGATAAAGGGCACATGCACGTGTGCTGAGACAAACTGACACACACACATACATAGAAGATGTCTCTATATTTACAAGGACTTTGCATTGACTGCCTAATTATGACACTTAGCCTAAACCTAACCCTTACCAGGACCACCTAACCCTAAACCTAACCCACACTCAATCCATAACATAGTGTCAAAGTAAAAAAACAGAACTACATTTTATGAGACCTGGGCACTGGTCCACACAAGACAAAGTGGGTCCTCACAACATATATGTTTAGAAAATGGCCCTTCAAAGGTGAGAAATGCTTAAATGCACACAGCTTTCTTTTTTCTTTCTTTCCCTTCCAGTCTTATCTCTGCAAGGCTGTTGTCACTCGTTCATTGCTGTGCTGAGAGAAGCTTCAATGGCGTGACCTGATGAGGCTCTGAAAATCACCACTGAAAGCTCCAAGGTGTCAAGGAGAAGCAGATGGTGACAATGAAGAGGCCCTGGGAGCAGGAGAAACTCACCACCTCTTCTGTCCGTTGCTCAAAGCACAAAGCACTGTTAATTCTCCAAGCATGGATGATTTATTTAGGTTTACCTTTGAATCTCCAAGGGCAGCTTTGCTTTTCAAACGTGGATGTGAATAACCATAAAGGACTGCTATTCCTGGGAATCATCACATGCCTGGAAACTGCTGAGTTGGATCCGTTTTTTACACTTTAGTATCGGAGATTATGTGAATAACATATCAAATAAATCTACAAAAAAAAAAAAAACACAGGATGCTGCCAGTTTCTAATCTTTAAACTAGTATTGCGTGAAAAAACGACTGTATTTGAAGAAAGTAACTAAAACAATCTCTCATTATTTTTAAAATTAAAATTATTTTAATAATCCTGATCAACCAAAAACATAGGTATGGTCCGACAGAAAAAAAACAAGCAAAAACCTGTTGTTTTGAACAATGTGTGAAACAGTTGCATATTTACATGGACAAATATAATTTATTCTTTGTGACATGACAAAAAGCCACATCTTTAAGAAAGTAGGGATCAAAGAGATCACACTATAGGGATGTATAAGTTAAGAAGTCCAAAAACAAATAGAAATAAAAACCATTGTCGTATATTCAAATATGTCTGGCTCAAAGATCCTGCTGTGTTTAGTCACACCAAACCCATGTGGAGTAGGACTCAAGTTACTCTGAAACTTCCTCTCCTCTGTAACCTTGTGTGTGGGAGTGCTACCTATAGCAACTCCTAACCGGCAAATCTGAAGAAACTACTGTTTTCATAAACTGGTGTTGTGAGGGTTTGGGAAAGATGGGCGTACCCAAGATACTATTAATGCAAAAGCAACTAAAGAGTGAGTATAATACTGCTTCAAGTTCAACTCCTACTCGAGCGTACTTACTAGACAGAGTTTTGCTGAGTGACAAATCTAATCTATTACTTCCACAGGGATATAAAAGTTGCTGTTTGATATCACACTGTGGAGCTAAAAACCAAAAGCACATACTATTTTCAATGGTAGAACAATATCGGATTTCATGCATCGGGTTACTCTATGTTGGGAAGTGTCACTGTCAGAACACTGAGACAAATATGCAGTTTGTGTACAGAGTCCCTCTGGCCAGAATAAGGAATCATGTTTTCCATTTGTCCACTCCTCCAACTACATAGTTGGGATGGGAGCACAAATCAGGTCAAAAAGACATATCAGCTTAGGGGAAAATGACATTACTCATACAGAGAGCAGAAAATGTGATTTCATATAATGCGAATGAGGCAGAGCATGGCAGCACACAACGTTGAACACACATTAAACTAAACAAGTCAAATTAATATTTGACATTTAGCTGATAACTGTTTAAAAAAAATAAGAATAGAGAAGGCATTAAAACTATAAAGCAAAAGATCCTCTCTGGAAGAAAAAAAAAGCCTGGATATCAACGTTGACTTTTAATTTTTAATGAAGTGCCTTTGGTTTCCCATAACTGTAAGTCGTGTTGACAGTTTAAGGAATTATGTTAAATATGTTTCAGCTCTGTTCATCGTCTTTCAATATTTGCACTAACAAAATTCCCTACATATTGGAACATGTTCGAATATTTAGCCTCATCTGCGGTATTCAGAGAAACCACAGGCAGTCTAAGGCTTAATGCAGCTCAGTGATCTTTTTCTGTACACAAGTCTGAGGCTGGAATTTATCACGGAGCTGAGAGAGCTCCGGGAGCAAAGGCTGCTTAACGTCCTAGAGGCGTATTTTCCTAGAATCTTGATAAATATTGTGATTTTATTAAAGAGCATATTCACATGCTACATGTTTAGGAACAACTGATTATTTCCTTTCATAGTAAAATCTGCTGATAAATCCTTGAGCTTTTTTTATACTTTTTTTTCACTAATTGAGATTCTGCTGCCATAGTTGTATGGTTTTCCACAATTAAGTTAAGAGTTTAAAATGTATTAAGAATATCACATTGTATTTACATTGCATTTTACATAATCAAAAGCTTAAAGTCCTTACAGCATTGTAAAAAGAATGATTAAAATGAAAATGATGGTAAAATACTAACCAACTATAAAATATTAAAATATATACAAAACCCAAAAATAACACTTTAGTTTAGGTTATGGCTCACAGCTTAATCGTCTCCTGACATATGTCAAGTTGAGATGCTGAAGACATATATAAGGAGGAGACGCTGCAGTTGTTCTGATACACAACTGTGTTTCATCAGCATAGCGGTGGAAGGGGATTCCATGACGAAGCTGATTCGGCTGACAGCTGACCCCCGAGGGACCCCACAAGTACGTGATAGGGAACTGCAACGTCCATAGGAGTTTTATTTGTGTGGTACGACTTGAACCAACGTAGGAGGACAGTGCAATCAATTGTTTTAAATACAGCAAACAGGGAGCATCTGCTGCCATAATGAGGTCATGTGTGACTTTTAACAGAGGCCTTTTCAAGGTTGTGGTCAGAATGAAAAATTGACTGAAATCTTTCCCACAAACTGTTTTGTTTGATATGCTGCCGTAGGCAAGCAACAACTTCATTTTCCAATTCCTATTTATTCTTTTATATCAAGGGCAATAAAAAATTGTTATGTAATTTGGCAGGACAATGGGATCATGACTTTTTTTGTTTGATCATGGTCTTTTTTTTAGGGTAGAAGGGACATTTAAAACCAAAGGGATGAGGGGGCCAAGGGAAGACACTGGTGTTTTTACCCAAGCAATTGAGAAAGGGTCCAGGGAGCAAGTGAAAGGTTTCATTCGCCTAAAAATGTCCTGTGCCTCTTCCTGAGGGACTTCTAGAAGCAGTTTAAAGGCAGGCAGATCATAATAGGATAGGAGGGCTAGAGAGAACAGAACAAAAAATAATAGTTTTAGATTAAAAGAAAACTGTGAAAGTACTACATTGCATTTCAGTAGAGGCTTTAAGGGTTGGTAAAAATTTGCAATATAATTGAACCAGTGATTTTGTCAAGAGCACCATTAGGAAATGGAGTGATTTAGGTGTAGTGTTGATTATTAGTATTTTTTTATTATTGTGTATACATAGTGTAGTTAAATGATATGAGTTACCCTTTTTTTGTTAGGTCAGTCTTGTGAGTTAACCTATGTGTGGTTTGTTTGTGCAGCTACTTTTCTATAAGTCCCTCATTTTTAGTTGACCTTTTAATGGACCTCTTAATATAATTTAATTATTTTTGCGGATGAACATTTTACTGCTGAATCCCTTTATGCAGGCGTCTATGTTCTATTGCTGTACACAGTTTTCCTGCAGCTATTTGTACTCGATTTTCCGTTTTGCATTCAAACCATCAGACAAAAGCAACCCCTCTACACTTGCTCTGATCAGCTAAAAGAGCTGCTGTTATCTTGAAGGCGAGAGCACAATTAATGACCAATCAATCCAACTGCTTACACAAACGAGTTTTAATCTGTTTTAGCCTGCATAATGTGGCAGCAGAAAGCTTCCAAAATAAAAGAGTTTAAGAAAAGTCATTATGAGATCCAATTTGAGCTGAAAAGTGTCTTGCTGGCTATATTTATTTACAAACTTTATTCTTAAATTCTAAAGAATAGTTTATTATGTTATATAGAGCTCATTATCCTTATATTGTTTATTAGCTTATTATTATTATTATATGGCCTTAAAATTGGCTTCTTTTGTAGGGCAAGTCCTCAACAGTATAATGAGAGAAATTAGCCTGTTCCCTGTTTCCATCCTTAATGTTGATCAGGTACTTCATTGCCCTTTCTTCAGCATTGTTCTGTATCAAGATTCAATAACGTTGGCCTGTCAGTTTTGGTCAAATTCTTGTCTGACTGAACAAAATGCAACATAAACTTTGCAATTTATTGCCAGCACCACAATACAAAAAGGTACTACTGAAGCAAATAGGATATTCATAATGTTTCTTATCTAGACTTCATGTTAAATGACTTCCAAATGCTATCGACTGCTCAGAAAATCTACACACATTATTGGACCTTTCTGCAGCAAATGCTGTCCTTTGAAATAAGCGCCTGACAACATCTGCACTGGAACGTCTGGGAAAAGCAGGAAATTTGGCATGAGCGTGACATGCACAGAGTGTTTTTCAGGCACTTCAGAGGGATGAGCAGAGTGCAGAGGCCCCAGAACCTCCCAGAGCCTGACAGAATTTATAGAGTCCAGCAGCCAATGGTTCTGATTACCCATGTCATCTTTCAAACAAATTGCGCTAGTGGGCTCACAGATGAGGAGTCTGGGTGATTTCTGTCTCCTGGCATAATTACTATTATTTGCTGTTTCCACAATGTGTCCACAACATTGTTCCACTTTTTGTTAACAAAACACTTGGTGTGACGTGACTGTGAAATAAAGGAGGCTTTGAATATTATCACTTCTATGCTTTCATGATCCCTTATTCTTTTCTTTTTTTTTAAAAAAAAACAGTATCTAAGCTTTTGTGATTTGGAAAAACAAACAAACACAAAAAACAGATTAATAATGCCAGGAATCCCCCACCCACTAATGCAAGCGGTATTGCAACACTGGTTTTTAAAAGCTGTCCAATTTTAACAGTGTTCATCTGGCAGTGGAAAGCTAGGAATTATCTGCCAGGAACTGTGGAATAAATTGTGCCGGGGCCTGGAGAGATGAACCGACTGCACCTGGTCTGATACAGCTGCTTAACAAATAAAGCACTGCAGCCAAAAGCAGAGAGGCTCATTCGTTGAAAGTATGTTATAGACATAAGTGTTCAGCATGAAATGGTTAGACTATTTTACTTTGACTTAACAAGACAAAAAAAAAAAGAATTTCACCGTATCATTTATCATCCAATGTGAAGGTTGTCTAAAGATTCTGGGTTTCCTATTGAGAGACTAAAAGCAAAATGAATCCATCAATCCTTCCAACCATCTTCTAACAGATGTGATATTGCTGATTGCTCAAAGGGTTTCAGGTCTCAGAAGTTGTTTAAGTAATATTTCCTTTGTTTGAAATTACATAAATTGTCTAAGACGTGAAAGGTAACAGCTAGTCAGACATACACTACACTTTAGATGACTTAGGCGATTTAAACCAATCAACAGCGTGGTTTTTAAATTATGGGATATACTGCCAAGTTTGCGTTTGGTGTCTTTCTGTCCAGCTGTTGGATGAGCCTGTCAGCTCTATCCACCCACCAGATCAGCTGAAGCCCAACCAACCATTCTAACTCTGCCACGAACGGAGCAAACGTTTTTTAAACGTAATTTAAGAATCCCCTGATCAGTTCATCGGCTGGTGAGGTTGATACACTGAATGTTTGATTACCTTGTTACCTTGGAAGGAGGTCTAACCCGCTCTTCCTTAATCACATCTCATTAAAAATATATAACTTTACGAGACCTTACTTAAAAAAAAAACGAAATAACCTTGTAAAACTTTAATTTTTTTGTAAAATTATAAACAATTCTAAACACATTTTGTAACACTTTGGCAACAAATAAAGTTCATTTAGAGTAGATGAAGTATAACATTTAGCAAGGCAACAGGAACAGTCAAGAGCCAACGTTAAACCCTAAGGTGCATTCTTCGGCTTATTCATGCCAACCAGGTGTTCAGATGAGATGCATTCCGAACAGCATAGCCAACCCATTATCTCCATCTCATCCATGCTTGTCTCAGTGAATTGTTTTCTTTCTTGGTGGGCTTTCCTTGGCTTCCATAAAGAGTAGATCCTACTAGAATAAGACAAGAAACAAAACAAAAAAAGAGTTAAATAGTATAACTGTCACTTGGATTGTGAGAACTGACAGAAGCTCAAGTCTTCAATTGCTTTTTTTAAATTACAGAAGCACTCCCATTATTCTCTACGTAAACCACCTTATAACTGGTATTGGAGCCCCGCATAGGTGTATTCGTTAATGGGAACCACCACATATAAGATGAGATAAGGTGGACAAACAGCAATCTCTGATTGTATTCAGAGCAGAATTCATCATGGCAACCGTGCCTCCCCCACAACACAGATTATTAAAGCTCTTTGTGCCACCGGATTCAGATCACTCAGATCAGCATAGTATTTCAAATCCAACCCAATACGATTCACATCAATCCGTTTTTACTGGAGTTTGATCATGTGGTTTATTCAAACCACTGTCTTTAAAGTACTTTCTAGTTTACTTTAAACATGCTGTGAACATTTTTGTAGTATATTACAACGAGGAACTATTTAAAATAACAGAGTGCTGCCAAGTATAAACTCGCAACACAAAAAATGAAACAAGAAGTCTGATTGGCGGGTGCCTCCAGCACAATGCTATGAGTATGATTCTTTGCTTGCAAGCTTTGAGTAGATAATTCACTTACTCTATTTCACTCACTGAAATACACAACCTCTAAAATGTAATTATTTCACCATTTAATTTTTTTTATGAAAAGCAAAAAGATCAGAACAGATTATAATTAACTTAATCAGTCACGTAGAAAGGGGGAAAAATGCTGCATTTCTGTCTTGTTTTGTGTTTCAGTTTTTCTCCAAAACTTTGTCCTCTGCAATTTACCTGTTTCAAAAGGATTAAAAAAAAATATTCTGTATGTATTGTGGTCATGAATTAGTTATTTCCATTAGAAAAGTTTTTGTCTTTTAAGATAAAAAAACTTTAATTTTGATGCACTTTCTTTTTTACATTCCCCAGGCTGCCCACCAAATGGCCGATTACCACTGGCCGGAGTATATGATCACCTAAATTGGACTGTATTGTATTTAACTAAGCCTGAATGGTTCTTTGTGGGGTTTGGGTCTAGGTTTAATTGCAATTATATTGTAGCACGATAATTCAGATTGGTAAAAAATGTGTTTGTTGTGAACTGGCTCTCAAAACACAAAACTCAGTTCTGCTATTCCAATTTAAATACTGGCCAGTTGGAATATCATGAATGAAAATGGTAAAATATGGTAGAAAGCATTTTGGATTACTGTTTCTATTCTAAAACATTTAATTAAGCAACAATAAACCAAAAACAAAACACTGAAGCTATAATTTGTTTTTTTACTATTTTGAGGGGTTTACTAAATTACATCATTTAGTGTCCTTTCCTCACTCACTCCAATGTTCCAATAGAAATGATTATTATGGTATCATGTGACTATGTTTAATGGGTCTATGTATTCCATACAATGGCAAGCATAAGGGAACAATACAAGGCGTGGGCTGATAGGTGTCTCAAGGCTAAGAAAGACTGAAATAATGAAAACTGGTGTAACTTAACGCCTTTCTTTTGGTCTGTATCTGCTGCTTCAGTAGGACCATCTCTGTACTTCAGACCCTGAAGCGCTAAAAGGAATCTAAAACAGGTGCTGCAAAGTTGGTTCTTCCACGGTGGGGGAAGAAAAAAAAAAACCCAAGCCACGACCCCCTCCCCCCCTGCAGGAACATTACTGACAGAACATCACATTCTCCAGCCAGCTGCCCAGTTAGTATGTGGACGGCATTCAGCATGTGTGCAATATATTCCATTTCTAGATTTAACTGACCCACCGCTTCAACAAACTGCATTTTGGCTCTGGAAGCATTTTTCTGCGCTGGATTAGTTTAGATTTCAAAATGTTAAGAGTGGAGACGAGCAACTGAAAGTGTCTTAGCTCAGTTCTCGACACCTTGTGTGTTCTCAGAGTGACGCCACGGCATCTGGAGTGGATTTATACAATGAAATTCTGGCTAGAGATTCAACATTTGAAGCGCTTTTAATTGAATCCACTCCACCGAGTCTGGGAGACTGAAATGTCTCCTGGCAGGAACGTTCATCTACATGGCCATGCTGATCTGAAATGTTGTGTTTCCATTTTTTTTTCCTCTACTCAATCCTGCATTAAACAAACTTTGTCTTCTTTGGGTCTTTTTCTTTTGTGTAAAACGCAAAAAACATTTTTTCTTAAAACTACATAGTAAAGCATTTTTAGGGTTTAAGTTTACACATTAGCAGCAACGTATATGAAACCTTTTTGCAAGTATGACAACATCTCAGTAATATGTTTTGTCACAGTTCATTCTAGCATAGGGATTGCCAGACTTGGAAAATGGTTTGGTAATCTGGTTCTGTTCAGAATTGATTTACCTTTTAATTCATTTAAAAAATGTAAATCAAAGCGACCAAACATCACATGAGGGGTTTAACCAGGCTCCATTTTTATGCAAATTTAATTTTATGTGGTTTTTATAAGCAACATCTAGCTCTGATTATGAAAAACTCCAACATCTAATACCTCCCCGATGAACAAATAGAAATAGAACATATCATGCCAGTCCTTAAATCACTACACTGGCTACCTGCTTTTAAACAAGGATACACCTTATTGGATACTAAAGTTTATTGGAATTGGCTGTCAGGTATGAACCATACAGTATATAACCCTGAGGTGATCAGGGAACAGGTTACACACAACACAACACAACACATGCACTATTATGGTGTTTAATACTTATTTACATGGTTGGCTTGTTTCATGTAATGTCTATCATTAACTTTTATCCTTGAAATTACGTAGTTTTCTGTTTTATTAAAATTGTTATCACCTCTGCTCCTTTATGATAATGTAAACCAATTTAAATAATCTTGTGTAAGCACATGATAAACAAAACTTCAGCTAAACACAATATGATTGCAAAGCACCATTACAACTACTACTACTACTAATACTGATGATGATTTCTTGTTCCCGATCATCTCGGTGTAATCCAGACCTGCGCACAGTTCATACGTGCACAACCCTAAACCCACTGCCCATGCAACAATGCACACATTCACGTCCCACAGACAGCAATTTGCTTCTCTCCTTCCCCGCCACGCCCTGCTTTCTCAGCCACCTGCAAAACAAACTGAGCTGGAAACTTCGCTACAAATTACCCTGTGTCTGCCAAATCCCCCCGGGAGCACTGGAAATCAAAACCCTGGATCCCTGCCCCCACAGAGACAGCCCCTAGAACCTCACACACAGTTTACACTTGATTACATTTAGGCCTGCATACGTTTCTGCTCTGCTCTGCTTTGATTTGATTTCTTTTTCTATATACACTTTTAGGGCATGGCTCAGTGGAGAAATGCATACAAACAGAACTGCTACTATTGTTTAAAGGTTCTTTTTTGTTCAAAATAAACCCAAGGTAATGAATAGAGAACATTAAAAAAGTTTGCCATCATGAGCACCTCTGTTGGTTTCAAGTCAATGTGACACCATGAAACTAACCCCCCATTCCTCCTTGAAAACTGAGACCTGGTTCACTTCATGGGAAAATCAAAGGAAGGCACATACCTTAGGAGTGAATAATGATCAACCCCATGCAGCCAGCAACTCCTCCATTTTTAGTGCTGCAGCGCCGCTTGGTGGCAGCTTTGTGTAAGTCGAGCCAGTCAAGAGTGTCAGTAAGAAGAGAGAGAGAGAGAGAGAGAAAGAGGGAGTCAGTGGCCGATGTGCCAGACAGATGAGTGCTGAAAGCTCCTTGGAAAAAGGATTAGGAGTGTTTATGTTGGCCAAGTGGCCCACTGCCAGCTGCTCAAGTGTGCAAACTTCTTAAAGCTGCAGAGCTTGGGTTCGGCCAGGAATCTTTTCTCTCTATTTACCCTCCTCCTGGACTGCTATGGATGTGCTTTGTTAAAGATCAGAACCAGCTCCAGTCCCCACCACCTCTTAAAAAAAAAAAAAGTGTACAAAATAAAAAGATGAAATCGACCCCAGCTTCCGGACCCCTGAAAACCAGCCGTCCACAAAATATGAACTTTGATATACTCACAATACATTTGCTTATATTCACCCTGAATACACAAGCACAGTTCCCCTCTATAAAAATACATATCAGCAGCAGGATGAGTTCAGGCTGGGAGCTGGAAGGGCGCCAGAGCTCTGCGGCCTGGAGCTAGATCAGAGTGGGGTTTGTGAGCTGACGTTATGAAATGGGGGTCTGAGGTCAAAGAATAATAAAAGGCATTCAGTCTGCTGAACAGCAAATTCCAACTTTTGTTCTTCAGCCTTAGCAGCTTGTCTTTCCCCCTCACTTCTGGTGCTGCTGTTTAACGTAGTGCAGTCGAACATGCATATTCAGTGGCAGCTGAAAGGGAATTTATCATATAAACTCACAGTTCTCCTCCTGCTCAACGGAAGACATTTAAAAATCTATGTGAGGCTGGGGTGCGTTGCGTTTCCGTTAAATAATTTTACTTTCCATGATGTTCTATGCAAATCTCATGCTGTCTTATCCTTTGATTTCCAAATATATAACTGATCAGGAAAAGCTGTTTTTATTTACCTTTATTTAACCAGACATCTTACTAAGATTAAAGATATATTTTTCAAGGAAGACATGAGCCGACAGATGTTTACAAATCAGTATAATTCTATTTCTGAACTAAAATGTGTCTTAATAATCTGAATGTAAAGCTCTACTCATAAATTAGACAGAATGTATACATCAGATTAATAAACAAGATAAATTATATATTTATTTGGACAATCAAAATATTAGTATTTCAGTACGAACTGAATGACTGTGTTAGAAACAAATCATCACTGGCTGTGGAAACTAATACCGGACTTCAAGCAACGTGGATTCTATGCTTCTCTGTTAGTCCTTACTTTTATCTGAAAGGATGACTTTTAACCCCTAATTAGAACTGCAGTTCTTTTTCTCATTAGCCAAGGCCAGATCCATATGTTATTGTCTCCGGACAAGATGTTGCTTTGCTGTGCGTAGTGGCTCTTGATCTCTATCTCTAAGTACAATGGTTGTCCCTATCGCTGCTGGACCATTTACCTTCGCACTGTAACATAACTGTTGTTACCCAGTTATGTTACAATGTGTACAGTTTTGTCATCTTCTATTTAGATTTCTGCATCTTTTATATTAAAAAAGCAAGGCAACTTCAAAACACTGTTGCTGTTTTGTTTTTTGGTTGGAATCTGCAACATAATTGAACTTTACAATAATCCAGTCAAAGCATAAACAGGTAATCCAAAACTGAAAGAACTACCATTTACTTAAAGGAATTGCATGATATGTATTCACAGGAATCTAAACAAACAGGTGTTGATATTAGCTTCAAGGTCATGAACATAGTTGGAAAACCTGAAGAGCAAAATCTGCTGAATAAACAAAAAATCCAACAAAAGAGTGTAACAGCAGCTGGTCTCCAACCAGTTCAGTTTTCACACTGATGAATACAAATTGCATTTAAATTCCCGCTTCACCAACTCGGTATTACCCTGTCCTACGGTGGCATTTTTTAAAAGGAAGATGTTTTGAAAGAAAAATCACAAGGTATGGCAAGAGAAGAAGATCTAACTAGACATGTTTTTTTCATGTGGTATGAGGGAGGAGGCTCCATCATGATCTGGGGATCGTCTTCCATCCACATTTGGCTATGTATCAAGGCTGCTGAGAGCATTCCTTTAAACTGAAGGTCTTTGGATATGTGGCGATAAGATTTATTTTGACATGACACTCCGTAGTAAAGCTTTCTTCCAGCGAAATACAATGACATACCTTGTTTCTTTATAAAAGGTCAACAAAGTGCTACAATTATAATAACAATTAAAATGACAAGCTAAACAGAGAAGTTGAAATAAACAAATTAGGATAAGTCAATAATACATGTTTCTTGAAACATGTTTCAAGAAAATGTTTTAACTCAGAAAGAGAACAGGCATGCCTGACAAGCAATGGCAGATCAACTCACAACGTTGGTGCTGCTAAATGCTAAAGCCTGGTTTCCTCTAAGTTCCTCTTTGAATTTTGGTACATAAGGGAGCTCCTGGTTCCCAGACCTAAGAGAGGGTATATGTGACTGTTGCAGCTCAGAAAGGTTAGAGGGGTTTAGGCCATTAATAGATTCTCATCAAGTGTGGTCATATTCCACAACAGCGACCGATACCTGGAGAGCCCAGATGTATCTGGATAAATGCTTCTAAGATTTAATGGACTCATAAGGTGAGAGTGACTGACCAGACGGATAGATCGTGACCGGATCAGAACAGAGCTCCACTTCAACTTGCAAGGGCTACAGCAAAAATGGAGGTGAAGTACCAGTTTAGGATGGTGTTAGGAAAAAAAAAGATTGACACAGACACAACTCTCAAAACTACAGATACGTCATCAAGTAAGAGATAGACAGCCTCCATGAATGAAACGCTTGTCACTCTGATTACAAAGAATGGAGGTAATATAGTTTTTTTACTGTATTTTTTAAATATCAAACATGTTTAATTTAAATTTGATCAGGCTATTTTTGTTTCTACATAACTCTGCACATTAATAACTCGCTGATAATTACGCACACATAGATAAAAACTCATTTCTACTTTATTTACTCACATCTGAAGATTAATCATAACATTTTGGATCAACTGTTAATGATATGAATCCTAAAAAACCCCATCAACTGTCACGAATTGGTAAAAAATAAATCCTCAGATAGATTTGCTTTGAATACACTTTCCACGGGTTACTTGATCAGTTCACCAATAAAAATGTTATTTTTTATCTTACTCGAGATTGCATCGTGAAATTCTTATGCAGGCTAATGCTTTGAGCAACACACACTATGTCAGAGAAAGTTTCAAACACTCACCCACTTAAAGCTAAAATTTAATATGGACCATGCAGAAAACATTTACTTCTGTTCCAAGTACGTTTTCTCTAAAAAATATACCTACAAAGATATTTGAGACATCCTCTGTCATTCTTAAATAAAAACATCATATCTCAAAAGGTAAACCAGAGAAACTGAGCACCTGTTTAATGTGAACTCATCCATTCTGTTAAAATCTCAACACAAAGTTTTCAGACACTTCATGTGGCTCCGATTGTCAAGGAATAAGTAACATTTTAAAAAAACAAAAAACAACAACACTACAAATCCCTTTCGGTTACAAGCAGCATTGGTGACATAAAGGTTAACAAGCGTAAGTATATTGCACACTTTGTTGATGTTACCGAACACACTGGACAACATAAGGCTTTTGGTGCATGATAGCAGCTAAATCATGAATACAAACAAATACACAAGAAAACAACCTGGCATGCTTCTGACAGCTGAATACAAACAGTTTACATTCTATTGCTTTTGGCAGAGAAGCTGAATATCTTACTGTAGTCCGATTTCATCTGATGAGAAATTATGATAATTATCATATAAATGTGTATAAAGTATTTGATATTCATTTTAAGAAATATATTATTGGATCTGCATCAAGCTATGTAGTTGTACTTTGCCGCGAAACAAGGTTTGTTGGAGTGCCCAGTTAGGAGATCTCGTTTTTGCTTTTCTGTCACGTTAAAATGCTATGAATTATTAAACAAATTTTATTGAAAAAAAGGGATTGTATAATAATTAAGAAAGGAAAAAAGTGCATAAAAACTATAACATTAACAAAACAAATGACCAGAGGTTTTTCGTTGTGGTATGATGGTCTGTCAGCGGCTTTGTTGGTTCAGGATCTAAATTACTTATAAAATTGGGAATTATCTTATCTCTGCACCGAAAGACAACGAGGGAGTTAAATTAAGCATTGCACACCCAACCAAAACAACAACTAACAATTTAAAACAAAACAAAACTAAAAAAAGTCTGTAAAACATAAACAGTTTTCAGTAAAAAACGAACTTCAAATTTGTTTGATGCAGCTTCCCCCCTTAACCAGGCGATAAAACCAGTTATCACAGTTAGACAGTTCGAATTTTTAGATTTTGCTACAGTTTAATTATATTGTATCTGCAGTAAAGTCTAAATTTAATTCATTTACCAGAAACAGGAAATTCACTGCTAGTATTTAGATACAAGTTATCCTAAAAAACAACAACAAAAAACAACAAAAAACCATTTTTGAGCTGTTTAGCTTCAGCCTGAGTCTCATCTAAGTAACACCAAAACCAGACTTAAACAATTTTTCTTCACATGCTCTAGCCAGGATCATGGAACTGCTCAGCTCCTTTTGTACCGAGGTGTGCCTCTGTCGTGTTGGAGGAGGCAACGGTTAAGTGAGAAACTGTTGGGGAAACGACTCTGTTATGCGTAGTTTTGAAGTAAATGAAATAAAGCAAAGGAAGGGCGATCCCAATTAAGAGCATGGCTACTAAAGCGTTCCACCACCGGATTCCCCAGTCCGCACCGTGACTCATCAAGCGCGATCTTCCAAAACCGCATCTCCCACTACTCCTGGGGTTTTCTGAGAAATCTTCCTTGCGGTCCGGTGTGTTCTGAATCAGTTTGTCAGTTTCACCATCTACATCCATCAGAAAGTCTGCGACTTCTTGCAGATTAGGCTCCAACAGACCTCTATCTTGAGGCCCAACTGGTGATGGAGATGAACGAGGCACTTCTTCCTGAGGATCCTTTGGTTCTGAGAGTGTTTCGGTCAGAAAGCTGTGCTTCTGAACTGGGATTTTTATAAACTTAAGTGCAAACAAATCTTGGTCTTGCATAAGGTTGTTTATCCGCTTTAAATCTGCAACCTGTGGACAGAAATTACTTGTTGAAACCAATAAAAACATTAAAAAAAAAAAAAAAAAAAGCTTCAACAAAATTCTCTTTGCTTTACCTTGCAGCCATATTGCAGTGCAAGCTTGTTGAGGTTGTCGCAATCCAAAACCTCTCGCTCCAGCAGCTGGACGTTCCTCAGGTTCATCGGTCCCGTCTCCACAACGCTGATCTCCTCATCGTCAGAAGACGCTACTAAATCGTTTGTCCTTCTCTTGAACATGTAAAGCTGTCCGTCTGCACTGGCGTGAACGTCCACAGGGGCCTGAAAAGCCTGCTGGCTGTGCTGCCCCCTCCACATGACGACACATCAACCTATATATAAGAGAAGGCCGTTATTACATCATTATTACCACGGAGATAACAGTAGAAATCTTATTTTGTATAATGTCAACTAATTACTCTGAGTGAATGGAGATTTAACATATTTAAATAGAAGAAATCAGATCTGTTAAATATTTCCCATATACTACGTTAACCCTATTTGTGATGAATAAGCATCTTTTTAATCCAAATAACCTTTCAACTTATTAAATACAGGAGTTTAATCTCTCTACTAACTGGAACCTCTAGGCCTGAAGTTGATCCTACAACAGAAAAGTACATTTTCAACCAATTTTCACCATAATAGATACAGGTTAGCTGCACAACCAAAGAGTTTTGTATTTCCATTTGACAGCTGTTCCTAAAAAGATGCAGCTATAAATTCCACTTTAACCACACTTCTAGAGACAAGTCCAACTAAAACAAATCCATCATAGAGAAGAGAAGCAAAAGATTGATTAAAATAAAAGGTTTATAGCTTTTGAGCGAAAAAAATATAACAGTAAGCCCGAGGTTTGTCTTAGGCAAACATCAGCAGTAAGAGATGCTTAGAATCTGGAAATGAAATGGAGAAACAACGGCTTAAAATCTACAACTGACTTAACCTATTTATGTCTAGATATCTGCGTGCAGAAAATGTTTTTTAAAACTTATTGCAAATCTCAGTGAGTGTCTCTGCTGTTTTTCGCCTGATCAAATCATAAGTGATTAGTCAACATCACGGGTTTTGAGCTGTAAAATTTCCATTTATAGTTCAAACACTTCCTTTTATAACAATTCCCATTGATGACTTAAGTATAGCATTTTAATGAAGCTTAGCTTTATCTGAGCTGTTTAACTGACCTGAGTTTTTTAACCAATCAGTTAGCAAGATAGTACATTTTGATTTTGATACTGGAAAACGTGCTTAATTAGTTATTGTGGTGTTTAGATTCCATCAAAGAATAAAGAAAATAGACATAATTTTAAGTTGTAAAACTATAGACTTCTGAGATTTTTACTTACACAGCATTATTGCAAGTCTTAAAGATGCTCTATTTTGCAAACTAAACTACTTTCACCTATTTAGTTTAGATTTCTTAAAGGTTTCCCCTTTATTTAAACAGTGACCAAACCTTATTAATCACAGCTAAAAAAACTGGGTTACTCATTTAAAAACTAGGAAATCATGAAAGTCTGCCACCACCTCCTTTTATTCCTCCAGGTTACACCTGGCACGTTTACCCTAAAAATAATCAGTTACATCAGATAGTTACAGGTAGAATTTGCGGGTTTTATTAACCGCGCAGATTGTTCCCATGGGCGCTAATATGTCACAAAAATCAACTGACAACATGAATCAAAGCAACAGAGAAATTTCCGGCGCTCCAACAGAGCACTTGAATGCAACACCGACTTTAGCTATCTTAGCTTAGCTTTAGCCGTTTATGTCTTGGGGAACTTTCCGCCACGTCTACCAGTTTTTATTTCAACCACAAAC
The DNA here is from genome assembly GCA_032876305.1 of Orestias chungarensis. Lineage (NCBI taxonomy): Eukaryota > Metazoa > Chordata > Actinopteri > Cyprinodontiformes > Cyprinodontidae > Orestias > Orestias chungarensis. The sequence continues at coordinate 321,429 of JAVLVB010001174.1, forward strand.
ACAGTCTGTCCATAAACTTTACACCCGAATAAATTGCACTATTCAAAGAACAAACTAACTCGTTCTTTAAATACACCATTCGCAATTGTCTCCTTTGTTACCTTGTGGTTTGGCAACAGTAGCAACTCTCTCCTTCCAAGTGGGCCTTGTTAGCTTTACAGCTGTAGCCAGAGTGGCTACCGTCCGGTTAGCTCACTTCTTCGTTGGACTGTAACAGATTGTGATATCAAGGGAAATCTGCAATGGCGACACCTGTTGGTTTCCAAGTATAAGATGCAAAAAACTTCTACATCTTAAAAGGTAAAACTAAAATACATGTCAACCATTTTTAGGTTTCCTGGAGTCAGATATTTTTTGATTAACACACATATGATTCCATTTAATAAAAAAATATATACTATTAAGACACACACACATATATATATATATATATATATATATATATATATATATATATATATATATATATATATATATATATAGCCACTTTCAATTAGACTGAATGTATTAAAAAATATTGCAACAAAAAAAGCTACATTATGTATCCTTATGTAATCTTTTTATCAAAGCTTACTTCATGTGTTTTATGCACGGATGTTTGTGATGCCAGTGCAGTGAGACTCGACGTGGATTCTTCAGTGAAGTTAGCTGTCAGCACTGCCATATGTCAGCCTGAAAAAAAAGAAAAAAAAAAGAAATGCACCTCCCAGTGAGAACATATCAACAGTCTTGCAGTATGGTGCACAGACAGCTACCAGCTGTCCTACATCAAATATTCCATGGATCTGATAGATGACCTAAGAAGAAAAAGTGGCAAAGATAAAGCAACTGTCAATATAATTTAGTGAAGCTAGATGAGGTCAATGTTTTAAGGTTGCTTTGGAATCACTATCATAGGGAATTTGATCGTCTCACATCTCCACCAAATGTTTGGAAGCAGAAGTATTTCTTGAAAAAGACACACAAACTCAGACACACAAACTCCCCAGCCAAGTTAACTTTAACTCACGGTAAAAAAAAGGCCTAACACTAGGTATAATTAAAACTGCCTGGAGCAGCATCAATATCATGCTCATGAAACACCAGCAATATCAAGGATCTGTAGAGACATTGGCCCAGAAGACACAAGAAAAGATAACATTTACTCACTCATTGCCTTTTCTCCTTGATGTGGTCTGCATACAGAATGGCCTATTACTAAAGCAGATATAATTTTTGAATTTATTTTCCACTCACCACAGTAGTTGATTCAAGAGTGTATTCATTCATTCATGAGATGGGCTGGGGGGTGCCAGAAGCTGACTGTTTCTTGGCCAATAACAGGATCAGAAATCAGTATTTGTGAGGCTGCTTTTGACCACTAGATGGAGGTGTTGACCTTTCAAAAGAGATATTAGACACAAAGTATTTTTTCATCTTTTTTTTTTAAACCAACATTTTTGTGTCATGTCATACACAATGTGTTATAAAAGTGTTTTAGATAAAGGAAAAAAATATGTAAACAAGTAGATTACATACAGTAAATCCAGAAAGTGTTAAGATTTCCTCACTTTTTCCATCTCCTGCTATGTTACGCCCATGTTCCAAATTGTATTACTTGCTTTACTCAAATGTCTACAGACAGATACACCATCATGACAATGTTAACAGAAGTTTGAGATGTTTTCACAGATCTTTCTACAGCTTAAATGGAGTCCACCAGTGGTAAATTCAGCTGGTTTGACTAGATTTAGAAATACTCACACCTGTCTATATAAGGTCCTACAATTAACACACATGTGCAGACATGGAGAATGAAGTCAAGGGAATTGTTTGTAGAACTCAGAGACCGGATTTACCTGAGGCACGAATCAGGGAAAGAATACAGAAAAAATGTCTGCAGCTTTAAAGGTCCAAATGAGCACAGTGGCCTCCTTCATCTGTAAATGGAAGTAGTTTGGGACCACCAGGACGCAGAGCTGGCTAACCAAACTGAGAGGGTTCTTATTCAGGAACATTTCCAGGAACCCAATGGTAACTTTGTCAGAGCTCCCTCTGCAGAAACAAAAGTGCTTTCTAAAAGGAAAATCCCATCTGCAGCAATTCACCAATCAGGTCAGTATGGTAGATGAAAAACACTCCTTAATACAAGGCACATTGCAGCCCACCTGGGGTTTACCAAAAGACACCTGAAAGACTCACAGAGCATGAGAAACAAAACTCTCTGGTCTGATATGACAAAGATCAAACTCTTTGGTGTGTATGCCAGGAATGGTTGGATGAAACCAGGTGCAGCAATCCCATTACTATAGGAGGTGACAGCATCATGGTCACAGACATGGTTTCTTTCAGCAGCAGAAAATGGCAAACTTGAGGAAAAGGTAAAAGCAGCAAGGTACAGAGACATCCTGGATGACAACCTGTTTCTGACTTCAGACTGGTTGTTGCCTTTGCAGAACAATGACCCAATGCACATGGCCAAGATCTCAAATGAGTGGCTTCAGAACCACTCAATGAATGTCCTAGAGTGGTCAAACCAGAGTCCGGATCCACTCTTGAATCCAGTTGAACTTCTCTGGAGAGATCTGAAGAAAAGGCTGTGCATAGGTGTTTCCAATCCAACTAATCGGAGCTTCAGAAGTACCACAAAGAAGAATGGGCTGGGTGAAAATTCACAATACATCTTAAAACTGTCAGAAATGGTGGGATTTTAAACTGCCAATGTAGCCTTTGTTAACATATAAGCAAATCACTCTGGGTGACATAGGAGGTTTCCCTTACCTATACATTTGATTAGCTGGCCAAAAAAATCCCAAAACAACCATAGTATACCAGTCAGCAGATTTATTTCCTAGAGGTGGTTCTTGCATGAATGTTATGCTTTGCAGATCTTCTGCAATGAGTACGCGACAAGTGATTTAACTATTCAACTTATTGTTTAATCAGATTTCTCAATGGGTTTTGCAAAACTTAAATGTCTTTTGAAGACTCACTAATCATTAAAGACATTTTTAATTTATATTTTATGATTAATGTTGTTAGACAAGTAGAGGTTCATACCTGCCATATGTCATTGCTTCAAAAACGGAATTGTTTGAGATCTGTTTAATGGACTTTGAAATTGGGCAATATTTTCCTCAAGTAGTTAATTTGAAGATTGCATTGTCTTTGGGTGTCACTCATTGCAGTAGATTGCAAGGAATTAACTGTCTTGCTTTCAAATTCTGAAGGTCCAAAAGGCTGCAAAAAGGAAACAAAAAGTTAATGTTAATTCTTACTGTTTTCTACATTTTCATGATTTTTTTTTTGTCTACTCATTTTCCGTGTTTGCCAATTGTACACAAATGAAGATATTTACTGGTCCTTTGTGAAAATCTTCTTAAAAGACATTTATGTTTTAAGCCTAGATATAAAAAAAAAAAAAATCCTAATCGCAGGAGGAGGTTTCGGCTGCACTTTCCATGGAATACTCCTGCACTTTTTTTGCATGAACTGTATAATGTGAAAGCAGAATCCTTTCCTGCACTCATCTCACAGCGGTTCCGTTCCTTGTTTGTATTTAATATTGTGGAGCCAACATCAATATATTTCTTGTCATTTATATTTGAGCATCTCATAAAGCTAGCTTTAATTCTCTCTGTGTTTTATACACCCTGAAATCCAAACAACAGTGCACCATCTAAACCTAAACTTTTTTCTCTGTAATAATCTATTGATCTCCTAGTAATTAACTTACTGTCCACAAGGTGTGCTGAAGGGGGTTAATTAACACTGTTCATCATTTTAAATGTATTAAAAAACATAATTTAAACAGTTAGGTGCCCACAGAACATGTCTTTGATATTTATACTACCCTGTGGTCAATAACGATGCATCTTAATGAAAGGAAGCCCTGGATGAACCCCGATAAAGATATTTCTTTCTCTCTGGTTTTTCTCCAGTGAGCAGCACCTCAACACTCTGCTCAGGTTACATTGCTTCAGTTTTAGTACCAGGTAATTAAATTGAGCCTTTAAAGGGAGTCAAATACGGCCAGTTGCGGTTTATGCATGAACGGTGCCTGGGGCAGGCCCCTTCTTCTGCTGCCCCACCAACCAGTTAAAATGCAGAAAATTATTTCAGAGGAGGCAATATTAATGTAATACAATTCCACGCAAACCCTGTTTCCCTCCTTGCATGTTCACTGCTGCATCCGAAGGCTCTGACTTAAAATTGACAGCAAATGTACAATAGAAAATATATTTAGGACGCAAGTTGTGCATTTTTATTTTTATTTCAGGGCAACACAACAAAGAAAACCACTTACACACACCCACATACCTAAAGGAAATTTGGACATATAATAGCCTAACGTGACAGTTTTTTTTTTTCCTGGATTAGGCATGCAATGACTTGAGGCAGGGATTCAAACCCAGGACCTGCTACAGGGCAATGGTGCTAAAAACTGCACCACCATGTTACCATTCCCGTTAGCAGGATTACAGGGGGAGGGGGCCGGTGCCTGTCCCCAGCATTTATTGGAGGACAGGCAGGATACGCCCTGGAAAGGTCCTCATTCATCAAAGGGAAATGCAGAGACATACAGGACAGGGAAACACGAATGCATATATTCTCTCGTAAGGGCAATGTTGGGAAACCAATTAGGATAACACACATGGTTTGGACTATAGGAAACCTAAGGAACTATATGCGTAAAGAAACCCTCTCTACCTCAGGATTTTGTAGTACTACCTCTTTGTGATTTACTTTTTTCCACCTGAAATAAATACATGCTTTGTTATAAGGCAACCAATTAGATTTTGCTGCCACAAAATAGCTTTAAGCCACACAACCAAATTGTCATGTTTTTTCTAGCAATACCTGCTGATGTACATTCACATTTCTCCAATTTCTGCATCTGAAAAGAAAAATAATTAATCCCCCTCTTCTGGTTCACAATTTATATTCTAATTTGCATGAACCAGTCACATAAATTCCCCCAAAAAACAACATACATGACTGAGCCCTTTTGCAAGGTTCTGTGCATTTTGTATCCATTTGAAATCATCAATAGGGAAGATTCTAAACTAATTAGGAAAAGTGTAACTGAAATAAATGCTTCCAATAAACAAAAAAACACCCCTCCTTATTTAAACAATGGGAAACTGGGAGGATAGGATTACCTAGAAGCAGATAAACAAATTTCCCACCAAGGAAAAAAATGGCTTTTTCAATAATAAATACAACAAATCTTTAATCTTAAATTAGCCTAAATGCAATTTTTATTTGGAAAGCAAACAGAAATAAAATGTCCATATAGTTTATCTGCAAGTTCATATGTCCCTCTTTAAGAAATAAGACATATGACAAAAAGCTCAATATCTCTCTGTAATACCTTTCAAACATGCTGATCTAAAATTTACAAACTATTAAACTTTTCAAAAAAACTTTTCAAACCACATATGCATCGTTTTAATTCGGGTTGTGTTGATGTCTTCATATCTCTACAACAATACCACAAACGTGTTTATATTATCCTTTTTTTTGTGAAATATTTTCTCTATTACATTTTGCCCAGGAAGAAAGAAATTTCATCACATTTGGACTTCATCTTAGAAGATTTCTATCACTGCAATGCAACACAAGATTTCTGATTGTATACTGATAAAAGAAAAACATGCATAATGATTATGTATTATAACATTGCATGATGTAGGATGCAAATTCCTTTTTCACAATCCCCAAAATCCATAATTGGAAGCTGAAAGATTTGGCCCGAACGGACAATGTTTTGTCAAAAACCAAGCTTTTTAAAATTGTATTACAGGTCAGTATGTCTTGGGTATGAAACATGACTAATACTGTAGAGGTATAAACTGAAAACATGACTAAGTAAACGTGATATAACAGGCGCCTTCAAAAAACCAGCATTTCAAGCTAAAACCAAATCTGATTTTATACATCAAGGCCTAAAACAACACTTTGAACAAAATACTAATGGTAACTAGTTATCGTAATTGTTTGCTTTTGAATAGTTTAGCACCAGAACACAAAGTATACTTTGCCAATATCTGCATTTCTTTGGAGTGGAGCTTGCTGTTGAGTTCATTGTATCATAGCAGAACAGTTGATTGTCTCATGAAGTCAACCTTTGCACTCGAAAAAGCTGAATGATGGTGAAGTTAATGTTGCCTCAGAGGGAATCATCATATCATTTACATTGCATTCAGATGCACAGTGTAGCACAGAGCGATGATCAACAGAGCGGCTAGATGTGCCATATTTCAGGGCCACTGAACAGCTTGTCTAGCTCATAGAGAGAGAGAGAGAGACAAGAGACACAGAGAGAAAAGAGTAAGAGTGTAGCAGATAGGGGAGGAAACCATGTTGTCTACAGAGCACCAGAAAGGGTTTGGTTTTTAAATGATTTAGCAGTCAGATTAAATATTTACTGAGGTGAAACATTCATGCACAGCACATCTATGAACTCATTGCTTTATGACCACATTATATCATGTTCCCAGACTGTCAGGTTAAAATATCTGTTTTTCAGTATTTCATTGGTTGGGAAACATTTTTACAAATATCAAATATTTTTAAAGCGAAAACGCTACACTCTTACAGAAAGGAAAGGATATTTAGCATGAAGATAGGAAGAACTGGAATACAGAGTATTTAACTAGCTTGACAGCATAGTGTTATGTGAGAAGGTTTTGGGCATCACTGATTGTCTCAAATATTTTCATTTGCAAATTTTGAATCTATGGTTATTTCCGTTTTTATACATCAAATAGCTCATCAACTCAGTAACAGAAGTGAAATGAGGGTTATTGGATTAACATAAAGTGTGCAATATGCAGGAAAACAAAATTTGAAACATTTGCATACATTTAGTCCCCTCTTGTCATTTTGATACCTTTTACTACTTAGGTCTGATTTACCACAACACCAAATTAGTTTGGTATGCTTAATAAGACTTGAACTTCATAGACAGCTGTATTCAGTCATGAGACAGGGTATTCATGGTGACCAGCAACGTTCCCTCTAAGCTGCACGTTTGCGCAATCGCGCACTGCTCGCACATTCTCAGCGCACAATAAAATCTATGCAGCGCATAAAATAAAATCCAACGTAAACTATACATTTAAGCTCGGACATCAGTTTTGTCTATGGACCAATGACATATAACGATCTAACTCGGTGAGTCACAGGTGTCCAGGCAATGATACGATACGGTTCACTTACAGTACGCAGCCAATCATTGCATGCTATAGAGCTTTGGAGCGTGACGTCACTGCTGTAGGCGTAGGGATACGAGCGCCATCTTGTTTGGCCACAAAAATAACCGAGAAACGACTGTCTCAAACATATTTTGAATTTTGGAATGTAAGTTACTTAAAATAATTTAGCAATGGTTCGAACTTGCTGCGTTATTGGGTGTAATGTCCCATTGCACAACCAAAATGGTAAAAAGATGGAAAAAGGACTTTCGTTTCCCTGTTTTCTTGCCTGTAAACAACAAGAGGAGGCTAAGCTATCGAAGCTAAGCTGTCGGAGCGAAGCTATCGGAGCTAACGAAAAGGAGACGAAAAGAATATCCTAGGTATCAGCGGTGAGACGTCCTGATAAAACGTTCCCCAACATCACTTGATATCTACAAGTTTGTTCCAGAGATGTCAATTCTGGTGGGGGTCTAAATTCGCTTTGTTGGTGTTGTTTCATATTTTTCTGCTATAATTTTGTTTGTGTGTACTCATGTTCAGTTATGTTGAGTTCATATAAGTCGGTCAACCTTGTTTAGGTCAGGCTTATATTTTTATGTAGCATAGTCCGAGTTTTGTCAGTGGACATCGAGGTTATTCCATTATTACGAAGTAAATTATTTTCCTAGTGTTATCAAATTTACAGTATTAATACTGATGTCTGTTCCATTATGTCCTCTTCAAGGCAAACAGACGTATGAAATGGATGAGCTCAATCCAGACTGGGCTCCAGCGCCGAATAAGGGTCACATCATCGCCACAACATCGGACCGACATGCGACAATTAAAGAGGCAATATAGCAAGACCATGGCGGATCAACAAGTGGGGGAGCAAGTTACAGAGACTGTGTTTTCATTATTTACCCCAGAGGAGATAAATAATGAAAACGCAGTAGCAGAGGCTGTAGAAGAGGATCAGGTTGGAGAGACTGAGGAGGAAACCAGGAGAGGAGCTCAGCATGGCTGCACACTCTGAAAAGGAACGTGAACCATTTCTGTTGAAATATGTGTACAGCTGGAAGTGGCTGTTTTCTCTCATGTAATAAATTAATGTGGTAAACATTCATGAGTTTGATCCAAAAACCATTTTAAGTTGAGCAAATCACTTATATTAAAAGCACACTAATGGGAGTTGCTACTGTAATCTGATTCTTTTAATAAGCAAAGTAACTTTCTAAGATCCCAGATTTATAACAGGTGTAATACTGGTGTGTAGCCATAGTGCGCACACCTGATGTTGCTCACAGTGGTCATCAGTGTACTCGGAGAGCTTGTGTGTATGCCCAGACACATGAAAAATTAGAGGGAACATTGGTGACCAGTTTCCAGTTGTTCTCCGTTTTTCATCTCCTCCATAGAGTCACAACATCTGGGGCCCCCCAAAAAAACCTAAAAACAAAGATTGTTTAACATTACGATTTTGGGAAAGGATACAAAATGTTTTTTCTCAGGCATCAGTTTCCACTTTGAGGATAAGAAGAAATCCAACACCCCAGGCAAAGTTCTTTTTAAAGCTAGAAATGATAGAAAAAGAAAAATATCAGAGACACAGAGAAGAAGGATGGCATGAACAGTCAAATACAACCTACACACCATCTCCAAAGACTTTCAATGACATCCTGCTGCAAATGATGTCACTGTGCACATTTAGACAAGCCAGCTTCATTTTGGAAAAAAAGTGCTGTGAACTGATAAAACAGTTGAGTCGTTTGGTAACAACAAAAAGTTTCATGCATAGCACGAAAGAACACAGCATTAAGATTTTTTTTTTAAGAAAACACATGTTGTTGGGGCAAAGTAATGCAACACTGTGGATTTACTGATAATTCTTACTAATTATTCAAAAATAAATACAACAATAAATCCATCCAAACATCCTTCCATTATCCAACCCGCTTATCCTCGTGGGGTCGTGAGGATCTGCTGTGCCTATCTCCAGCTCCAAATGGGCGAGAGTCGGGGCTACACCCTGAACAGGTCGCCAGTCTATCACAGGGCAACACAGAGACCGACAGGACAAATACCACTCATGCACAAACTCACACCCAAGGAGAATTCCGCCTAACCCAATCAGTACCCAATCAGCCTAACAGTCATTTTTTTGGACTGCAGGAGGAAGCCGGAGTACCCGGAGAGAACTCATGCTTGCACAGGGAGAACATGCAAACTCTTTGCGGAAAGACCCAAAGTGAAATCGAACCGAGAGACTTCTTGTTGCCAGGCACAAGTGCTACCAACTTCTCATCATCGATAAATCTAATTTTATAATTAAAAGATGTGGCACCACCTGAGGATCAGAAAACAATGATCCAAAGTTGATCAGATTCTCACGAAAAAACACAGATGGTAAAAAACTAGACTCATATATCACAACACCTTTCCTCTCTTTAATTATGCACATTCATTTACCAAACCACTCAAAGTTCACAGCCAAAATATTCAGTTAATAAACCACATACCTCAATACGGACAAATAACCCGAAAACTTTAAGCTAACCTATAAAAAGAATAATAACTACCAAGTAACGTATTATGAGTAAAAAAATAGGGATAGGAAAAGCCCAATTAATGGATGACAGAGAAAGGAAACCGTGAAATAAACAACGGATTGATGAGTTCTGAAGACCTGAAATATACAATAACATTTAAAACAACTTCAGCCAGACTATATGTTCAATTGATAAAGACAACACCAAGGGGCAACAGTCTGGTACTGCAAGCCAAATGCTACTGGCCTAGCGTAGCTGTGCTACTAGGCAAAAGGTCAAAAACACCCACCACAATGTCACTGCACAGACTGGACAAGTAAAATACTCCACCGGAGTTAACATTAAATCACACTACACAGCATAAAAAGAAAAACATCAGCTTTTAGCAACAAACATTAGGTTCAACCAAATAGAAGCATCAACCAGGAACATGCAACATTATCCAAATCATTCATTCAAGACTGGCTAAAGTTGGGGAAGATGATGCCCTCAGACTGAACGGTCTGAAAGTGAAGAAAATGGAAAAACGTTTGTAGAACAGGTAAAAGGAAGATGATGTGCACAGCGGGAGGTTCTGGATAAGAACTGCTTGGTTCATTGTTTTCTTTAATTGAGCATTGTAAACAAATGGCTTCTGTAATCTCTCAATGACGAGGCCTCTGTTCTAAGTTTCTTCTTTTTTTTTTTTTTGAAAGAGCAAAGTAAAGTCAATCACAGATCTGAAGCCCCACAGGTTACATAGAAGTTTTAACACCCTTTTACTTATCCAGCAGGTTAAAAGTTGCATTTGTTACAGTAAACGTCACGGAAATACAATGATGTTTGGAATAAAAGGTACCTTTTCTTAGCTCTTTTATGTAATTACGTTGGCTTCTCCCATTGATTTTTGGTGGGCTGGCCTAAATCCGTTTGCTTACAAAATGGAGGCCCAACTCTGCTAATGTTATGGGTCACATGGATTAGACTTAATATGAGAACATTTTTGAGAATAATGTTCAATTTGTCACAAAGCTGAAGTGACATCAGGGCTGGATTTTTCGAACAAGACAACGACTCAAAACACTCAAAATCTACTCAATCATTCATGAAAAGTGACAAGTACATTTTTCTACGATGTCCATCCCAATCCCAGTCCCCAGACCTGAACATGTGGGATCATTTCAAGCCGCCTACCCATACTCTGCGACCATCAAACTTTATCTAACCAATCTTGAGATGTTTGCTAATACTTTCTATGGCTGGGATGACAAGCAGTTAAGTTTTGGAGAGGTTCAGTTGGAGGTGGTGATCTTTTATCCAGGCAGATTTGTCAGAAAGACAGGCTGAGATTTGGGTCGGTACCGAGAGGTCGTCTGGAGGAGAGGACAGATAGAGCTGGGTATCATCTGCATAGCAGTGATAGGAGAAGCCAATGCGAATGGATGATTGGGCTTAGAGAAGTACTGTACATGGCATGGTAGTGTATATGTCTACAAAAAAAGGAGGGAAGCATCTGCCATAAGACTTAAAGCTTTTTGAATTGAACTTTTTTGAATTTTAAGTTATTACAGGTTGATTTAAATTGTCTATTGAATTATATTGAATTTGGATACATATATTACATTGAACATGTGATGTTTAGAAAAAAGTTTTAAAAAAATACACTTGAACAGAAAGAGTGTATATATATATATATATATATATATATATATATATATATATATATATATATATATATATTTGCCTGCGATTTTGTTGTGTTGACACAAGTCTGATTACAACCACTTGCTAGGCTGTGAGGAAAACATTGACAGCCTTGAATATCTGACCTGTGAAAAAAAAGGGCAAAGGATTTTTTTGTCTGCATGCGGTGGGTAGATGCTGAAAATGAAGCGGAGATTACTCGATGTTTTTCTCAGACATCCGCAGGTGTCCTGCAGCGGTCGGTGTTGGGGAAACCAAATTGAATCCCCTTGGTTCAGGGTCATGGCACAGTTCAGATGTTTATTGATTAAACGTCAACTGCCCAGGTGAACATGATTCACAACTCAGAGGGGCCTAATTCAACAATCCATCACCAGCAGAGGAACGTTAAAACTAAAAACGTCATCTCAGCGGGCTCAGTTCTCAGGCGGAGTCACCCATACTGAATTGTGAAACTGATTTTGGTTTTTAGCTGCAGTATTGTTTGTAACAAGTTTTAAAGCCTTGAAATAAACACATTTTTGTTTTATTTTAAAAGGTGGTCCTTTAAAAAATATCCACACACAGGACAATGCTTTACGTAGTTTTGGTTTGATCAGGGTTCAAAACTCCTTTTACGTAGTCTAGAGTCATACCCATGAATCAAACATAATAAATTATGTACGCAAAGTATACAGTAAAATATCTTTAGAATACATACAATTGAGGGATTTTAATGTTTATTTACATATATTTTTAACTAATCAGCTAACATATATAAAGTGAAATAAAGTAAATCAGTATATGGACTTGAGATTGATCGCTTTTTTTCCGGGTACAAAATGGAAGCATGAATGGATATAAGACAACTTGCAGATGCACTGTGTACTAAGACAAAGCAGTGTGAATGTATTCATTAGCTCTATAGAACCAGAGTCACAAGGAAGGCCAAAGGTATCCTTGCTGACCTTATACACCCAAATAAAGATTTTAGTCGCCAACAGCAAAATATTGTTTAATCATGCTTTTAGGTTGAAGACATTATCTCATGCCTGTAATTTTTCAGCCCACCAATATTCGCAGTGATCTCATTTTTATGGGGTATGTGGGCCAGCTTTGGAGTCACTTGCTTCCTTGTTGGTTACAAGCAGCTTCAGTTTCTTAGCTGTTCCCAGGACATCCCTCTTCTGGAGTGAGATATCAGATTTCATTCAAGGTAGTTGTGGAAGCCACTTTTCCAGTGTAAGGATCGACACCCCAAGTGCTGCAATAACCACAGATACTACAGTTGCCTCCAGGCTCTTTTTAGCACTTGGACAATTGTTTTTTATCCATTTCCATGTGTATATTTTACCTAGTGTTTCCAACAGTTGGGATGGCAACTTCAATCACCTCCTCCAGCCTGCTGTGAGATGTTAGATTTTTTCTGGGGGCTCTTTACACTACCTGCATCTCAGATTTTTCCTGATGTGACTTATTCTGTATTGTCTTTGAGTCTGGCCATCTAAAGCTATTGGTATGATTTGGTCATATGACTTACTTCCACTGTCTGTCAGCGGTACATCCATGCAGAGATTTCTTTTCAGTTTCTGAGACTCTCATTGAGCACTTCATCATTACGACCATCTTCCAAATATACTGCTAGAGCTTGGATGTTTTATTATGAAGAGTGGCCCTGACAAACAAGATTGAACAAACAAGTATGGTTCTCATTTATTTATCAGGTTGTCTATTTTACTATTCATATCTTATAAATATGACATGAATATCAGAGTTTTGAAATTGTGGTTAACATTTGTGGACACATTTTCAAGCCGAAAAAGAATAATTAGGCCTCACTAATAACGTTCTATTCACGCAACAAATAAACTTTAAAAAAACTGACAGTACAAAATGTATGTGCCCTTGCTGGTAGTGTGCTGATGACTGTGTTGCTCTGGATATAATTTTAGGGAACAGAGTGCTTTCCAGGGTGGATTGGGGTTAAAATTTGCTGATAGGTGCCATGCAAGTGTAGTTGGGTATATTAATTTGGATTGCAGACCCTAAGGGTGACCCTTTACATGAGACAGAGGTCTGGCAGCTCTGGTCTTAATAAAGGCCATGAGCTAACAGTGACACATAACCTTGCCCTGTCACCACCCTCACCAGTGTGTCAGTTTATATTACTGGGAATGACGTTGAGCCAGCACTCCAGTCCTATGAGATCTGAGGCTCTGTATAACCTTGCCTTAGCTATGTACCAGGGCGAGGGCATTTGGGGCATGGTACTGGATTAGGATGCCATCTGTATTTATGGCTTTTACCATTGTTATCCAAGGGCATCAGCTATTTTAACCTTGAACAAAATGAGCTTTTGTTAGTGATTTTCAGTCAATATGATCACACTGAAAATATAAAAAATAAATATCTGGGAGGTGTTAGAGCCGTTTTTGACCTTATTTCACCTTTTAACCATAGTTTCTATATTCATATGTCATCACGTGTTAACTAAGTATACACAGCTGTCATAGTAGTTCCCAAATTGTGTTTGTTTCATATTTTGGTGTTATTGATATCCCTATAAACATGATCAGTAATTAAACATTATTATTAATTGATCATTATTTTCTTTTCTTTATTATTTAGTTGATAATGAAAGAATATAATGTATTAATATTTTGTTGGACAGGTTGTCAGAAAAGATGTTTTAAGTAAAACTAAGTAACTGTAAAAAAAAGCTGCCAAAAATCTATTGTTTTACTTTTATGGAGAAAATCTTTTCACTTTCAAATATGATTATTTTAGTGTGAATACTGTAAGCAAAACGCTCCTTTTTGTATGCGCTATACAGTGGTTGGTAGGCGAAAGTGACAAAACAAACGACTAATAAAACGCACAGAGAGCAACCATCATTCTACCAAAAAGCTTAGCATAATAGAGGACCTACACAGCTTTAGTTTTTTAACAAATAGGAGTAAGAACCTGCCTGGTTTAATTTTAAAATATATTTCCCTTTTGATAATGGATTAACTTGCCCAATCCAGGTCTGCGTACTGCCTAACCAGTTGATGGGTTGACGTAGGTTATTAAAACAATGTGGGAGAGAGACCAAAGAATTGTCTTTCAGGAATTGCTGCAGCAAACAATGAGATACCTGTTAAGAAATGTTTTTTGCCGAAACTAAAAAGCGTGTGTCGATGTCTTCAATCTAAAACCATGAAAAACCCTCCAGTAATGTCCTTAAGTCTTGGACTTCTGTGTATTAGATAAAATTTTTTTATACTTTTTACATTGCTCTTTGATTCAGGCAAATTGGTTTTAAATTGACAAGCTGCACATGTTAATGATAGAGATTGTAGGAACAGCAATTTAATTTTAACAAACACCTAATTACCTCTAATGAAAAACAATTTTATGTTAGCTGTTGCTATAAGAACAAAACTAATTAACATCCAACATAAACAATGTTAATGTCTATTACAAAATTAAAAAGGGAGAATGCTGTAGTTATTACCTGGACATGTAACACCAGTATACATTAAGTTGAACACAATGTTTGGGTACCATCTGCAAATCTAGCAAAGGATAAATACAGGACTAACCTTTACAAGCACCCAGCCTCTCACACCTGATGCCCACAGCATGAAGTTTCCTAAGCCTGGACAACATAACAAATATTGCTGTCTTGAATCTCATAAATGAATAATTATGTTGATATTTCAATGTGGCCGGAAGAGAGAATCTGCTTAGAAGGCAAAAATTATTCTTTTGTATTAAAAATAAACAACAAAATCAGCTGCACAGGATCTTAGATCTTTTAACTATTTTTTAGGGGCATGTGGTAGTGTTTCTAGATTTTCTTTTTCTTATGCCAAACACAGTGGAGTGTTTGGTCCTTAAAATATCAATCTTAGGTGAATCCAAACAAAATGCAAGGTTCAAGCTTTGTTTTCAAGACAGTTTAACTACAAAAAGTATTTTGTTTCCCCGCTATCCTTGAAAACATCTTTAAGATCACGACAGTACTTTATTAAAAGTTTTAACAAGAGCTGCATCAAAATCATGATTTCTCTAACTCCTGGAGGACGAAAACTGTGTTTTTGAGCAACGCATATTGACATCACCATGTGGTATTAAACAGATGGATACTAAAAGGACTGAGTAAACAGTATTATTTATGAACGTAGGGGAAAAATCACCTGTGAGTAAAGGTGTATTACTAATTATTACTTATTTTAAAACATGCTGCATTAAGATCAGGGACAGTTAGCTTGTGTAATTCCCTTATAATTATTTTATATCGTGTTACAAATTTGACAGCCAAAGAAGTAAAACTAAACTTTTCAGTTTTCAAATATGGTGCACACCAGGTTTATTAAAGACTACTGTTCCCCCTCAGCCTGTTTTTAGCATGGCAAATACAAATACAGGGAACTGGTCCAAGGTTAGAATCAGTTTTTCATTCAAGAGTGTATAGCAACAATTATACCCCCCCTCACTCATGTTAAAAGATGAAAAAAAAAAATGACAATGCAAAATTATTTCCCTCCTACTAAGAATTGAAATATTTTAAGGCTTTTTATACTTTCTAGACATGGGTGTTGTTAAATGTTGCCATCACTGCAAGACTGTTAATACTGTGTTCCTATACAATAAATAATGTGAGATTCTCTAAAGGATTAAAAAATGGAATTCATACCATTACCTTGAAGATTTGTTAATAATTTATGATTACTATTTGTATTTTTCACTTTTCTAAAAAGTTGCTGATGACCTCTGTGTGAACAACAGTAAAGCACATCAGAAAGAGTTTCTATGCACTGGTGAAGGGGAAGACAATCTAATCACCTTAATCAAAAAAAAAAAAAAGTCCTAATAACACAACTCATATTGGCAAAGCAATTTATTTAGGACAGATTAAAAAAACAGAAACAAAAAAAAATAAATAAAAAATTCAGCACGAGAACTGATTGATCATCCCACAAAACGAGTGTTTTCCATAGAGTTATCAGAGGTTAAACACAATGGTACTCATCTTTCATTTCGGATTATGTTTTTACAATACAATAAAGAACAGAAGCGTATTAACCTTCTGTAGAGAATGCCATGACCTACTGATGAAAAAACACTTCCTCCCTGTCATGTTTTTATCCACTGGGAAAGAGGGAAAAATGGTCAACACAGGGGAAACAATACTTTAGTTTCCAGTGCTGGCTTCCCCTCTACCACATTTTCAAGAAGACAATAAAAGAAGACAGGCAAAACTGAGAGTCAAATCGAAGGTTAATTGGAGGCAGGAAAATGTCAGCCAATTTTACCGATCACCCACAAGGGATGTGCAGCCCTTGGTGGGAAAAAAGGATGGCAGAATATCTGCAGTGTATTAGCTCCCCGTTCTGTAATGGTCTCCTGAAGAGAGTGAAGATGACATCTTTTCCGCACTCTGTAGCTTCCCCCTCAAAGCATTTTTGTGTGCACCAAAGACAAAGTGAGAAAGAGTGTGTGTTTGTGTGTATTAGAGTATGCTTATATGCATGTGTTGTATGCTTTACGTCAAAACCTGTATTGTTATTGCAGACGCAGCCTCCCCTGGAGCCGACAGGTGTTGGCACCGAATCTCTCACACCTCTGTTGTCATGACAGATCCATCCCCTCCAGTTAGTTTTACTGCAACGTGTTGTGGTTTGACACTACAGCATTTCATTTAGGGTCTGGTGAGCCATGTATTACAGGTACATAAAACACAACAGACAAAGAAATCAAATTAACCATGTAGCCGTGCTCACGACTTGAAATCGGTATCTGAAAAACTTCAGCAGTGTCTTGGAAGTTATATAAAGTAAAGCATAATTTATGGACAATATATTTTCTTATTAAAAAGACATTGTACAAAGCTTTTGTGGTGGCATGATAAAATGGGAGATCTAAATTCTTCTCGACTGATTTGATAAAACTGGTGGCACTGTAACCTTTAAGCAAAAAGGACATTGGTTCTAATCTTTACCTGGGATTTTTTGCATGCTTTCAGGCTCCTGCATGATTTTTTTCACTGTTTCCCTTTAATGGACTGGCAATCTTTCAAGGGTGTAGGTTGCATCTCATCCAGGTACCAATGGATGGACAGATTACATTATTAATTTAGAATAGAATTATTATTACTTTGCAGATTTGGTTTTAAATAATATTAAACATTAAAGCTAATTTCTGTCCTCAAGATGAAGGCTAATTTAGCATTGATCATGCACATTCAACTAAAGAGAATAAAGACGTTTAAAAAAAAATATATATATATATTCTTGGAACAAGACAAGGTGCTGTAGTCTAGTCTTAATTGCACGGGTTGCTTGCGAAGCTGATCTAGTCTGGAGGCTGCCAGTCAATGAACTGGTCAATTAATCTTCCCTTTCTCATAATGAGGTGAGGGATTTCAGATGGCTGCTCTTTCACACAAAGACAGACAATGTGCCCAGAGGATCTTCTGTCCCTGCAGCAAGTGACCTGGCAATTAAAAAATGTACCTCCCTACTTCCCTCACCCCACCAGGTGGCAAATTGGTCTGACCCAACATCTTATCAAAAGGCTAAACCATGACTTCAAATCTACTTCAGAGGGACAAAAGGAGCAAAGGACATCATCTTCCATGAAATAAGATTGTTGTATTAAGGCTTATGGCCCCATATCATTTTGCCCTCTTCATTTTGAGTTAAATGAAAAGAGACTAGTTGGATCCACCCTGCTGGGTTTCGCCAAGGTTTATCCTCTCAGAGGGGGAAGAAATGTGTAGTAGCATGACATTAATTTGAAGATACAGATGTGACAGTAGGATAAGCTAAATGTTAAAGGTTAAATGTGCTTGACCTTGCATTGTAACAAGCTTTAAATCTATTTATGAACAAAGATGACAACTGGAGAATAGGTCACAGTCAGTTGCAAATATAAACCAAGAATCAAAATTAGTACATTTGACCTTTACATGAATGTTGTTTGTGCTAATAGGTGTGATACTAATCTGATGAAAAGAAAGGAAAAAAAGCTGTGAATAAAAAATAAATTGTTACACTCATAGAGATCCTGAGGTATTGATCGTGAACTTGATGACAATAAACACAACATTACCCTCTGTACAGACCTCCATAAATATTTCACAAACACTGTCAGTGTGTACACAGCTGAATGTTTCACATCATTTAGTGTAACAACTATAATTTAGACAGTTTTTAAATCAATTATATTTTAACTTCATAATCGACTTTTCACATAACCCTGTAACTTCTTTATTTAAAAAATAAAATAAAATAAGGTTGTACCTTTAAATTCCCTGCAAAGAGTCGTCTGTCACGATTCTCAGTGATCCATGACTACCAAATGCTGCCATGCAGACTGGTGTACAAATCAGGAATCAGTCGACTCACTGCTTCAACCTAATAGTTTGACCCTTGACATTTAGATAGCAGTCTGTCAGTTGTTCAATAATATAGATGAATAAAAAAGATGTCTGTGTTGTATTAACGTACTTTCTTGGTGTTAAATCAGAGCTAAGTAAATTATAGGTGTTGTACATAGAACATCCACACAATTCCATTTTTTTTCGTTTTCTTCACACACCCTTTTGCTGCCTAAATATGTATATGTTTTGATTGTGATACAAGATCTCTTTCAGAAGGATCTTACAGAAATCAGGGAAAAAGAAATCTGCCCAGCCAGATTACCAGACCGGATCCTTTCAAGGATTAGGCTCTTTTGGCTCAGCTCCATTAAAGGCAGCACCCATTTGAGTCTTTTTCAAAATTTTGCCTGCAGCCAATAGTTTAATTTATTAATTAGGAATGGTGTGTATGTAAGTCTGGATATTTTTGTGTGTATTTGTGTTTTTTTAAAGTTCTTATTTGTATGCATTTCTTTGCATT
Source organism: Orestias chungarensis (assembly GCA_032876305.1). Lineage (NCBI taxonomy): Eukaryota > Metazoa > Chordata > Actinopteri > Cyprinodontiformes > Cyprinodontidae > Orestias > Orestias chungarensis. Next base: position 340,689 of record JAVLVB010001174.1, read on the forward strand.
ACAAACATACATATTGGCTCTTTAACAGTTTTGTAACCGTGTTTTATTAAGAATAGACAGCCAGAAATGCCTATCTGAGACATGTATTCTGTTCTACACATTAAAGCAACAACTGTGATAAGATAATTCGTGTCCTTACTGTGCGAGTGGATCCAACACATCTAATACATTTTAAGTGTCAGTGGTTCTCGCAGTAACTGAATGGCCCACTCCAGACTCAAGACGACAGTTACAACGCTTTTTAGGTTTTGCCAATTTTTATGGTCGCTTCCTAAATAACTACAGTCAGACCGTTTCCCCACTCACAGCCCTAACTTCAGTTAAGAGAACCTTCTTCTGGACCCCCGAAGCCGAACAAGCCTTTCAAGAGATCAAGACCCTTTTTTCACGAGCCCCAGTTTTAGTTCAGCCAGATCCCTCTCGACAGTTCACTTTGGAGGTCGAGGCCTCCGACCTGGGAGTGGGAGCCATCCTCTCCCAGAGATTGGAGGAGGACAACAAGCTTCATACATGTGCCTTTATCTCCCGACGTCTATCCCCTGCTGAGCGCAACTACGACGTGGGAGACAGAGAGCTCCTTGCAATTAAACTTGCACTAGAGGAATGGTGTCATTGGCTGGAGGGTGCTAACCATCTAGTGCTGGTTTGGACCGACCATCGCAATCTAGAATATATCAAGACTGCTAAACGTCTAAATCCCCGACAGTCTCGCTGGTCTCTGTTTTTCTCCCGATTTAACCTCTCCATATCTTTCAGGCCAGGATCCAAAAATGTCAAGCCCGATGCCCTCTCCCGCCAGTTCTCTCCTGATGATTCTCACCCTGCTCCAGCTCCCATAATCTCTCTAGACTGTGTGGTTGGCTAGGTATCTTGGGAGATCGAAGGCATCGTCTAAAACGCCCTCCTCCGTGAACCTGACACTCGGACCGTTCCCCAAAGGACTATGTATGTACCATCTTCCGTCCATTCACAAGTCATTCACCGGGTCCACACTTCTCGCCTCTCCTGTTACCCTGGTTCCAGTCGGACCATTACTCTAATCTCCCGTAGGTTCTGGTGGCCAAGCCTCCACAAAGATGTCATCGATTACGTTCAAGCCTGCCCCATCTGTTCACGTAATAAGACCGGTAATAAACCCCCCTCGGGCCTTTTCCAGCCCCTCGAGATCCCCAAACGTCCCTGGTCCCACATCGCTGCTGATTTCATCACTGGCCTTCCATCCGCCCAAGGTATGACAACTTTTCTCACAATCGTAGACCGTTTCTCTGAAGCGTGCCATCTCATTCCCCTCCGCAAGTTACCCTCTGCCTTCCAGACTGCCAGACTCCTGGTAAAACATCCGGCTACACGGCATACCCGTAGATATCCTGTCTGACCGTATCCCCCGGTTTGCTTCTCAAGTCTGGAAACATTTTTGTGCAGCCCTGGGGGCCAAGACCAGTCTCACTTCTGGTTACCACCCGCAGTCTAACGGTCAGACAGAGCGACTTAACCAGGAGGTTGAGGCAGCTCTCCGATGTCTAACTTCCACCCATCAGACCGACTGGAACCAGCACCTTCCCTGGGTTGAGTATGCCCAAAATTCACACATCTCTGCTGGCACTGGTTTGTCTCCTTTCCAGATCTCTTTAGGATACCAGCCACCACTGTTCCCCGCCGACGAGAGGGATATCTCGGTGACCTCCGTTCACCATCACATTCGCCGCATCCGGAACATCTGGAAGGAGACCATCTGGGCCCTACAACGATCCAGAGCCCAAAACAAGAGATATGCTGACCGGAGACGCACACCGGCTCACACCTACTCTCCTGGTCAGCAGGTTTGGCTCTCGTCCCGAGATATCCCCCTGAAGTCCGTCTTTCGCAAACTCTCGCCTCGTTTCATGTTGATAATACAATTCAATTGAGATTTAGCTTTAAAAAAAACAAAACTACATCTGTGTGATTAAACATTAGTATGAATACTTTTTCGTAAATTATTTCAAACAACACAGTCCATCATTGGAATAAAAATTAGGGTGACCCTTCCTTTTCTGCTATTTATGGTTTGAGTTTTAATTTATGTATTTATTTCTATAAACCCCCCTTGTAAAGGCTGATTTAATAGTGAGAGTACCTTAAGTATGGGTCAAGACCAGAGTCAAGTTTTTTCTAGCAATGTCTTGTGGAGTGCAGACTCCAGCGAGAGTAATTATTTGTGGAGGGTTTAGGGCCCTGCGGGTGATGGAGCAGGCGGGAGGGGCAGAGGGTGCGGTGAAACGGAAAGCACGCCAGTCCCACTCACATTTGATGCTCAGTGAATCTGAAAGGTCATGTCATGTTTTCTGGCAATTGACTCAATTGGTTTGGATTCTGCAACATAAGGCCAGGACAGTGGAGTGGTGCATGTGTGTGTTTGGACATGTGGTGTTAGTGTGTTTGTACGTGTGTATTTGTGTTATGCACATTTGCTGGGAAATGTGCCCTGGGGATATTTTATGCATTGACCTTATTACCCTGCACAGTGACGAGCTTGCCACATAACTTGCTCTCTCTGACTTTTTAACACAGAGATATATCCAGGATCTGTGTGATCCTTTAATTAATATTTTCTAGCAAAACATAAAAATATCAATATGGCTAATATTTAAGACTAAAGCATGAGTTTAGAGGTTTTGTATTTTATTTCGAACATTTAAAATGTTTGCTGAAACTTTTAATGCTACACCTAAATTTTGGTTTACATTATTATGTTGATGGAATTAAACCAAAACATTTGTAAAACATTTTAAACTTGTTGCAGTCTGACTAGAAAGTTTGAGGAGAAAGAGGTTCAGACATATTTGACATTCTTTACTATTATTGTCTCTGACTTACAGCCATTCTCTAAAGTAATGTATAAGAGCAATAACAGCAACATTATCTTAACCTCTCCTCTGTCTGAAGGCTTTCTCTATAGCTTTGAATAAATAAGGTAGACTTAACTGTAAAACAAAGTTTAAAAAAATGCTATAAGCCAGTATAGATCATCTATGCTTTTGTATTCTAGCATTTACCTATTGACACAAGCTTGTAAATAATTTTTGTGACATGTAATCTCAGCATATATACTTACAATTATAAAATGCTTTCACATATTAGAAATTAAATAATTATTTCTATTTATTAATCTACAAATAAAAAATATACATATTTTTTCGGGTACATTTTATTTTCTTATATCAAAATGTTTATATAAATTATTTTGGCATTCACAATTTTAAAACAAGCTAAAGTAACGATTTGCTTGCTTTAAAAGCTTCTTTTTGGTTTTTAATACTAAAATAAGTTAAAGGTTGGCTGCACACATACCCTTCCCTGTGTGACATTAAGAAAAACTCACAAGAAATTGTGCAGCATATCAGGAAGAGAGCTGTGTACCTGTAAATTGCACTGACCTCTCAATCCCTTAGTCTAAGACGTGTTTGTCTTGTCTGTATGCAAGTACATCTAACAGGGTCTGTTAGACATCTGCAAAAGCAAAATTTGCTTGATTGTGGTTTTCCATAAAGAGAGCATGAAAAGCCACCTGTTAAGACTTTAAAACTTTCTTGAAACAACAGGTTGAGATTAACAGCCAATTACAACAACCTTATGGTTATTGAGGAGTACAAAGACACTGTGACCTGTTACAAACAAAGACAATGACACTAAAACCATCATCACCTGGGCTAACCCCAAACCATAGTTAACAATTGATGTGTACAGGCTCCTGAAAGCCATATACGATGCCTTTAAAACAGGAGATTAATCTAGTATGAATACTGCAAGTTCCAACCTGTCCCCTGCCATCAAGAAAGCAAAGCATACTTGATGCCAGGGGACAGGTCAACCTACAACTTAAAAGACAGCAAAAATGCAGACAGCCTGTTGTAGGCCATTCAGGCCATCACAGACTACAAGCCAGTCCCGTAGAGGTCCTTTGAGGAACAAAACAATGAACATCCACATAAGACCATCCCTCTCCTTCCAATGACCAGACCCTGTGCATCTCTGCCAGCAGTATGAAGAGAACGCTTACCGCATTCATACCATACGATACCCCCGGCTCTACTGTATGCTGAGGACAGCACAGGAGAGCTTAACAATGTCTTTACAGGTATCTTTAACACCTCCTTGGAGCAAGGCATTGTCCAATCATGTTTCATGATCGTCCCTATAATACCTGTGCCAAAGAAATCTGCCCCATCCTGCTTCAATGACTACCATCATGTGGCTAGTGTTTATATACATTAAATCCATCCTCCCCCACACCTTGGACTCCTCTCAGTTCACATACAGAGCAAAGCAATCTAAAGAGGATGCAACCTGCTGTGCTCTCACCCACTTGGACAAAAAGATTAATTTGGTGTTCATTGTCTTTAGTTCAGCATTTAACACAGAAATACCGCAACAACATATCTATAAACTAGGTAACTTGATCGGTACCTCGTTCTGCAAGTGGCTTTTAAATGTCCTCAGGCAAGGCCTCAAGCAGTATGTGTGTGCGACTCCAAAGCATCACATTGAACACAAGGGCTGCCCAAGGCTGTGTCCTCAGTCCTCTTTTGAAGGCACTGCTGTCGAGGGATTGAGCAGGTCCAAATTCCTGGAGTGCATACAAAAGAAGGACCTCTCCTAAATGAAAAACACCACATCATTGGCAAAGAAACCCCAAAAGCACCACTACTTCCTGCACAAGATAAACAAAGCAAACACTCCACCACCCATCATAAGCAGATTCTACCGAGGCACCATGTGAACACAGCAACACAGATCATTTGTGCCCCACTCATCACCATTCAAGCCATATATACCACCCGCCTCACATGTAAAATGATGAAAATTGTGGGTGATGCAAGCCATCCTGCAAAAGACATGTACATCATCCTGCCCTCTGGGAAGAGGTACAAAAGCCTCCATTCCTGCACCATCTGATTCAAGAGCCAGATTCAAGATTCGATTATATATATATATATATATATATATATATATATATATATATATATATATATATATATATATATATATATATTATATTTACAACAGATGTTATCTCAAGGCACTTTACAAGAATATCATTTCATTGAAATCATAGATACATCATAATCTAATCAGGAAAACCTGCAGATTGCATTGAGTCATTGACTCCTCCAGAATCGCCACACAAGACAATAGCTTGCTTTGTGACATTGACTTGACATTGACTTTACAGCAATCCCTCATACTTAGCATGCATGTAATAACGGTGGAGAGGAAAAACTCTCCCTTTTCATGAAGAAACCTCCATCAGACACTACAAAAGCTCATTCCGATGGGCTTTGAGGATGCTGAACTCTGCTTACTTAGCTACAGGTTTACAAAATATATTTCTCTGTACTATCCACAATAATTATAACACACTATGAAGGGTTTACATATTTACCAATGTTGTCTGAGTGCCATAGCAGGAAACAAACCTGAATAATACAAGCAAAGAGCTAGAGGTTTTAACCAGATGCATCAGTTGGCTGGAGAGTTTATTTTGTAGTTTAGCCTCTTTGTGCCATTTTGTGGCAGTCTAAGGAAACTCAAACATTTCAAAATGCACTGTTAACACTACCAGCTTGATCTATTGTTGGGAGAGTTTGTCTTGAACTTTAAAGCCCTTTATCTCAATGAACCCGTATGGAGAATGCCAAAATTCAAATTACCATTTCTTTGTACCTCAAACATACTTCAAAGTGTCCTTGGACAAAGAACTGTTCACAGTTTTGCCGTGGACAGTCACATACAGCATTAATATTTAACTGTCAAAAGGTCAGTTTGTTCTTAAATAAAAAAATAAAAAAAGATAAGGCCTTAAAAACATAATGTTGTTACTTTAAATGTTATTTTTTACACAGTAAATATAAGTACCCTTTCCTTATGCAGCAGAATACAATGAATTCCACATCCTTAATCCTAATACACATGCAACAAACATACTTTAAAGAGCTGACAGTTTTTATTTTTCAATATTTTTCCATACCTAGTAAACATAGAAGCATTTTAACAGCATTCTGACAGAAAGAACTTTTCTGGCCATCTTGTGAAAGGCGAGTTATTTGTATAAAGTTTGCTAAGAATTGGTTAAGCACTTTTCATTTAGATTATGTTTTATGAAAAAAGCAGGAAAAACATCAAAACAGACAGCAAAAAATGATGTCTATGTTTGTCCTGTAGGTGGTCTTGTAGGCACATCACATGCAATTTTTAGGAGCAAATTGTTTGCCAGTCTTCATTCTGGTGTGCCTACATCGTTGACTCCTGCAGTCCAGCGGATCGGTGGCAGAGGTCCAGGCTCACTTAGATCATTTTACCCCGGGCACATGGGGGGCAGTGAGGAGCCACTGACCCTGCACTCGTCAGGCAGGGATTTACGCCTCACTGACTTCCCTAGTGTGGCATTTCTCCTGTATTTGCCCCTCCACCTTCTCCCCACAGCTCCCTATGTATCCACCACTGTGGTGCAGAAAAAAAGATCATTGTCCATAGAGATATCAATCAAATGAACAACATCTGAGGTCAATCTGCTGTCAGTGCTCCCTCTTTGCTGTCAGAGCTTTCATGTAAAGTGACAATATAGACAGAATGTCAGGAATGTTTTGTGGCTGCGGTCTGTTACCTCAAGGGGACACTCTGAACACCAGTGTTCTTAAACAGAAATATAAAACCTGTCTTCTGCTCATCAACCATCACCAGACAAGAATGCATGCTTTTCGATTTGCTTAACACGATGCTTGCATGTGTGCCTATGTGTATATGCGGACTCCAGGCATCCCCATCCCATCCCGACAAACACACTCCCCGCTTAGGGTCATGCAGTGGTCATGACATTATTAAAGGATCAATTGTGCCTTAAAACACTGCCTCCTCTCTGTGGGGACATGCACCAGAACAGATGGGGCTTATGATGAGAGCTTTAACTTCTATTTAAAGTGCTTCGGAGACAATGATATAATGAGACATTTACAGCTGGGAAGGGAAAGCGTAGACCAAATCAGCTTTCATCTTACTGTACAAACAATTTTGTCATTTCTATGAGGGTTACAGATATAAGCAAGCACTGTATATGCTAAACTGCTTCAAGTAAGTAAATTCATGTAAGTTGATTTATTTCATGTTTCAAAGTAAAGTAATGTATTCTTCCTCTGTTCTATAAGAAACTCTAAGGGCCACGGCAAAGCAGGATAGGATGGAAAAAGTGAGGGCATGCTGTTCTGTGATCAACACGTGTCTGCAAGAGCCTGGAGGTTCCACAACAATCTGTTCCAGTTGGTTCACTCTGGTGCTTTGACCTCAATTTCTCACTGGTATTGGTGCTTCTTTGCACTCAAGTTTGACACAAGAACGTTGCAGCAGAGCTTGCACCCACCCTGACTGAGTAGAGGAAGCCACTCGGATATGAAATGACAACGAAGTTGAAAAGGGAGGTTGAATTAATATCTCTGCTAATCCTTAGATACACAGGCATTTCCAACTCAGCAGTGCTGTGAAATGACACTTTCAATTGGGGTCAATTGGACCCATGCCTCTGGATTTCAGGCAGCTTCTCCTGCCTTGGGGTAATAAAGGGCCAAAAATATAATTAGAGTAACTGGAGTTCAGGCAATGTAAATGCACATTTGAGAAACACTAGGGGTCAGTGACAGTCCACGTAATAATGGAGTGAAGAGACCCTTAACAAAAATGTCGAGAAATAGTTTTAGGTTGAATTAGAAGTTTTGCATCAGATCGAAGGGGTCAGAAAATCTGCAAAACTGTTGTGGTAATTCATTGAAATTCCTTGTTGAACTATAATTATTTGTCATTAAATCCATTGCTTGTGTGCCGTGCCTGGATTGTGAAATTTGAGGCTGTATTATGTGCAAATCTGAGGTCAACAAATACTAGAAGCGAACTATCAAAACTCATTAAGAGATAAAACACATCGATGGTGAGAAGTGCCTGCTTTGTGTTGTTCTATTTTCAAGCATAACTGCAGCTGAAAAAAGCAATTTGCCTTACTAACAATGAGCATCTCTTATTCCAGCTGGGTATCGTCATTTGTCTTGGTGGTGTTTATAGCGAGAAATTAGAAGTATTAGGTATGCACCCTAGAGAGGTGGTCTCTCTGTTTTTTAACCTTTACTCAATTTGAGATCTTAAAGTACAGGCCATCTGTAGCTGATTCATCACACACTTCAGATTCTATTCTGGGTTACCTATTCACAGGTCAGCTCATGCGGAGATGTGACTAACCTTACTTGGTAAATGTGCGGTGTAACAGTTTTGGATCGACTTCAACCACCTCACAGCCTGGGTCCTTTAAAAAACATATGGAGCTAGCTTAAAACTTTGTATTAGATTTTAATGGTAGTTTGTAGAATTTAAAAAATAACATTTTTTGCTAGCATGTAATGTATTCACTGTATTACATTTTATATCCTTTGACGTATAACAGAAGTTTGAAAGCTGACTCAAAACTATTAAATTAACTTGAATGTGAATTACATAAATGCTGAATTGCTCACATTTCAAATCAAAATACACAACTGATTGTTTCAACACTGGACTATTCACACTGCATATGATTACATATCACTAACTCAACATCCCTCTATACATCGGCGATCATACACTTAAATGTGTTATATTGTCTTTAACATTAAGTTGATATTTAGAAAATCTAATTTTGACAGTATACATTCTGTGGCATCTTTTTTTGATGGCATCAGGATGGTTTGCTGGGTCAGGTCTACTTTGACTGTCTATAACTGACAGAACAATTAATTCTTCTCAATAATGGAAATCACTGTCCGGTGATAACTTTATGAAATAGCAGGACAGTGATCTTGATCACATTGGCAAGTCCACTAATCAGTGGCTCAGTCAAACTTCCGATTTTAAAAAGTTTAAAAGGTTGTGCCTTAAATCAGCTTTCCAACACCTGGACAGACTCCAAAGTGGCTCACTTAAAACAATTTTGTTAAAGGGGCCAGAGTTCCTCCACAGACCACACACCACTGGTGTGTCTTTAAGCAGTTCTTCCCGTCGGTATTTGCAAACTCGATTGTTAAGCGTTGCATTGTCTCCTGCAAAATGCTGCACTACGGTTTATATTCCTACTTAGCTCTTGCTGTCACTTGAGCTTCTTTTGGGACGCATACTGTAGATTCGGTTTGCAACAGGTACCATCAAAACAACAACATCAAGGTTTTCCATTGGTGGGTTTGTTTCTGCAAAGTTAAATTTGTGCAGTGAGCAAACAGAACCAAATAAGTAATCAGAAGTAATGTGGTGATACCTGAAAAACCGAAGGAATCAGTTCTAATTTTGGTCAAATAGATCCTGAAACTGTTTCATACAATAAAGCATACAGTATAACAATATAACGAAGACAAACTCTTAATAATTTTGTGCAAAATTAATAAAAAATTAAGTCTTTTATTGTATTTATTGTAAATTATGTTTATTGGAGTTAAATAAAAACAATGTGAAAACATATACATATACTTTTCTGAGAGTAATTAAGCAAGTAAAAAATAAATGTTCTTAAACAACGTATAATGAAAACTTCATATTAACAAAGTTAATTAAATTTATTGGGATCAAGTCTGAAGCCATCATGTCAACAGACTTTGTCAAACAAAATGTTGCCAACTTAAATTTACTCTGTAAAGTTAAAGCTGTCTATCAAATTCCATGCAAATCGTTACCTAAGTTTCAAAGTTAACCACTACCTTTCTTAAGAGCATACTTTCCCTTCTTTCTCTTACCGACAATGCAAAACATCCCTGCAGCCAGGACACTGTGGTCCAGTAATTACCTAATTGTTTGAGCTATGTCTCCCTGTGATTTATGGTCTTGTATCATTGACTGAGCTGATTTATAATGATCCTCCCCCCCAACAAAATATGAATCCGAAATATGCGGCAGTAGTCCAATTATCTCTTTGTTAGAATGAAACTCCTGCTGACATTGACTGCGTGCATCACAAACTGTGACCGCTGAAGCTTTTACCTAATCACAACAATATTATCCATCATTTTCGATTAGCCCAATCACACCTCCCCCTGTGTTTCAGACTTCATTTGTTCCTGTGCAAATGTGCTCTTTTAACTCGAGTATCTGATCAAAGTTCATAAGACAATTTTTTATGGCTCACAAAACATCTAAACCGAAAACTAGTAGTAGTAGCAACTGGAGAACAACAGAATTACACCTTCCATTAATCCTGTGGGCCTCCCATTATCAAGTTCAACCCGAAGAGTGAAAAACTGGGCACTAAGTAGAGCGAGTTGCTTGGCACAAGGACAAAGTTGACAGAAAACATAAGGCCCCCACACGCCGTCAGGACAGCAGGAGGCATAGGTTGAAGAATGAACCCTGGTACAGACACATCCACCATACAGATGAGTTGGACCCTCAAATTAGCACTGAGCACAGAGACTGTCGCTTGTGTCTGATGTAAAGATGCACGGCTGCCACTATTTGTGCCGCTAAGGCATTCATCAAATTAATTACTGGTGGATCCAAACCCCTCTCTGATACCTCTTTATTTTGTCTCCTGTAAATGGGAGCTCAGACTGGTGCTGACAGAGAGGCCTAATATACTAGTCTTTGGCTGCACATAATTAATTGAAATCTTTGGTAGTTTGACAAATTGGAATGATAAATCTATCTTCTATGAATAGCTTAAAAAATGCATAATCAGTCAAAACCTAACTGTAGGAGCAAGATCCAGCTCTCTCTGTCTCACTCACTCTCTCTTTTGCTCTCTGCAGCATTGTGTGATCCATTAGGCAGAGAAAGCATGGGTTGTTGGGAGGACTTTTCCTCCTTTCACCATCTCGATTGATAACACTGGCTTCTTACTTTAATGGAGCGGTCAAGGTGGAGAGTTCCTTTGTATAGTTCAATAAAACTAGGGACAACATAAATCAAAGTGTGGTATGTATTGTCACTGAAACGAGAAAATTATGTGCAATTTCTGAGTTAAAAACAAAATGCTTAATATATTTTCTCATCAATCTAAATAAGGCAGTTTTACTAAAAATGGTGATTGACTGAAAATATTTAAAGTCTTTAATTGCCTGAAGTAATATTGTTTTAATTAATCCTCAATGATTTTGACTATATTAGTCAATAATTATCATCAGTAATTTTGGTGGCATAATCTTTTAATCTTTTAAGTTTTATACAATAAATACAACATAGATATTTTTGAAAAAACAAGTAAAAACAAACAAAGAAACAAACAAAACAACACAATGGTTTCACACTTACTGATACTACCAACAATTACAAAAAAATCAGTTTCTTCTGCTTTTTTTTTCAGTAGTAGTTATATATCTTAAGTATTCTATAACTTCCTGTTTACTGGGGTAAAAAATGATGAGGCATTATGAAAGATATTGCTTGGACAGCTTTCAAAATGGGAAAGACAAGAGAAGCATGACAGATGAGTATGGACATTTATATGGAGATGAGAAGGAAAACAGCCACCAATCTAACTTTTATGAATGCCTTACCTCAGACTAATAACCCAAACGTTCCAAATAATTAAAACTTTTAACAAGACTGGAGTGAGGCTCGAGTTTATCTTGCCACCAGTGTAAATTAAAAACAGCATAGACCTACTGCTTAAAAAGAGCAGCTGATTTTTCAGTAAGGGAGGATTGTTTTGAGACTTTTCACGTTTGCCAAGGTTGTCGATAAATGGTGAGATCCTGTACAAATTAGAAATACATATACAAAGCTTTTACAATAAAAAAAGGTATGGAAAGATGTGTTGTAAATAGGCTTTAATAATTTAAAGGTCATATTGTTTAAACCTATATTTAGAGATATATGAAATAAGAAGTTTTACAGCTTAAAATGCAATAAACATGTCAAGGTTATGCATAGATTTAAAAATTTTATTCCACACAAAATGTTTGCATTTGTTTTTTTTTACCTGTGCTTTACAAATTGTGACCACCAATAATTTTTGTTGTATTTAAAAAAAAATTTTAAATATTTTTTACCATCTTTGTAATCTTTTCAGTTCTTTTTCAGCAATAATAGAACCAGTCTGGTAAAAATGATTGTGTGGAAACAGCAAAACTTCAGCAAAGCTGTTAGATTCTAAATAAGTATAAAACAGTTGAATAATTGCCAGTTATTAATAACAAATTTTATAGGTGAATATTTATTTACTCGTTTCTTTAAAAGAAAATACTCAAATGGTTAGCAATTTGTGATAAATCATCATATCTTAGGATCTTGTTGTCACGTCCTTTATTACTTTACGAAAGCCTAACATTATTGATACCCATATAAGTTTTATATCCATTTACAATTTGCATACAAAGATATAAGAGGGGTATTTTGAAAATTGCAAGGATATAAAGGTTGTTTAAAGGAGGGACTTGTGAAGTAGAAATAAAGACCAACAGGAATATGCATGCACAGCACGAGTGTGTGTGTATGTCCATGTATGTCTCCTTGTGGTTCTGCAAAGATTGAGAATACATGGAAAGTGAAGGTTGCTGCTGTGAAGGACATATCTTGTCTATGATAAGTAGTCATCCTTAATAGGTTTGGTTTGGTTGTGAAATATTGCTCTGCCAAGTGGGTATGTGACATTAGCGTTGTCTCCAGGGAAAGTTGCAGACTGATCTCAGTTCAGCATGAACTAAGACAGGAAAGAGGGCTAAATAAAGGCTCAGATAGATGAAACTGCACCTCAACCTTACAACCTCAAGACAATAATTTTTCTTTACCATCTGTGATGGCTTTTTTTTTTTTTGGGATTTACAAAAGTCATTTTTTTATAAACAGGTTTTATTTTTTCAGCTTTTTATCTACCTACCTTAAAATGGCTCATTGTTTCATTTCAAATCAGTTTTAACCTGAAGAATAAAAACACATTTTTATTTAACTGGCACTGATCACTTTAATATCTCACTTTTATATGTCACTTCACTGAACCATCCATGCTGCTACAGCAAATTTGCACTCCGGATTTTCATTGCTGCTATGTCCGACTTCCTAAATTTTGTAGTTTGTATATTTTGTGTTTACCAATCTTATTATTTTATATTTATTGTATTTTATTGTATTGTTCTTATTTTTAGCCATTTTAAAATTGCTCTCAGGGTGTAAACTGGACCTTGGGATTACAATTTTGTCCCACCTCATGTACCACATGTGATGGGATGACAATAAAGAATGCTTGAATCAGCAAAAATGCATTAACTTTTAAAGCCATTACTGTAAAAACTTGCTATCTTGTCATGATAATTAAGGTAAAAGGGCAATTACGTATGCGTCACATATGTAAACGCTACGTTTATGTTCAAACACAGCTTTGTCAAAAAAAATTCATAAAATCATTTGCTTGCAGAGAAAGTCTCATGGTTGTGGATGGTAGCAAAGCATTTGCTGAATTTTGGAGAGAAGGGATTTTCCAAGTGGACAAAATTTATAATGTAACACCATTCACATGAAATAAAAACATCTACTTCGTAGATGGACTTTAGCAATGCAAGACTATACCTGTCATATTATTTAAGCTTCTGACCCACATGAAACGAGAACTCTCAGGAGATATTTACAATGATGTTTATTTAGGAAGATGAGGGGAAGGGGATCCGGCAGTGGACAGCAACGGGCAACAGCAACGAGTGACGAGGAACGGGAGACAGCGGGGCGGCAGTAAATGGAAGGGAGCTAGAAAAACGTCCACGACGGGGGAGACCGGAAACCTCTGAGAGTGAGGATAGGCAAGGTGAGTAGCAGCAAACGGGTGAGGGAAAAATGAATGGAACGATCTTACTTGTGTGGAGTGAACAGTTGTCGCCAGGGAGGAGTGAGTGGTGAGTTTCTTTCAGCGGAGACGGTGAAGCTGTAGTCCAGGGGGTGGGTGCAGCTGATGGAGTTATGCTGGAGCGGGCAGACCGAGCTGACCCAAGAGGAGTGGGAACCAGATGGACGAGGGCAACCAGAGAGGATCTTGAGATGATCTTGAATTCTGGGGATAATGGTATCCTGAGGTGAACACAACAGTGGTTAGAAGCGTGGGAAAAAACAAAGTATCAAATAAAATCTTTACGAGAAACATTCAAAAGGCTAGAGACACTAGAGATAGGCACCGAGACTAGGTTTTACCGGGAGTAAACAAACATTCAGGCGACGAGTAGCTGATCCACCACTCCTCTTATACTGGGTCAGCTCATCAGCACCAACAGGGCGCACCTGGGGTGGAAGAAGCTCCAGCAGAGGAGGAGCACCGGTGTCCCCCTGTGGCCAACAAGAGAACTGGCTGAAATAAACTCACACTGACAATACCAAGTGTCACTTCTATTACATAACAATAGGAATATTAAGACTACAGTTTACATAAGCTCACAAAAACTATATTATTTTAATTTTCAGTTTTATATAATGGCCTAACGTTTAAAAAAAAAGCAAAGGTCAATTTTTTTGCATACTTTTGCAGCTTCAGTACCTATTGATTATTGTTCAAACACATGTATATAACCATTTATGATATCAATCTACTCATTTCCAAAGCGTTTTTTAAACAGGACAATGCACCAAGTCACAAAGCTCAAATCATCTCAAAATGGGTAGTTGCTGGGGATTATGAAGAAACATGTATACAAACCTGCATTAGACATTTTGCTAACATGTCAATATATACAGAGTATTTTACAAACATGGAATTCCATGGAATTTAGTGGTCCAAGAACATTTTTAATTTTTAAGTAATTAAACATATAATTTTATTGAAGTGTAAGAGATGGCAAGGGGGATTTAAAAAACTTGGTGCATTTGTAACATTTCTGTGCCTTTACTTTTATAAACTTCAAATAAATTTTAAAGAAGGAGTTTTTCAGCCTGACCAACAGGATTTTTATTATATATTACATCACACAACACATTACACTTTTCAATAACAAAATATGTAGATTTCTAGACAGAGTTTAAAGACCACCTCATTCACAACATGTATAGTTTTTGTTTTTCCACATATGATGGATTTAATTAGATATAAGGCAACTTGTAGCCATCACTGTTATTTAATAACAAAGGCCGCAGGAAGCTGAGGGTTCTATTTGTTGTAAAATGTCTTCTTTGATTGAAATTCTTGCCTTGGAGCGTGACATGAGCATTTCCTCTTCGTTCTCCTATTATCAACCAAGCTTGTGGTGAACAGCCTAATCCCTCTTCATCAAAGTGGTGTGGGCAGCAGTCAGTGAGATGTGACCACCAATTAATCAGCCACTATTCCCCAGATCAAGCTCAGTCCCAGCACAGATGTGAGGCCTCTCTGGTTTTAAACATTTTCACTGGTAGACTGCCACGAACTGGCTCTGTCAGGCGTCTCTTGCGGGTGACAAAGCTGTCTCCACTTGTGAGTCAGACTGCTCTCAGGTCACTGTGAGAGAGTACAATCAGATTAACCTTTGAACTATGTCTTAACTACTTCCCCTTTAAAGTCTGGCTTTACTAGGCTAACTTTCTTTTTAATTGAATGGAATGCCCTATTACTTCTCTTACAATGAGAATATTCCACTCTGAGTGCTAAGAACATCAACTGAGATCATTTAGTAAATTTCATTCTTGGGGTTTCACATTTCTGCAGCTAAGCTGCTTTTCTATCCGCCCATTGTCTTCTGAATATTTTATAAACTGTAATATCCAAAAGTTTAATGAGTAACCCTAACTTGCTACTCCAGCTACTGAATTTCCTTTGTCAGATAAAATTTGCATGTCTTTCATTAAACTCAGATATATGTCATCACAAAGCACATACAACTCAGTGCTATAAACTTCAGATGTTCTGTAACTTTTGCCAACTATCCATGTAAAAATCCATGTAAAATTAGGCATATCTGAACCAGTAACTTTGACGACTGCAGAGCATATGGGTTGCTGAGTTCATGAATGAGTAAAAATCTCCAAATGAGTTTGGTGAACTCCTAAACTCCATGAAATTAATATAAGCAGACATCCTGTTTGCTGGAGGCTACTGCAGAGCTGAGGAAGATTACTTGAGTTCTCCAAGTACTATATCAATTTCATAGACACTTTCAAGGCAAATTGTTGGGGGTCTGTTGGTGATGACATAGGTTGATACAGAAACAAACAAACCTTTACTCACTTCATTTAACCGCACTAACCTGAACAGAAATACAGAAATGTGGCTATCAAAATACGAACCCAAAGCAAAAGGTTTCTCACAAAGTTCTTATACTTAAGTTTCTGTTGAATTTTAATTTCTGTTCTATTTTGGCAGATTAATGGTTTTTATAATTTGCCAGTGTTCTTTTTATTTGATTGTTGTGTTTCTTATGTTTGTCTCGATAATTGTCTTGATAAATTCAATGCTTTATGGAGCAGGTGTTTTATGGATCAGCTTATAGGGCGTTAAAATCTCAAAAATAATTATGAGAAATATTTACATGTTTTTAGGATATTTAAAAAGTTAATAATTTCAGTTATGAAATGTATGAAGTAAAATGGAATATATACATTCATTACCTACATACTGAGTGTTTCAAGCACTTCTGTTTCTATTTATGTTATTTACGATGATTTTTCACTTACAGCTTTAGGAGGTTCCTTCTATCAATCCTCCAAGTTAGCTCATATTTGTTTTTTCACAGCAGCTAATTTTATGGTTGAAATCATTAACTGTTCCCATTCATTGGTTTTGAGGTTTTTAGAACTGGAAGGGGGTGAGGATCATTTAGTGTGCTCAATGCAGGGGACTTGACTCTGGAGAATCTTAAAAAGATCTTTTAATTTTAGTTATATGAAAGACATTTAAATCATGATGTTTGACCTTTACCACTGTGTTGTAATATTTTATTTGTTGGGTTGAATTAGTTCCCTAGGTTTATTAATTGTTGTTTGCTATGGTTTTTCTGAGAATTTGTGAGCACTTCCAAAATCGTATGAGACAAGCCACCTGCAGAGCTTGTGCAACACTTGGTTGAATTTCTGCCAAACCCGCTAGAAACCATCTCACATAAGCATGCTAGTCGTTCCCTTCGTGGTCATGACGTGACTGCTGTTTGTCATTGTAATCAACTCAGCAAATGCTCTCATTAAAAGGTATTTCAGAAGAATTCTCTTCAAGAATGAATTTGTGTTTTCACCATTCTGGGCATATGCAAGATAGCATGTGTGGTGCATGGGATGCTAACTACTTTTTTGCTAATTTTCTGGAGATGGAAAATGGAAACGATAGAGACCTTATTGATATGATATTGAAATAGCATGGTCAAAAATTACACTAAGGCTGAGTAAGCAGTTCATTTTTTAGAGGTACTGGTCGATAAATAGAAATTGCTGTTTGATAAGAATTTAAAAGCAAAAATGTTCTAGTCATCCACATTTTTAGGACTTCAAGACATACCTGTAATCTACCAAACTGATTAGATTCATCAATATTAGTACATAAATATAGCTTTACATAACCGTGGAAATTTATACCATGTTTTCTGATGATTTTTTTCAAATCTGAGACATATATTTATTATGAAGAGAATTGCACCAAGTAGAAAACCTAATGGTTCTCCACAAGTAACCCTGGATCGTGAAGAAAATGTATAATTTACAGTACATGACCAAACTGGAATGTATCAGACAAATAAGACTTAACACAACATTTTTAATGGAACCATGAATCTTGTTGTCAAACAGCAAATCCCGAAGGAAATGGTCCATTGATTTTTAACTGTAAATTTGAATTCACTAGGATTACGCTGAATGATAAATTCACCTTTGAATGACTCAAACAACTGCAGATTTTGGAATTGTCTAGTAATGACTTAGGTCTAATTCAGATACAGTTGTGGGTCCTTGTTAAAAAAACTCACCAGTATGGCAGAATAAAAAATTCTGCAGGAAAGAGCAAGTTATTTCGATGTAGTTTAAAACAGTTTGATTGTTTGAGACATTTAACAATGACAATACAGCAAAAATATAACACAGGAATTATGATTCATTTGCTGCTAATACATAGTATAGTATATGCTGAGCCTCATCATTTTCCGTAGTTTTATCATTAAAAGTTCAGCCATAAAAACTGTTCTTTACTTTTTACCTGAAGATGCATAGGAAGCTCCTATAATTACCACTGCTGGGCACAGAGGGAATATGCTAAATGTGTCTGTTAAACTTACTGGAGCCTCCCTCGTCACTATGAACCTTAATTGCTGATCTTCTACTGTATTAAATCCCCTGTGTCTCACAGAGTGTGACTCTCTAAGCAGTTAAGGGGAAGCTAATCTGAAGATGCCTCTAGAAAGTAAAGGAGAAACTGCGGTATTTGAAGATGATCAAGCACAGTTCGGCTAAGGGTATAAGCAAGTCGTTATCTCATCTGAGCAGCATATTTTTATTTTAAAGAAAATCAGCTTAAAAAATAAAATTGATTTACTGAGAAACTGACATCCCCATGAGGATGTTCATTAATACATTTGATCCCCAATCCCAGTTTAGAAGTAACGTTTTCAAGTATCGAAAAGATCAGCAAAGGTTTCTTGAGTCTAATTCAAATGGATGGTGACTTAATACAGGCTGAAAATAATATTGCATGAACATGTAAAGTGAAATGCAAAGAAGTCTGGATTAGGATACGGTATGAAAAAAGTTAAAAAGGGTGTGTTAAGACGTTTTCGGATATCCACATACACAAAATACTTCAATGCAATTTAGACAAGGCAATGCTAATTTATTTGTATGGCACATTTTATGTGCAAAAAAAATCAAAGTGCTTTATATAAAGATTAAAGAGGACATTCCTCCTTCTAGGAAGAAATAAGGAGCAACATTTTGGCTGGATATAAATTCACGGATTAATCTCTCCAAAGTCTGTTCAGGTCTGAGTCTAAGATTGCTAACCTGATTATTAGGTTCAAAAGATATAGTCTACTAATTACTAATGATAATGATGACACAATACATTTACATTTACACAATACATTTACAGGTCCATGTTCTCCTATTGTCTGTTACACATAGTCTGAGTTTCATCTGCAGAGTTCTAGTAGGATAAGTTATAGTTCTGTAAAAGATTGCCTAATTAAAGAATATCCAGCATGAACAGTAGGAGGCCGAGGATTGACCCCTGGGGAACCCCAATGGCCTTACCCAGTTGGTCAGACCTAAGTTTCCAATTTCGACAGAGTTATACCTTCAAAAAATTTTCTAATTTACAGGTAATCAGTCGAGGGAGTTGTAGAAACAAACTGCTCAGTAGTGATTTTAAGAATCAAGTGAGTAACTCATCATGGTGGCAAGACAATACACTCAGACTGAGTAGGATTTCTTTAACTGTTTTGCCAGTTGTCTAGATGTCTACCTGGGCGGAGAAAAGGTAATTGTGTTGTGTATTTGATAGTTTTTTTAATTTTTTTATATGATTACAATAATGCATTACACTATACTGATAAAATTAGTTCTAAGAGCATTGAAACCGGCAGGTTTTTTAATCTGTTTATGATAGAAAACAGGAACCAAGTGATGTTTTGCTTGACAAAAACCCATTATCCTTCTCTGGCCCATCCACCTGGAACATGTTTCACCATTGGAGCTGAAGCTCTCCAATCTGGTGACACTTTGGAAGTTAAAAAATGTAACACAAGGATTTTACAGCATGTTTGTTGGCACTTTTACCTGTTTAAAATGAAAACCATTTGTTGACATTGTATGGTATTTACCTTTAAAGGTTTTGGAGGATTATATTATTGTCCTGTTATATTACTGTTGTTTGTGTCTGTAACTGGCCTTTCCTTTATTGGAAACTTTTTCAAATTGATCTGTTAGAATGTATCTTTGATTTTAATTGATTTTTTGTGAAGTGCCTTGGGACGACACCTGTTGTAAATTGGCGCTATATAAATAAACTGATTCTTGATTCTTGATTCTTGATTCTTGTAAAAGATGCTATGAGTCTCTAAAGACATTTACTGTATAAATAAAGGATTCATAATAATACAAAAGTAACTGCAGTTTTCAATTATTTCAGAAAACATACAAACAAATATTAATAGTGCTTATACGGTTTGATGAGCAGGTTAGAAAATATTTAATAGATCTATAGAACGTTTTGGGCTCTGAAGGTTGACTAATCTATGTCTTATTACTGCTGGAATGTTGAAAGCCGCTATATTATCAGGACCTGACTTAGACTGGGAAGAGTCATGAGTACACACGGTTCTGTTGCCTACACCTAATCAATACCAGTGTGAACTTGCAGATGCTTTATGTGTTTATTGCAAAGGATGGGTTTTGGATGATTTTGGGTTTAGCTTCTTTCACCAGCTCCTCCAGATGAAACAGGCGACACATGACGTTCTGTGCTGGACACGCTTGATTGCCATTTGTTCAGCCAAAAGAGCCCGCTGAATCTCTCATGTCCTTGCATCTGTGGTAAAGGGCTACTAAAAACAATTTACTATCCAAAGTTTTGACTATATCAAAAAGCTTTTTAAAGTGTGTGTTTTAATACCACAGACTGACTTTTAACAATGCCATTATTACCAACAGGTTATACAAGACATTTTACAGATAAATGTGCAACCAGAATTTGTCCAATGTTGTCTCTCACATCTGATACCATCTTCTTGGGTTAATATTGAGATGATTGCTGTGTTTTGTCAAAAGATTGAAGTAGCAAGGGGTTAAAATTTAGCCTTGCGCTGTTATTCACATGACTCACCAATCTGCTGAAAACTGTCTTACAACTCAACTTTGTGGTTTAAGGGACTTATGTAGTGATGACATATGGTCTGTGTGACCAGTTAGCCAGGTGATTTCAAATAATTTCTGCTATGAACTTGATGTTTACCTCCCTGCAGTGTTAGGAAACCTAAATGCAGGGGCCAAAAATTAAGAATAGCTAGTTTAATAAGTTTAATGTCCCATTTCTCTTTCTTAAATCTAATGATGGTTTTGGGTAAAACCAAAAGGCTGTTTTACAAAACCCAAATACCAATATGAGATGGGATTTTCTGGATATCCTGTCTTAATTAAGTCTTGACTCGGTTTCACAAAAGCAGTAGGACATAAGTTACCATGACGATTTATCCTGCGCAGTTAGCCTGCTCCTGACCAGTCTAATTTCCTGACAATGTCATGGGCAGACTGGTCAGAGAGCAATATGTTATTAGGGATCTCTGTTGATTTATCGAACTTTTTGTGTTTGTGTAAAGGGAGAGGATGTCCCAATGTGATTTGTTTCCTTTAATCTAATGGGGTCAATTATTTCCTGAGCTGGGGACGGACAGAAATAAAAATTAATTGTGCATGCCCTTAGAGTCATGCTTAAAGCATGCAGTAAAAAATGACTTACCTCATTTACTGTCATTCCAAGTGTGTCTGCAGTGTCTGCGGTGTTTTTCTTTGTATATGTCCAATTCTTGAAGCTTGAAGCTTTCTTTTGTGATAAGTGATCTGTATGTCTGCTAACTCAATTTTAAGTGGGTGTTATAAAGACCCCTGAAGGTTTGTGAATCTTGTAAAACACATTAATTAGCAGAGCATGAATTGTGCTGAGTGACATTTCTTTTTGATTCCACTAATTCTTTAAGTTCTACTGTTTCCGGTAGGTATCTATCCTAGTGATGTAGTGCGCCTATGTGTTAGAATCACTAATTTCTGCTTTTACTCTCTTACTTCTACTGTTGGTTGAAATATAGATGGACCGGATACGAACAAACCAGGACATTAGAACGTTTATTTTAATGTAACTCTGAAATTAAACCTTTATACATTGCATTGCAAATAAAGGCACACTCACCAGTGCTGTTTATTTTTAGATCAGAAACAATATACGGTGATTTTTTATCATCATTAATTTTTTTTTAAATGTTTTACGTCTGACAATGTCCAACAATCGATAAATATGACATAATCCTCCATGATGGCATAGCCGAGGCATTTAACCTTTGCTGCCCAGTGGTGTTCTGTGTAAAGATCCTGCTCCTTTTCATTATTGAAAAGTTCCTCTCTGACTCAGCAGTGATCATTGGTGTTGCTATAACAGTTTTGAGTGTCACAGTTAAATAAAACATCTTGTAAATTCTTCTCAAAAATCAACTGTAGCAAACACTGGGTATGTCTTGCACGCAACTGTGGAGGGACTTCAGTTTAGTTTCGTGCTTAACTTGCACATTTAAATTCACTAGTTGGAAATCACTCTTAAAGTGTATTCAAGAGTGTGCAGTCCACATGTGTGCTTCTGTAGGGAGATCACTGTTGCCAATCCATCCTCTACCTGAGCTACTGCCATATCGCAGACTTCCTTCATAATCATGATGTCATCCACTTTATTTTTAGTAAGATTATTGTTTATTAAAGGTATAGGAGAGGATCTTGTCAGCAGAAAAATTTCAATGGAAAATCCCATAGAAAATGACAGCCAATCAAAAACAACCGGTGGTGAAAAATAGCTGGCTGTCAATGCGGGAATAAAATTTACGCGATTACGTATATCACCAATGTCCCCACCCACCCGCGCTCATGTTTGAATCCGCGCATGCGCAGATTGTTGTTTAGGAAGTAAAACGGGACGGACAAGACGCATCACTCACCATTGAAGAGAGGTTCTCCCCGTACGGCAGCGAAAATGGAAGCTCGCAAGAGAAAAAGCGTGTTCGAAGTTGCCGAGAAAAATAGAAAGACGGCTGCAGAGATGAACAAAACATGAGTTTGTCTTGGAGATTACTGCTTTGTGTGGTGGCGGGCATTGAAAGCCGAAAAGGGATTCAAAACCGATCAACTCGTTGCGGAGTTTCTACTAGACAGTTAATGTGCTTATACCTGCTCATTTAGAACGATTTGTGTTGATTTGACGAAGTGTTGTAATCGCTATGCAGGGTACATCAGAAAACCCTAGCTGTGCAGCCTTTATGTGGAATTACTACCCAATGGCTTGATTATTTATCACTGATAATCATTAATTACTGTCAAATGTTCTTTTACAAGCGTTTTCCGAAACAAATAAACTTTTGGTAGCTAATTCATTGCTGTGAAAGGAATCAATTCTGTAATAAGAGGCTGTGGTCCCGCAGATGTAAACAGACTGCATGTGCTGAGGACGTGGGCGCTCCCAATATCAGGGGGTGTAAATTTACCCATTGCAAAAACGAGAATGAGCTGAAGATCCTCTCCTATACTTTTAAATAGCTATGATCACCTTAAATTCCTGTTTGCTTTTTGGTCAAACTTTAAACCCACAACTCATAATATATATTCCCTTTTTTGAGGGGCATCAGACATGCAAAACGCTAAAAAAAATTCTTTGTTTTTTTTAGATGTTAAACTACAAAAATAGCCACTCACTTTAAAGCAGTACTAAAGCAGTTTCACTTTTGGTCGCTTTTGTCGGCCAGTGTGGACAAAAGCGGTAGGGTTTTGCTTGAAGGAAGACTGCATTTCCCATGAGCACCACCGCATAGCGTCGGAAAATCCTGATATCCTGGTCGCCTGCAGCGGGTTTAAAGTACACTACTGTTTCCAGTGGCTTTGTTAAGAATGAATAGCGATGAGGTAATGAATCTAACTGTGGCAAAACAATGCCATATGATGATGTCGTAAAAACAGTAAAGCAGTCAGCAAATTTGTAGTTGTTTGCTGTTGCAGGGTTCCTGCCACCCTCTTAAAGTTGCATGGTGCCGCTTAAGGCGACACGGACCACCTCGGGCCATGAGGTGTCATTGAACGAGCTGTAAGTTGACGTATAATAAAAAAAGCTATGAAAATATTTTATGAAGGCTAAAAAGTTATTTAGTGTTGCCTTAAATAAAAATATCATTTGAGTCATCCTACAAGCAGTCAGCTGGCACCTGTAAAGTGTGGGGAAAATACTTACGGCATTTTAAGAAAATTTTAAGAAAATGCCGTAAACCCATCTGTCTTCTACACTGTAGAAGACAACAGGTTGGGGGATGTTAGTTTAACATTCACTGCTGTCAGAAACCCAACCCACCATTTAATTTTACAAATCAGTAAATGTTATACATTTTTGTACATGTTTCTGTAGATTTCCCTAATAGTAGTTTGCTAAGTGTTCAAAGGGGCATACTGATATTTATTGAAGTTACAGTTCATATAAATTACCTTATGAATATGATTTAAGAGCAAATATAGATGTTTTTAATCAGATACAAACTTCAGTGTGGGGAAGGAACAACTGAGAACTGATGTTTAAACAGCCTTATTAAGTTTAACCAGCTGTATGCTTGTTCAGCTGTAATTCCACTGTAAAACAGTCAACTACTAATACTACTACTACTAATAATAATAATTAGTACTAGTAGTAGTAGTATAATAGCATTGCTTACATGACATCACTGTAGTATTTGTGGCTGATATTGGTTTACAGCTTTTTTTGAGAACCTGCAACTAGGAATTAAAACCAGGATAAACATTTTGGTAAGCGAAGTGTATAAAATATAACCTGTGTGCCACCTTAAATTAACACCACTTCATGTTATGTCAAAGGCAGGAGAAAACTCTCATTTCTGGATTTAACCACATGCCCTCAGCAGCTAACAGGACAGTCACACTGTGATGAGCTCCATGTGACTACATCATCTTAATCCCAATGTCACGTTCTTCCTACAGCATCGTCCATAGGGATGTTAAAGTCTCATAAAATGATATTTATGAGCAACATTTATAAATAAATGTACAAGGAATAAAGTCAAACTCATATTTATGATACCTCTGCTAAAAATAACCAAGTCCTTCACACGGCCAATAAAATAAAAGGATAATTAAATGCCCTGTAACACACAAACAATCTCATAACTGCAATGCTGATGCACAGTTACTTTAAGATAGTGCAGCTTTTACCTTCAAATCAATACTGTGTCCCTGTAATATGTTCATTACTATAGAGTCTTAATGTAAATCCTCACTTCAAGAACATTTTAGATGTTTCTCTACTATCATGTGCTTAACGGGGACACAAGGCCCACTGATTTGGATGTGGTTTAAAGAAACACAGTGCACATGCAATACTTTTCCTAAATAAATCTGTATGCAAAACTGTACTACTGATTTATCAGGAAAATACTGTGACAATAAAGTGTTTACATCCTTTTCTCTTTTGCTTTTGTATCTAATTCAAATATTTCAGGTCAAACACATTTTAACCACCGAGAAAAGTGGACAACAAAATTGATAAGCAAACATTGCAATTCACAAATGATTATGATTTAGTTGAAAATCTTTCCAAACTACATTGAAAATAAATAAATAAATAACACCAAACTTTGGATTATGAATTAAACATAATTAACCATATGTTGTTTTTTATGATACGCTACACAGAGTTCTAATTACTAACTTTTAGAGTCATTACATTCCTTAAGTATCATTTATCTGACAAGGTGAAATTTGCACAAACAAAATTCAAAAAGCAACACTCTAAACAAATCATTGAATTCTTTCTGTCTGAAAAGGGTTAAAAAGCTATTTTTAAGACCATGGGACACTAGGAATTTGAAAAGACATTGTACAGTGCCTAACCTTTCCAGGAGTAGTCCACCTACAAAACCTACCGTATGGTGCATTAGCTCTCTTGCTATTTTCCTGCTTGAGAATAAATTCACTTTCTTCTAGGAAATCTTCAAGGAGAATTTCCGGCCATTAGTTTGTGAACAATGATGAAAGCAAACCAGCAAATCTTCATCTGAATGATTATTGGAATAGTCTCAGTCTCAGATGCAACTTTATAATCATAAAATGCATTCTTGTAAACTCTTCTATTGGAATATGTTTAAATGACTGCTCAAATAGTAATGCTCCAAAATGTATTACACATGCTTAAAGGCAATTGCTGCTGCAAAGGGTGACCCAAGCCGCTACTAAGTTAATGCTATTTGCTATTTATTTTCGCACATACATTTTTTTCATAGAAAAAATCTAGCTTAAACTGGTCTAATTTTCCAAAATATCTCCAGCATTCTCTGCAAATTGTTTGTTTTCAGTTGTTTTCCTCCTGTTTTTAGGCCTGCAGAGCTCTGAAGCACCGCAATATAGTGCATGTTATGAGATTATTAGGCATGAGTGAAAAGGAGAGGTCAGCACCGGGGCAGTGTATGCAATAATCTCAGTTACATGCATCATAAGTATGGAAAGTGTGTGGGTGCATAGCACACCTAGGGTGTGTTCTTTCTGAGTTGGAAAGTGTGTGTTTCTATCTGTGGTTGTCTATGTCTGAGAGTGAAAGAGTGAGACAAGGAGAGAGGCACTCACACACCCTGGATGCTGAAATCTCCCCTGTGGGCTAATAGATTTGAGATGACATGTTCTCCGCTTCCATGCTGAATGTTCACTGAACTTTCTGGCAAAAGAGGCTGCTACTAAAGAGAGTTCAACCAGAGGTTAATATAAACAAACAGCAGAAAATGGAGTGCAAGGGATTTTTAAATACACAGATGACAGACAAATGCTTCATTGCTATTAGCCCCTGGCCTCTATGTATGTCTCTTGCCAAAAATATAGTGTCACACCACAGTTGTTATGATGACCTTTTTTGATGAAGCCACCACTTTCAAATTAGTTGATAATAGTAAAAAAAAGTCACTGTTATAAAAAGGTGCAAATATTGGTTTTCTTGCTTGGAGTTATTTTACTGTTAAACTTAAAAATGACTTATATTTACTATAATATAAGCTAAAGTATTAAATATACACACATTGTGTTATAAGTTTCTCATTGTAAATCTCTCAGGAAAACAAACAAACAAACAGAAACAATAGTTTTAAATATAACCTCCCATTACTGAGCATAATAATAAATAAAAAATACAGAACTGAATAGCCAAAGGTGGTCACATTGTATGCTGCCCTCTAGTGGTCGTTATCATACACTGCGCTTGGAGTCATGTAGGGCGCAACCTTTTGACTATTGGATCTCTAGTAATGTTGGAAGAACCTCACTGTTTGTTTTTATGTGACATCTTAATGATGTGTTTGACTTTCATGTTTTTGTATGTATATTTTGCTTAATCTTCCATATAAACAAAAAATATTCCTCAATATCAGATCTTATTTCCATGTCATGTTTTAAAAATAAGCTTGTAAAACAAGACTCTGTTTTAAAGAAACAGTTTAGTAAAAAGAGGAACTACCCTGCTTGGATCGTGAAATTTATCACTGCCAGCACTAATGTGGAAATTGTGGGATGGCGGCCATGCATTGTTAAGTGTGATTGTCATCTAATTAAATTGTGGCGTGTCACAAGAGATGCTTTTAATGGCGAGATAAGCTCTAAGAGTCCACTGAAGCATTCCCAGGATCAATAAATATGTTACGGTCTGGAGTATGAATTGTCTTAGGGGTTACATGGGGCAGTTGAATTAATTAATACTCCAGTTTAATATCCCCCACTCAAACTTTGTGGTAAAGTATTTGGTGGGTTATGGGATATGTCTAACTCCAGAAAAGGTTTATCTGTGGATGGGTACCTTTATTTATATACATCCGAAGATAGGTAGACTGGCTATTAGATATTCACTTTATAAGGTAGAACTTTCTAATGTTTTGAACAATTCTTAACTTCACAGCTGTCTTAAATGCGGCATAGATTTAAAAAGGTGTTTGAATTTTTCCCCAAACTTTAATTTCTATATCTTCTTATATCCAACATCTCTAATGTTCTTTACTTGGTTCAGATATGGGAAGATTGACGGCTTCAGTCATTATCTTGCTTAAAACAGCAGAAGCCTTAAACAATACAGGCAGCCGTGTTTTTTTTTATGGCTCCGTTAATACAAACAAGGTTCCCACTGCATGAAGCAGAAGAACACCCTCAAAATATGGTGCTCTCACCACTGTTTTTTAACAGTGATTACATTCAAAATAAGTGTTTACTATCCTCACACTAATTACCTTTTTTTTTTGGCTTAATAAAATTGTTTTTTACCCAAAATATCAGAGTATTTCAAGTGTCCAAATGTCACTGGTTCTTCTAAACTGAGTGTCTTATGTAAGATTCAATGCTGGTGAATGAATCGAGTGTGGTGTGAAAGTTAACTGAATGGTCATATGTGGTTAAAAAGCTAATTAAATCGTCAGAGCTTTTTTGAAAGTAAAAGGACATGAGAGCAAAACAAATTGACTTTGTCTTTTTTTTGTTTTCTTGTAGCACTTCAATAAAGTATAGTGATCTTTAAGCGTTTGCCTTGGCTTTTATTAAAAAACAATAGAATTATAAATAGTTTTTATTATGGTAATTTTCATGGAGTTTCTGGTGTCCAATAATTTTAAACATAGTTGCTGCCATGCAGTTTGCTGACTGGCAAACAAGCAACTGAACAGATATCTACTGTACATCTATAAAATTCAGTTAATTTATATAGCACCAAACGCACAACACACATCATTTGAAGGCATTTTACAAAGAGGGTATTTCAATTCGGTCAAGCCTATATACCAACTAATCCTAGTTATCAAACAGTTAACTTCAGTTTATTCAAATAGGTTAAGAAAGTTTTCTATAAATGGAAATTCTGTAGATTTCATTGAGCCCCAATAAGGTAGGAGTTTATTTGGTAAACAACCACACACTGTTTTGAGAAACAATTTCATTTAAGAATAAAACAAAATAATTAAAAAGAAATATTGCAGCTTAATCATTGGTATAAATTTGATCAGAGAGCACTTATTATAAATACATGAGAGATAACAAGGTACTAAAGCTGTAAATAGGATGTCCTTTTAACAAACTATACCAATTTTCTGTTCCAGATATGTGACTTTACCAGTGCCAACCCTGGTGTTTCATACTGACTTAGCTTGTGTCACTCTGAGGAGCCATTGGCTCCACTCAGGGGCTCAGCTTTGGCCACTGGGAGTCAAATCAGAGGCGCTCGGTTGTCACCTCATGCCTGACTGGCCTATGACCCTGGGGGCCAAGACCCTTGTCTGGGTCATGTACAGTCGTGTGACCCACTTATGAACTGATGGGTGCATGACAGCTCTGTTCCTATGAAGTTGCATCAATTTCATCTTAAAACAGCAGAGTGAAATTTAGGCTACAAGCGTGTTAACAGGCCTGGTTTACACTTACAAATGTGCTGGCGCTTTGGAAATATAAGATAATAAATGGACAGGTCTATTATCTCTTATCCTAGACATGAACAATAAAGGCTCTTAAGTAAAATGCAGCCCAGATTCAGCTAACAGCCCATTAGGCCAATAACATTAGCATTAGTCTACAAATACTTTTATATCTGATATTTTAAATGAAATACGAGCCTGTTCCAATAAACATGAATATTAAAGTCATACATGACACATTAAAATGTATTGAAATTACTCAACTTTAGAGTAGTGCTGCTTTTTCCAACATGCGAGTTCACAAGACTTAAGTAAAGCACACAAAGGTATGAATAGTTTTTACCTCCATTATCTAATCGGTTTCTTAATGTTTCTTTCAAGGTACATAAACCAAGGTGAATAATTTTAGTAACTAGTGAGGAAGAGGTCATTTATATGCTAAAACCTTGAATTGCACTGATGCTCTACTGTATTTTTACAGTTACTATAAAAAGAGACATTTTCATTAAAAAAAGTACATTTTCCCATGAGGCAATTAACCATTATGTGTTTTTTTATTTATTTAAAGTTTCCCCTTCAAATTAGTTTTTAGCTTGTACTGTGCAACATGTTTTTTGGCTCCAGAGTATATTGCTGGAATAGATACAGTCTCCAATTTTTTACTAAGATTAGAACCTCATTGTGATCTGAGCTGTATATGACCACATCTGACATCTTGTACCTCATGGGTGTAAAGGCGACCACTGCAGGCTGCAAAGTGACGGAGGGCCACTTGGAGCCCATCACCTGCTTCCCCTGTTGTCACTCTTTCTCTTTTGGCTATGAGGCACCACAGGGCGATGTTTTTGCTCTTCGAGCCAACCCTAATACAAACGACGCCTCGTTTGGATCTTTACTGAGATATACAGCGGATGTGGGTGGAGGGGGGTGGGGGAGTATTCAACATTTCAACATCTTTCTCAGTAAAAATATTTCAACATAGAAACTGATATTAAATCATAAGCATAAACTTGTAATGTCCAAAATAATCCATGCATTCAAAAAATATAAATGAAAGAAATAAGACAGGAACTATTAAACAAAAGGGGAACAAACACTTGAAATGCAATTAAAATGAATATTGGTTGGTTTGATTCTAACTGTTGGCATCCAAATGGTTTTTAACTTGCTAAGAATGCCATCATTGGTGGAGCCTTGTTGTTGAAACCTTCTTGTCTTAGCCTTGGTACTAGTATGTAAATTCATTTGTGATCATTTGAATGTTCCAGGGAGCCCTTTAGGATGACATAATCTGAAAGAGCCAAGATCATTCTTGGAGAGCCGTAAATACCAGGAATAACTACAAATTGTTACTTTTAAACAAAACCATTGACTCACCCACAGTACTCTCTATACACAGTCACCGCACAACCCATGTCTGCTGTAAGAAAACCATTTTGAGTGTCATTTAAAGTTTGCAGTAGAACATTATAAACCATTCAAATTTGAAGTATACTGTATAAAAATGCAGAAAACAGGCCCTTCGAACATTTAATATTCAGAAATAGTGGGAAGTTTTTTCTATGTGTGAAATTTTTATTTTGTTGCCAAGTCCAATATCTAGTATGAATTTTAATGATAGCAGGCCTATTAGGTATTCATTGAATCAAATAAATATTTACCATTCTTTGTTTACTTTCCCAATTGTATTTAGACTTGTGTTCGCAAATGAATATCTGCAGTCTTGCTTATATATTTGAACTTTTAATTTATAATTCACATACATTAACATAATAAATCATGATACCTTTGGTCCACAACCTTTTTAGCAAATCTTACACAGGGACTATTGTTTTGGTTGATTAATTCATGCATATTTGATTAATCCTTAAATCTGTTTTGACAGCCATTCAGGGTGCCTAAATGCTTACTTCTAAATATTTACCTTTAGCTCCGAATTCACGATTCAAGGGCCTAGCATGGTGATGCCAAAGCCAAACTGTGAATGGCCAGTCACATGGTTGCGGTACATTCAAAGTTACAAAACTTACCAAGCCATCTCCCACCACACTATATGGCACACTTCTCAACACTATCCATCCTGAACACTGGTAAAATGGTAGCAGGAGGTTGAGTAGTCAAAGCAAATAGATACTATTGCTATTTGAGCGCTATGAAGAAACAAACAAAAAAAAACAATGCTCGGGACCAATCACACAAACATTTCGCATACAAATGGGTGTGAAAAGTTCCTCGGGGAGTTGTGCCAAACTGGCGTAGCCTGATGTGGATAAAATAAAAGAATAAAATAAAACAACTTTCCCCATTCAACTGTGACAATAATAACTAATCTTGACATTTTGCCCCTACCATGCAGAGCCTTTCAGTTTCAAGATGAGCTACGACCCCACAGTCGATCCCTTCCCAGCAGGCAAAAGCCTTATCGATAGTGGACTAATAGGAAAATGTTCACTAAAATACAATGCAATCCTAGCTCTCAAATGTACGCATACATTGTTTTGTTAGCATTAGTATTGTACAGCCTATGTGTGATGTAGGGTTTGCATGTGATACTTAGATTACAATATGTGTACTGTGTAGAGTTTTGAGATAGTAATTTGTAAATTCACTGTCACAATGGATATCTGACAAGTTTAATGCAACCTTGTGCAATTATTAGCTAGAGAGTATTTGTTTTGAAGGTGCTCTTTAAACCAGCATACAACAGTTAAAAGTTATGGAGAGCATTACATGGTAGCATTGAGATGACGCGCAGAGGATATAGTGTCAGAAAGTTTGGTAGGATCTTCAAGAGACCAATAATTGGCCAGCATATAGAAAGTCAAGTTATTTTTGAAACATAAGAACTTTCATACTAACTGAATGTAACATAGTTACGTGATTGTGCTGTAAAATGACACTATTCTTCAAAAACTACATAATACATCCCCTTTTAATGCCAAATGCAAAACTTTTTATTTGCTTTCTAAGGTTTACATCTTTATTATCTCACTTGTTCAAAAAGAATAAGCCGTAGCATCTTCTTGTGATTCCATTAGCTCCGTGCTGCACAGTTTGTCATTTGAACCTGTTACAGTGGCAAACTGCCTCGTTTACCATGTGCCTTGTTGTGCAGGCTGACCAAATACTTTTTAACTTAAGTGGACATGACATTTGTAGGTTTTGCACTTTGGAATGACTGCACATGTTAAAAGATGCATCATTCATTTCCTCTTGCAAATAATTCATAGCGCTCGCCTCTATGGGGTTGACTCCTTGAACTTAAAGGTACAAGCTTTAAATATAGCTATGTTTAAATGAAATCACATTTCAAATCAGTCCAGTTTGTTTTCGGATCTTATCTATAGGTACCTCTGAACTTAAACATGTATACTTATCTTGAATCATAGTAAGACTGCTGTGTGAAGGTGGATAAAAAAGGAGAGAGGAAACACCTCCGGGCAAGGCAAACATATGTTTTGAGCTGTCAATGCACTGCATACTTTTGTCTTGCTTCATATAGTGTGGTAGTTAGTATGATGCATGACATGTCAGGTTTTTGTTATTAAGGACACTGAGAGCCTCAGGTTTAAACATAATTTTGTGCTTATTCAGCTCTTTGTCTTGTGGCCTTTTATGTCAACATTTGCTGAGACTGATTGATGAATATACTCCACCTCTCTTGTGCTGATCAAATCATTTGTCCTTTTTTTGATAGGTTTGAAGGTAACTACACAGTTAAATTCACATCTCATAGAGAACCAAGTATAATGTTTGCCCGGTACATCACAGCAGTATGTCTTGATGTCTGTTCTGGTTGGCATTGGTGAACTTCCAGAAATTTTATGTCTTTATGTCTGTTCTTTAAGAATATTCTTAAACTCTTTTTCACATTTTCACTTTTTTATTTCTATTACAAAGATTTCAGTGAGGGTTTTTTTTCTTACTTTTTTGGGCCCATAGTGCACTTCAAGTACTTTTCCAAGTTTACCACATTACAACCACACATCTGTATTTTGTAGTATATTTACACTTTATGTGAAGCACTTACCCAATATGGAATACAATACTGGAAGTGAAACAAAACAATCGCATTTATTTGTTTATTAAATTTTTTCAGCCAATGAGAAATGTGTGGTGGAAATTGTGTATTCCGATCTCCAGAATCAGGACACTGTTGGACAGGGGTCTCCAACCCTGGTCCTCGAGAGCCACTGTTCTGCAGGTTTTAGACGCAACCCTGCTTCATCACAGTTGCATCAAATGATTCAGCACTATCAAGTTTGGAAAAAGCCTGGTAAGGGGCCATTTATTTGCTTTAGGTGTGTTGAAGAAGGGTTGCATCTAAAACGTGCAGGACAGTGGCTCTCGAGGACCAGTGTTGGAGACCCCTGCTGTAGGACCCTCATTCACTGCGATTGCATTAAATACCTTTATGTATCTCTCAAAGACACATATAAATCGACAAATAAAGAATTGTGCAGAATGTCTCAAGCTTGGTCAAATTGATAGGAGAGTTTTTGTGAACAGCAATGTCTAACATTTGCCAAAGACAAACAGTTTGGTCTGTGTTTAGGCAAGCATAACTAATTATTGCATCTTGATTTTAACCAATCCACTGTGTAAGTGTGCTTAGGGTGATGGTCCTCCTGGACCACCGGTCTTAAGGCTTTTGAAACCTCTAAGCGTTGTCTCAACAGTGTCTCCAGAGCCACCACCTCCTTGTATCATGGTGGAGGTGTCTTTATTTCATTTGTTCCACTCTACAATAAAGTGCACATACCTCCAAAGTTACAAAGAGGATTTTGTCTGCTTTTCTCATCATTACTCCCCACTAGTAGGTTTGCAGTTGTGCCATTGTATGTTAGAACACTGTTTCTAGAGTTGTTCAAAGTTTAGGATACTGTTCAACAACATAATCCAAGTTAAGAGGCTTTAACATTGTTATCCATGACTTGTCTTGTGTGTGTCTTGATGTCCATAATTTGTTTCGTATTCTAACATTCTCATATAAAACTTTAAAGGGTTTCAAAGAGAAGCAGCAAAAGTTGGGTAAACTCTAACTGAATTGTTTTTACTGATTAACCAATCTTTAGAGGCAGTTGGGTTGTCTGGATTTTACTTAGGGACAAGATAATTAGAAAGGGCTTACGATGAACCTCTATTTTATGGGGGTTAGTGACTATAGCTGCCAATAAATAGTATTTGGGGGGTCCCTTTACACACAGTACAGGTATTACTGCATTTTGTATTAGTTCAAATATACTATAATCTTGATTAATACACAATGTAAATAATCCTGACACTACATTCATGTCTAGCCTGTTTCCCCTAGGGGTACAGACAACAGCCAAGAAGAAAAAATGCGTTGCCTCCAGATTTGCTGTTCTGCAAAGAAGAATGAAAAAAAAAATAGCTTAATATTGTAAAAACACAAATACATTCAATGTATTTCATTTGTACAGGTATATTAATATTTTTTTTACCTGTACCAGGGATGTCATTTCAAAAAGTTACATTCATACAAGCCATAGAAAAAAACATTCCAACCTTTTAATTGTTGTAATTTAGATGAATACTGCTTACAGATTTAATAAAGTGTTTAGGTTAGGCGCATTTATTTGTATAACAGATTTCAGTGCCAAGAAAATGTTTAAGTTCTTTGAACTAGGAAAACAGAAATCAAACAAAAAAAGCAACCCCCCCCCCCCCCCAAAAAAAACAAAACAAAACAACAACAACAAAAAAGCAGGATAGTGATAAAAAAACTGAAATATAGACTAATGTTAATGATATTCCAGTTTCTGCTTTATTTTTGTAATATATGGTATATTGTATTTTGAATAAATCATTGGTTAAAATGAGATTTTATACTGTGATGCTCACACAATAAGTGACTAATATTACCAATGTTAAAACAGCTCTTCCACTCCAGTTTCCAGCTGCCATGATACAGCAGAGTAAACACAAAGACATTCATGGTGGGGGAGGTGAGAGGCTGCTTGTAAACCTGCTCTTTTACCTAATCCCACCTCACTGAATACTTCTAAAGCAATCTGTCATACACACTGCATGCTTGATGAATCAAGTGCCCCCTGGTGGTGATGTAATGGACCAAAAAATGACTTTGATTGTTCAGACTAGATGTGTACAACCAGCCATGGGCATTCTGCAGCTATTTAGCCTTACAGAAGCAGAAACAATTCACAACATCAGTATAGGTTAAACACAAACACTTGATACACGCAAAGGCCATGACTTAATATTTAGCCAGATGTTTTTTAGCAATTTTTTCAGGGATGCTTTAAAAAAAGGAGCCAGTGCAGGACATTTAATCCCATCAGGAAGACTGCATTCCCATAATGAGAAATTAATAACATGAGCATGCTTTCAGATTAAACAGAGCAGTAAGAACCATTAGATCATTTTCATTGCTGGCATTAGGGCAGCGGATCAGTTTTTTTACCCATATAATCCAGCAAAGTAGGTCAACGTCTATTGAGTATTAGTGCTGCGGCCGTGATCCTGTTGTTTCAGCTCTTGGACATGGAATTAACCCCAGAGACAGCTAAAGTGGATAGGTCAGAGGC
The DNA here is from genome assembly GCA_032876305.1 of Orestias chungarensis. Classification (NCBI taxonomy): domain Eukaryota; kingdom Metazoa; phylum Chordata; class Actinopteri; order Cyprinodontiformes; family Cyprinodontidae; genus Orestias; species Orestias chungarensis. Next base: position 376,330 of record JAVLVB010001174.1, read on the forward strand.
TGCAGGAATGTTACGTACCTCCGGACACGGGTGTAATCTGTGGATAGCACCTCTGAACTGCTAACGCAACCAGACACTGTTTTGAGGGCTTAAGCAGTGTTTGGTTCCCTGCAGTGTATCGGCTAAATTACGTGTTACTTTACCTTCAATTCTCACACACACATACACACACATAATATGTCTTTCTATTTTCAAAAGTACTTTGTAATAATGTATAAAATCTAACCTGGACCCTTCCACCAAACCTAACCCTTAGTTTATGTCTAACCTTAAGCTTAACCTATACTCAACAAACACCTCTGTTCAAATCTAATCCCTAACCTAACATCAGCACTTTTTGTAATGGGACACAGGATTTGAGCCCCATACAAAGAAGTGGGTCTTCACGATGTGTTATTTGTTGAAATAAGGGTCACTTCCAGGTGAGAAATGCTAAAACACACACAAACACACCCTCTTTTCTGGCACTAACTCAGTGTACCTACCCACATTCCCACAGCTGCCATGCAAGGAATAATCAGTTAGCAAGCAGACTGCCTGTTTAATATCAGTGTCCTTAATAACCACACCCAAGACCTCACACCAATGAGAGGATGAGAGAATCACAGATCATGGAAGATTAGTACAGCTGGTGTCGCTCTGCATGTTTTAGCCCTTGTCTCTTATTCAGCTGCCCTACATGCAGCCTTACACAGTTGTCACCGCTGCCCTCTTAATCTAAAAGCAAGTATATTTTGACACATGTGACTTGCAAGACAAATGAACAACACTTCTAGTGATGAATCCTAGATTTGAGAATCAGATGATGAGAAACAAACAAGAATATTTCTTCCGGAATTTTTGCTGTGGGACTGCTATTAGCCAAGTACTTTTTTATCTGTACATACCTGCTTGGACCTCAACTGCAGCTTAGTAAAAATGATCAAAGGGAACACCATTGGGTGATTTTGTTTTATTTTTTTAACCGTTGTAATGGAAAAGTGTTGTTTCATAATAAATCTATTAGCTCACAGTAGCTGCATGACCTAAAGTGGCTTGCTGGCATGAGGGCAGAGTGGGGAAGAGTAAAAGACCCAGTGAATTTATCTAGGATTAAAAAAACCGAATGAATGCTTTAAAATTCAATCAAATCATTTTAGTGTTTTAACACAATAAAGCAACAAAATGCATTTTGTTCTAAGGATGACTTTTCAGTAAGTCCCACACACACATTAGAAGAAAAAAAAAGATTTACAATGCAGATTTTGTGTAAATGTGTGATATTAAAAATGTAGACTCCAAGGTAAAGTTGTATATTATAGAGAAAGCGTTCAAATTTGTGAGAACTGCTTTAAGTTGTGTGTAATTATTTTTGATGAGTTCTATGAACCTATATAGAGTCGTAAACAGTCTTCCTAAATTCAAGGATAATATGCAATTATTAGTTGCAAAGGTTATGAGGGGGCAAAAGGACAAATACCGTAAAGTTCATCCTGTAGAGGGCAGTGAAGGCACATGACACACTCCAGGTCTGAGCTTGGGCTTGTCCTCTTCAAACTGCTCATGAGATTTTTACCCACCGTGACATGTGTAGCAGAAACCCAACAAATATACAAAAGCTGGGGATCTTATAAGGGAAAACTTAAAAAAAACAAAAAAAAAAGGATTATCTTCTGCCTGAAACTGCTAGAATACACCAGCTCATTGGTGGGAAGACAATCACAGCACCTCACTATAGTGGCTTGTTTCGATTAGTTTTTCGTCTTTCATCTAAAATGAGAATGGTGTATTTTAGTTAAACTTAATTTACTACAAATGATTGACTTATCAGATAAAGATTTTCTTTAAACCCCAGGGACCAAATATTTTTAATCACTGATTATACCAATAGTGATTGTAAAAACTCTATTGACCTGCATTGTTTGTTGAGAAACAAACTTGTGTATACAAGGTAACTCCTAAAAAAATAAATAAAATTCAATTATGTAAGGCATGGATTTCTTTTTAGGTTAAAAAAGAGACACTAAAATACATGAACAAGCTGTTGTTACTGTCTTTTAGTATTAACTAAAGCACAAACAGGTAAAGATAAAACAAAACAATAGCTATCTTCAAACTGAAGGTTCAAATGGTTATTAGTTAACTTAAAAAGTTTTTATTTCATTCTTATTAAGATTTAAAATAAGAATTCTGTTGCACGTAATGAGCTTTATTATGCATAGGTACTCCAAGATTGGTCCGTGCAATAGTTTGAATATTTTCCTGTGCAGTGGGAAGAACTTTTATATATTCGACATATTAGACTTTTACATCGATACTGCTGATGCTAAAATGCTAACATAACCAACTGACACAGCTCTTACATGATAGCACGAGGTACTGTGAACTTAAGTGATTTTTTTTCTCTTCCAAAGTGATTTGGTCTGGTAAAATAAAATTCAACCACATTCTTGGCTTTATGGAAAGGAGTCATGACCTTAAAAAGATGAGGTGGCTGCATCATTTGTCTATTTTCGAGACTTTTATTTTTAATTAGGAAAAAGATTTTGGAGTTCCCCAACTTTTCTACCAAAGATTGCTGACTGAGCTGGGTAAACTATTTGACAGATAGTTTTTTAAGGGACTTAGATTTTCATGAGGTTCAGTGGATAATCTTAAATACTTTGAAGTCTTTATGGGTACTGCTCTCGCCATTTACTCTTACCCTTCGCCATTTTATACCTTTTTCATGTTTTTATTCAGGACCCAATGTTTCTGTTATGATATACAAGGTCGTAGCAGCAGATCACTTTGCATCCACTTTGACAATTAAGCTTTTAATTTGTTGGGCTTAATGTCTAATAAGAACATTCTTTGCATTTGCATATATTTTTTACCAGCAGCAGGTCACTTGGTTTGGTATTGTCTGGGGTCCTAATATGTCAAATGTTATAATAAACAACTGGAAAAAATGGAGAATATCACAGAAATCAAGTATAATGTCATGTGTTCATCTGAATTGGCAATGTTTATTCTACATCTGAAAAGAAAACAAACTAAACAACAACAATAAAATGGGAAAAATAAGGGGATTTTCAATGTTTCCCCAAATATTTTTCTTAGATGTCCCAAGCTGAATGCATCTAAAATTGATAGGTAATATTTGTAAATTTTTGTTTTAGAATTTGAAGGATAGCAAGTTGCAAAACTTGCAACCTTCTAGTTTTACTTCACTTGTAAATGTATGCTGTCTACTTGGAGAATATATTCAAATGAGTTGTGACATAAAAAAAAAATATATATATATATATATATACATATATATTGGTATCATTATTAATGCACAAACATTGATATTGCTTGAATATAAGTTTCACATTGTAATATGAAAAAAACTAATACATTTGCAACACATGCTATTATTGTTTGGTATTTTTGTGTAAATTGCCTGTACTTGTGTAGCGCTTTATCGAGTCCAGGGGATCCCAAAGCGTTTTAAACTACATTCGCTCATTCGCCCATCCAAACACACATTCACACACTGGTGATTATGAACTACTGTAAGGTAGCCAGAGTTGCCTTATAGTAGCTGCTAACGTAACTTAAGCAAAATGATAAATTAAAGAAAGATAAAATTAATCCCATAAGTGGGGAATTTACTTTCTGATAGAGGAAGTGGACAGTACAAAAAGAAGAGAAGAACAGAAAAAACAAAAACAAAAAAAAAAACCCCATTGAAACAAGTTAGTGTAGAAAAAAAGAAGATAAGTAGAGATGTAAAGCAAAAGTATAAACTTTTCACACACAAATAACCATTTATAAATAACACCACACAATTACTGCAGTATATATATACATAATTGCACACAGGAGAATGTTGCACGACAACAGGTACCAGGTTTATTGCATATGTCCGTATTGTCGGTTTATTTTTAATTTTTTAAATTTTTTTACTATTGTGTGTGGGTGAGTGATCAGTCACAAGGGCTTCGTCGTAGAGTCTGAATAATTATTAGTTATCATGTTAGTTCATGAAGGGTTTTTGCCAAACCTTTCTATTAATCATAGTCCACACCCTCCAAATCCATAACATACCCAGATATCCTTTCGCCAACGAGAGATAAGTCAGATGGAGACAAAAGACAAATCAGCAAATAGTTCGTACTTATGCAAATAATTACTGCTTGACACTCTTATACACAAAGACATGGAAAGGGTGCTGACTTTCTTCCATCATTGATGAAGAGGATTAAGCACACAATGCCTATTGTGACATCCAAGTGTGCAAGGTCCAAAAACGTTTCTGCCTACACATTTGGTAGAGTAGGTAATGCATATGAACTAAACTAAAACCTTCCGAGGTGAAATATTAGCAATGTATACCTATTCTTCTGTACCTTTGCTGTATTTATTTTATTTTTTTCCCCTGTACATTACACCAACCTTTGTGATATTCTTCTTTAATAAACCACATATCAGATGTGACACAAGGGGAATGTCTTGGTTCTTAAAGTAAAGGATGGGAGACATGACTGGGTCATCATGGCAATCTTCCAAACAGCCTTTAAACAGTGTTTCACAATTGATAAACAGCCGTGGCTGTAATTAATATTAGAGTAATAGAGTAAAAGGCCTTCCACATAATTACTCCAGTGTCTCCTCTCGAAATATGCACATTCAGTGTTATTATAAAACACGCCACTATATCATATTAAGTCATAAATAATGGTAGTTGAATTAATTCTATATGTGCCCCTCCCCATTGTGTGTTACTTTACATTCAACTATGTCAGCATTTATTGATGCTCTTTTTGAACAATGACAATTTATATGGCTGTTTAAAGACGGCTATTGTGTGATTTAGTAACGGTGCTTCAATTAAGATGTTGGAAAATGTAAGGCCTCTAGAATTAGCCCCTATTTGGTTTATGACAGGATTTCTTCACAGGACTAATCAACAGATATTAGGCTTTAAAAATAGAGTGGAATACAAAAATATTCACACCATTAAATATTATGTGAAAGACTCACACACAGTGGTATACAATTATGAAGTGGAAAGACAATTTTACATGATTTATTTATGTATTTATTTTAAATGTAACAAACTGAGAAATAGAGTGTCCAAAAGTATTCAGTCCCCATTTCTCTGAGTGCAACCAATTGCATTCAGAAGTTGTCCGAACAGAGTTGTGTGTGTAATCTAATTTTAGTACAAAACAGCTGCTCTGTTATGGGGAACAAAGAGCTTCATAAAATCCAACTCCATAAAGTCATGAAGAAGTTTAAAGCAGGCTTAGACTGTAAAATGACTTTCCAAGCTTTAAACATCTCACTGTTCAATCCATAATGTAGAAATGGAAAGAGCATGGCAACTGTAAACCTACGAAAAAAAGGATGTCCACTAAAACTTATAGGCCAAACAAGGAGAGCACTGATTAGAGATCCGGCCAATAGGCAAAATGCAGAAATCCAGAGCTCAAAATACAGTAATCTGTCCACAGGACAACTATTTGTCATACATGTGGTCTTTATGGAAAAGTGGGCACAAAAAAAAAGCCATTGTTACAAGAAACCCATAAGAGAGTTCCATTTGCAGTTTTCTTGAAGCAATGTTAGGGACACCACAAGCATACTGAAGAAATTGCTTTACTCAGACAAAACCAAACTTTTTTTTTTTTTGGGCCAAATGCAAAATGTTATGTGTGACAGAGAACTAACACTGCACATCAATCTGAACACATTATACCTTTTATCAAATATGGGGATGCTTCACCAGGGATATAGAAGCTGTAAAAAACAGAAGGTGAGGAGATTTAACATGTAATGTAAAGCTAAACATGCTAAAAGTAAAAGAAACTTTATATGTTTTGTGTTTTCATAAAAACTTAAAGGTTTTCTAAACAATAACCTAAATGTAGCTCCCAAAGTGGTTTTTAGTGCTTTATTACCAAACCCTACCATACAGCAGGGCAACAACTTCAGAAGGACTGTCAGTCTTAAAAATAATAGCCTCCTATGCCAGTTTTAAACATCATAAAATTTGGATGGCAACAGCAAAAAGACTGCCCTTTGTGAAACATGTTTCACCTTTAGGTAAAGAAATGTCCTGGTGTTTTAAACTGCAAGATACTGTGCCATAAAAACTCATCACACACTTACTTGATGCATCTTATTTGTCTACTCTGAAATTACAGAGCTGCTTACTTTTCTTAATTTCCTAGCCATCACTTTTAGAGGAAAGTGTTGTAGTGTCTGTATGGTAACTGTAATGTGAACTCCATTGAGACTTGAAAAGTAGCTCTGCATTACCAATGAATTCAACACACATACGAAATAGCTATAACAGCTAACATATTAGAAGTGGGTTTATAACATTTGTAATCACTAAATCCTCCTGACAACGCAGTGCTTTTGATGAGATACGAACAATGATTTGACACAGCACTCAACCACAATAGACTTTAATCAAAGTTCTACCTAAACAGGATATGACTCAATAACATATGCTGTTATTAATTAAGATAATGTTCCAGTACACTTATAGATCAAAAGGAACTTATGAATTAAACAAAGAAAAACCTACAAAATATGTGTATAAATAGGAAAATGCACATTTCAAGATGTATGACTAATGAAATACAAATTAAAAGACACTAAATCAAATTAACTTGTGCTGGAAGAAACCTCTGTGGCACTTAAGTAAGTTGTATATATTTGGGATTTAGTTAACACTCAATTTAAGTGAGATGTCACAAAGTAATTTCTTTCCTTGGGAATATTATTTGGTCCATCTGATCAGGTGCAAACCATTATAAAAGAGAAATGTGGTCCTAAAAAAGCTTTAGACCTCTGTCATGGCCTGAGGGGGTCCGCATCACTTTAACCTGCACTAAGCAACTTTGAGGAGGGTGGCAGGAACCCTGCAACTTTGAGGAGGGTGGCAGGAACTGCAACACAAAACAATTACGAATGCGCTGACTGCTTTACGGCATACGTCACTTGCCCCGTTTCTTATTTTCATCATCATAAAAAGACATTGTTTCGGCCACAGTTAGATTCTTTACCTCATTGCTATTCATCCTTCACACAGCCACTGGAAACAGAAATTTACTTCAATCCAACTGCAGGCAACCAGGGGATCAAGATTTTACGATGCTATTCGCTGGTCCTCATGGGATATGCAGTTTTCTTTAGGCAAAACACTACCGCTTTTGTCCACACTGTTTGCCAAAATTGACCAAAACTAAAACTTGCTAAGTGTTGCTTTAAGTTTTTACACTGAATCCCTGGTATTCACTTAAATGCGCCATTTTTTCTCACTCCATCTAAAGTTTTTTACAATAAATCAAATAATTACTAAATATATACCATCGTATGCACAGTGGACCCCGTGGTTGCATAACATTAGAAGCTAATACGTACAGTCTTAACAAATTTCACTCTTGGGAGTACAGTCAATATGCGCAGGGAAAACGAACGCCACTCCTGGATTGGCTGCTTTGCTAACACCAGCCAGCGATGTATAAAGTTGCATTGTGCCAAGGTATTTCAGCTTTCAAAGCTATGTTTTCATTGGATTATTTTAGATGTGCACAACTAAAAAAAGCAACTTATGAATAGGCAAATATCCCACTAATCATTTGGAGTAACGTTTAACAGAACAATCCACGTATAAAGTCATAAACACTAGCAAAATAAATTACCATTGGTGTTAATATTGAAGGGATTAAATTAAATTATATTAATTTGAATCAAGTGATATTAAATCTTGTGGTGGTTTGTTTAAAATATACATATGAGGCCATCTAAAAAAATGACAAATGTGGGGTTTTTGTTCTTTCTGTGGATTTTTTCTATTTTTTTTCTTGATAAATACAAGATGTTGTCTTTGATGACTGCTCAACAAAGAAAGAGCTGTCTTCGGCTGTAACCTCTCTGCACCAGAATCTGGAACATGACACATGTCAGGCTGTGATAAATGGTGCGGAGTCTCAGTAATTTTACCAGGAATACCCTTGAGATGCCCAAAACCCCAATTGCAAATGTTATTGTTGAATTAAACCATAACAAGAAATCCCTTGTTGTTGACATGATAGGAAACACGCAGAAGATGCAGGATTTTGTTCAATTCTCTCCAGGATTCAGATGTAGTATTTTTGCCGTTGTATAATATGGTTTGTGTGCACTCATGCATACACACACACACACACACACACACACACACACACACACACACACACACACACACACACACACACACACACACACACACACACACACACACACACACACA
>JAVLVB010001174.1:384683-400713 GCA_032876305.1 Orestias chungarensis
TTGTTAACTTATGCAATACATAGCTAACACTTAACTAACAAAAAAATATACCCAAAATATATGAAGCCACCTAAATATTTTGAATGTATCAATAATTTTGGGCTTAACTTATTATATACTGAAGATTTCTTCCTGTTATGTGTAGCCCTCTAATGACAAATAAAACCTGCACATTAATATATTAAAAAATCGATGCTGCAACAGCAGTAAAAACAAAAAGCCTAAACCGGGTATGTTTATGTGAACAAATAGATGCTCAGTCTTAAATAACCATGACTCTAAACAACGTCTCCCATGGCTGCACACTAGTAAACCATCCTTAGTATTAATGAAAGTTATGAATAGAATGTGACAAATAGTTCACAGTGTCTATTCCCGTGGAGGCTTCTCTGTAAAAATAACATCTATGAATTGGAAAAAAAACAGAGAGCTGAATTATTGTCTCATGGTGATCTTGTTCGAGCTCTCTAAGCACTCTTGTGTGTGGTGAATTGCCCAGCAATTAATCCAAAAACTCTGGCTAAACTACCCTCTGTGATATCCTTTCCATCCTATGACTAATAGAAGAGTGGAATCTTAATTAGGAAGAAGTGCGCTGCAGATGTATCAGAGTAGCGATTGGAAAACAGATGAGGCCATCACACCACACAGCGGGGAGCTGAGAAGTCTGGTCTCCCATCGCCGTGTCCTATTCATAATGCCACGAGTGAGCCACATGCCTCGGCTGTCATCTGCATAGTGCCACCGGGGGCCCCCAGGGGCAGGGGAGGTTCGCTATCTGGCACTCGAGTTTACCCTTTCACTGCTACGATTTGGTACACTGGCTCATTTAAGAAAACCGTCATCCTCCTATTGACCTCAGAAATCTTTTCTGCATTAAATAATTATGACCCATATTAATGTTTAAGTCAACTAAAAACCCATTCAGTTTTATTTTTGTTGCACTAAATATTGAACTCATACTTTATAGGTCCTTATGTGAACAGCTTTTCACATCTCAAAGTATTTTTTTTCTTTTTTAACATATAAAACATTTAATGAGAAAATATTAACTGGAACTTTAACACTTACTACAGGTAAACAAGATAAAATAAATCATGTAGCCATATTTGCATGGCCGTGTCCATTGTCCGCTCTGTTTTTTCAATTTTATCTCCATGTTGGATTCAGTTTTGAAAAATAGCCATAGTTTGAGAGCGACTGTTCAGCTGGCTGCCTTCAATTTTATACCTGCAAAGTTTCAATCTAAAACCTCCCTGCGTCCTTTAACATTTGTTGCCCACACCAACCTCCCCCCACACACATTTTTTCACCCCTTTTTTCAGGACTGCTGGTACAGACAGCACTTGCGCTGTTATTTTCAACCTTGGTGGACAGGGGCTCCAGTATGTATTCTGGAAATACTTCAAAGAAAAGCAAAAAGGCAGCAATTTTCTGCTTGAATATCCCTCTGACTAAATCCATTGATCATCCTCGGGGTTCCTGAGAGAGAGGGAGCGAGATGGAGAGGCATGTTTTATCCTCTAATAACTCCTACCTTCACCCCTTCCTGCCTCTCTGTTGTTGTGTTGTTGTTGGTCGCACTTCTGGTCTATTCCTTGGAGAGCTTCTGAGACTGAAGTTATTTTATGCTTCGGCTCCCCGGGCCCCAATTTGAAAACTCTTGTGTGTCAATTTTCACACACCCCTGTCATATGGCATAGAGCACTGCAGGATTTTACCTTTTACTTTTATTTTTTTCTGCGAAGGCATCTTGTAGGCCAGCCAGCTTCTTTGACAAATAGGCCACACAAAGTGGAGTATTAAATGTAAGTTTAGTTTGAATTGTTTGTAAAGCTCTTCTTACATCAGTTCAATATGAGTGTTAAACAAGTAGTGACTTCCTTAATAAAAGCTTTGACCATACATGTGTAAAAAAGTTACGAAAAAAAGCAAGTAATATGATTACGATGTTCTGTTTGAACCACTTGTTTTCAAAAGCATTGCTATTACCAAAGACAACCGTCAAACACATTATTCATAAATTCTGACCTATTCATGCTTTTGTGTTAGCTTTTTAAATGGGTGTGGTAGGTATGGTTTATAGTAAATTAGGTGTTATGGCATGAAATTTGAGGGGCATGAACATGTACATAGACATCATAATGTACAGAGACAAAATAAATAAATAAATAAATCTTTTCTTTTCCTAATGAACCTCAGAAACAATGTCCATGTTGTGTAGACACATAATCCAGAACATTTGCAGGAGCATCTCATCTCTTCATGTTTAGGATACTGCATAGTGTCTGCGATTGTGAAAACACAGGAGGTAAGGAGTATTTCCAATGCAGCAGCAAAAATCCTCGAGTTGGCCCGGTGCAAAAAAAGCCATCATATTCAACTTATGACTGTTCAAATGCCTTCCATGTAGAACAATGCCACAGAGAGAAACATAACACCACACAGGCTGTGAAGACTAACAGCGAATGTAGAAGGGTAGCATGAGCCTGTTTACATTTATCACTAGTGGGAAACATTATTTCTATGCATCATCTGCATTAAGAATCTAAACAAACTAAAAACACACCTCTGAAACACAGTAATTTGTTTTAACAATGTTGTTGATCTTAATGCTTTAGAAATCCTTCAAATTTAAGTTTACGACTTAATAGAAGATAAATGAGCTAAGAAGGATTATTATCCTTCATTATTTATGCTAATAAGACTTAATAAAGTCAGCAAGAGTGATAAAGAAAGGCATTAGCCTTCTAAATTTTTCTATGTCTTTTTTTTAAATCTGGTCAGTTTAGCTGGGAAACTGGAAATTAAAACATTCATTTTTTTAAATCTAAATTAGTTAATTTTAGTTAATTAGTTAATTTCTTTTAGGCACAGAGTGAGAGAAGGGACATATACACAAACCAAAATCACTACTCAAATAAAAACAAAACAACAAAACAAACAAACTTAAAAAAACATAACCAAACCCAACACCCAGCTGCTACCGAATTGCTCCTGAAGCATCCATGGCAAAACTGTGAGGAAACAATGACTAATACCTGTGGGGACATAACCAGTGGAAAGACAGCAATATATGCAGAACCCCCCCCCAAAAAAACAAAGGTACAGACAGCACTTGCGCTGTTATTAAGTATAATATCTTACTTCTTGGAGTCGCTTTAAACTGTCAGAGTATAACGCACTTTTATGCTTTCCTTCTCTTTTACTGACTATTGTAAATTTGTTTTGATTTTGTACATTTTTGTTTGCAGTTGTGGCCTTAATTTATTAGTAGCTTGACAGGAAAATTGAAGGGTAGGACAACCAGCAATTAAACCAAGGTCAGCTTTCACAAATGGTACACTTACTCTACCACTAAGCCACATGATACCCATTGATACCCATTGTTCGTGTTTGTTGCATATCCTGCTTGTAAGATCTGTTTATCATAATGTATAGGTGGAGGATTTGGTTACAAGCAAACTCTCATGTTAGGGTACGGTTCCAAACGTATTTGGTTTGCTAATATTCCTCACGTGCAGTTAATTAACAGGCAAAGACAGAAACCTGGACTTCTATAGAACTATTTGAAGTCAAGTTTTTCACTTTTCATTTGCAACAATTTCCATTCTACAAACTGAATCAGGCTATCACTACCCTGGTGAAAAGATTTATCTTTGATGTCTGTGTAATAGACCATCACAGGCATCTGTGAAAAAGGCTTTTTCACAAGCAAACATTTTAATCACGCTAACTGTTCGCCATCATTAGTTATTAATATCAAACTCATTCCTCCATGTTCCAGTGGATTAGTCTCATTTGATCCAAACAACTCACTTCAGACAAAAAAAAAGATCTGCAACAAGCATTTCCCACATGAATAAACCAACCTTTTTTATGACATGATTCAAACTTTGTTTTCCATTGCTGGATTGCCGATGCCCAAGCCTTTGACATTTGTAATGTACTCTGCCAAGAACATTAAGTATCTGAAAGTGATAAAGCTTCAATTTGCTACACCATTAGACTAATTACTGCAATAATTAAGTAACTACTTGATTAGAACTAATGGGTACCTAATTATCCAGGAAGAAAGGATCAGGTGGTAATTTATAGAGTTAAGCTGATGTCTTCTGACATAGAAATGCCAAAACATAGGGGATAAAAATGGGTGAGAACAAAAAGTAAATGCTATTTGAGTGTTTACCTACCCCCCTGTGGATAAGGCAAACTGTTTGTTGGTATCACATCACATGAGTGAACTGAATTTTTAATGAAACATGATACACATCAATAAAATGTGCAGGATGATTAGCCACTATCTATTTTCTAATTAATCCCCAAGCTAAGACTGATCTCAGTAATATTGATACTGATTAACAGAGATAAGGAACCATTTTATTGAACTTGACAGAACTTATTTAGAATGAGAGATTGGCATTTATTTCTGATTGTTATGTACTCTTATTCCTTGCACAGTTGACTTACAGTAATGTTGTCCGGTTTTGAGCTTATAATACACACATTACAGAATATAAAACTATTAGGCAGTGCATCACTCTACATTTCTTTAAAAATACATCTGCTGAACACATCTGCACAAGGGTACATTTTTTCCCACCTTGTATTTTTGCTTGCACTTACGTGCAATTGTAAACTGGTTGGTGGGAAACAGTGAATCTGATATGATTGAGAATCTGCACCATCCTGTGGAAGAAATGGTGTCAAATTTTAAAGAGCATCTGACACAAAATAATATAAAAAAACAGAAACTTGTAAGATCCATCAATGAGGGACTGCTAGAGAACACAAGGAACTAAACCTGAATAAGTTGCGTCAAAGAAAAAAAAAAAAGGTAGATGAAGGCTAGATTTTTCTCCCACAAGAAAAGTAGGAAATTGTAAAGCCCAACCAAAGACTCAAAACGATCCGCTGAAAGTGGCATAAAGTGCGTGCCATTCACAGTAGAACCAGATATTTTGAAGCCTTTATGCTTTTAGTAACTTCTCCTCAGGTAAAAGGGTCATTTTATTTGTAACAAACTTATTACACTGTTTACTTCCAGGCATGCCTAGAAAACATAAGACGACATCTGTTGTAAATTGCCGCTACATAAATAAAACCAATTCTTGATTCTTAATACTGCAGGTGACCTAGAATTTGTAAACTGTGTTGTAGTTCAATGTTTAACCTTCTTTTGTAAGTCAGATTGGATAAAAGCGATCGCTAAATGCATAAATGTAAATGTGTTCTTAGGGAGGATATAAAGGCACTGACGCAACCCACTGACACTAAAATTATTTTAGTATTTCAAAGTCTGAACTGACTAATGTAAAGTTCAACAGTTTTTATACAGTTCTTAGTTTAAGCTACCCCAACTCTATCCTAATACATTACATTGGTGACAGAAATAAACCAGCATAGATTCCACAACTTGTAATTGTTGACTGAGAGAGTCAAAGGTGCCTGAGTACCCCAGTGTCCAGTATGGCTGTCCAATATAAAAAATGTACAGCCTCATTACTTAAGTTAGAGTTCTACTGAAAAGTTCATTTATAAGAGCATTACTACTACTACTGCATTAGACAATGGAAAATATATATTAGTAGGAAATGTTAGCTTTATAAAATGTATGTTTCATTTCTGTGTAAAGCTTGTAACTTTTAATCTGACAAGCAAACCTTATTGTAATGCATGTTCCAATAATAGGAGATTTTTCGAATGTTTTATTATATTAAATCAGTAACACATAGTGTCTCGTAATACCTTGGGAATATCTTGCTTTAAGGGTTAGATAAAATGGGGGGAAAATACTTTGTTAGAACATAAAACTTATTCAACTTTGGTATGATCACTGCCAAATATGAGACTAATTGACCACAGAATTATTGTTTAACCTATTTATTTTGTTTATTTGTCTCTGTTTATCTGTGAGTTAAGGAGGCAATACAAAATTGATTATTTAAATTTTGTTTTAATTACAATCCACAATGACATATCTGACTGACACTAAGAAAGACGGATAGTGACAAATCTAAAATTTATAGAATTTTACAATTTGCATAAATTGTATTATCTAAACATATAAGTGAAAGGTAAGAGCGCCAAAAAAGGTCATTAAAAATTGAGCATTCTGAATGCAGTATATGGACCTTATCCATCAATCTCTCAATCTTTGCGTTACCTAATATTTAATTGTTGTAGGACGTTCAGCAGCCAAGTCCAGTGTGAATATAATATGCATGATTCTGAACAGAAGCAGAAGTGAAAGCTGACACTCTGTGATATACAGTTCTTTTTTATATTAATGTTTGAATAATATGTGCCTGGAGGGTGGAGCATAAATTAAAAAGGAGAATCGAGGTATAAATTTTTATGAGTCATCCTAATCTATTTCCTTTACGCATTTAAAATTGAAAGAATCACATTTTGTTGTATTATACAGATGATCGTACACCTGCAGACAGATGGAAGGCCTGTGCTTCATTTAGGTGGCATTTCTTTTCATTTTTGAAATCTTTCAGCCTTATTAGAAACATATAAAAAAAGCAAAAATTCAACAAACCTCCCTATTAATAGATGAAACAGTGGACCACAGTCAACACTAAGGTAACTCTGAGACTGTTTAACGTACAATAAACTCAGTGTGTTTTGTTTAAAACTAAAAATATATAGGACACAAAAAAAAAAACTTCTACCAGTTTTTGAAAAATTAAGGTGTGTGTATGAAATCTAAATTTGACAGTATAATAATCTATTAAAATAAATTTAAATCATACCAGTCCATGTATAAAAAAAATAATTTTTTTATAAAACTTATAAAACAGCGTAAAACAACATACTGTATTCAATCAGTATGACAATTATTCTCCTCCCATTGACGTTAAAGATGGCAATGTCCCTGCTATTAGTGTTTATTGATATTTTTTTAACCCAATCCCTACAAGAGATCTCCCCAAATATGGATTCACTCAGTCAAGAAAGCTACTATAATGTTACCAGAATATGCTCAAAGCTATATAATCTTTTTTTTTAACACAAAGGCTATTTGACCCCAACGTTTTTTTTAAACTGAGAGCATGTTTTAAATGTAAGCTTATATTAGCATGTGTACACTCTCATAACATGACTCAAACATATTTACTGTGCTTCAAGTTAAATGGTGAACAAAAAGAAAGAAAAAAAAAAAAACAGCACTTTGGTTTTAATGTCATATAATTGAATAACTGATCATATTGGAACAGGGACCTGCAGCAGTCATTGTGAAGGATTAGGAAGTTGTGTTTTTTAATATATAAACATATTAGGTCTAAACCCAGAATATAGTACCAAAATAATGTGCATAAACAACAGTGCAGATTAGAAATGGGACACAAATGTTAAAATCTGGCATGTTGCTCGGTGTGGGACCGACATATTCACTGACAATGATTTATCAATAGAGCAAATATTTAAAGTGTGTTTGGTCAGGGACTTTCAAAACCAATGATATAACAATTCTGAGTACTATATCAGGACATTCCCAGTTTCCCATTAGTTTGGAACTAAAAACAACGTTAGCGGGTTACTATATCTAATCTTTCTTCATGTCTGGAAGAAAAAGAAACAATCACAACATTCTTGTAAAATACCTTTTAAACATTAAAAAAACCTCAATTAATGAGATCACTAGGTAATATAGGATTTTTAATTTTTTGTATGATTTTAGTGTTTCCTTTATTCCTTTGTAAGCCATTAACTGCTCTCCTTTTGGTCAAGTAATACAGAGATGAGCTGCTTTGCAAGTCACGTCATGTGTTAGGGGCTGGTGTGATGTAAATGAAAGTAATTAGGGAAGTGTCAAACACAATTAATAAAACAGGTTTAAGTTGAGAAAACACTTGTCAGCCGAATGAATGAAGATTTTTCCCTGATGCTGCCCCCCCTTTCTGCTGCTGTTAAATTAGGTCATAGATTGCTCATAAGTTACTGCTCCCCTCTCTCTTTGCCTTTTGCCCTCTATCTCTTGTTCTCACAGCCTCTTCAATTCTATGCATGAGGACCTGTGAGAAAGGAGGGGGGAGTCTCCATCCCGTGGAAGGGAAATAAATTTGCCTGTCCATCCGCCGCCTGGATGAAATTAATTGCAGACTCCTCATGTTGTCTGGATACAACTGGGGCATTAACATAAGCAATTTGCTTCCAACTTCTTCTGCTGGGTTTTTAATAGAGCATCCGACCTGGCTGATAAGGCTTAAGGTCCCTGACACATTAGCATTTTCATAATATCAAAATATTATAGCACCATGATTTGCTAAGGCCCATTCATTATTGATAAGAACAAAAGGTTTTATAAATTACAAAAGGGGAGCATGACCTATAATTATGGCAAGCAAATTAGGGTGTGCAGTAAAACCAGTTACATTTTATAGAAAAATAATGATGCGGGAGACCTTTCTGCTTTCCCGTGGATTCGAAGAAACACAGGACACTCACTCTCGCGTTGGGGTGAGGAGCATGCACACAGGTTCATGGAGGACATTGCTTGTACAAGAGAGGGAGCAAATGTGCATGATCCATTCACCACCATGTATTACCCCAGTTACGTTTTACATTTGTACATAACTAAAAATGAATTATTACCGTAAAAGTATAAAAAAGATGGATTCACACAATACATTTTAAATATGAATATGATATTTATGTCACGGATTTGACTCCTGTAGTGATGCAGAAATTAGTTCCTGTTTCATCCTGTTACCCTATTATTACCTCTATGCAAACTTTCCATTGATCCTTACATCCACCTGTATAAAAAAAACCTCTTTAAAGTGTGATAATCCCAAAAAACAGTTTCTTAGTCCATTGCATTGCCATGTAAGTATTTACATATAAAAAACCAATTAGGTCAGTTTAAAGAGCCGAGTTACCCTAAACTGCTTCATTTTGGATTTGGGGTAGAAAAGTGAAGTACCAAGGAAAAACGCACACAAATGTCCAATCAAAAAAAGAGAATGCATTTCCTTACTAGGAAATAAAACGTATATAGAATAGCATACTATAAACAGAGGTATACAATACAATGTATTAAAGTTTCTGAGATTTTAAAATTAGGAATAAAGTACAATTTTTACGCTTGTCTATACTTCGTAAAATGAAGTGGAAAAGATACTGATCAAAATAATAGAACAGTTAACTATTTGCCTGCTGCTTTTTTGACACTCCTTTAAAGTTTCAGAGGATCAATCAAATCTTGAATTCAAACAAGGATAACATGATGGGATACATGCATGCCATTGAACTGCTCACTAATGCATTTGGCCAAATGTGTGCCATAAACATAAAACTGATAGCTGTTATGGAGAAATAGTTTTAATCCATAACATTGCAAACTCACATAACTCTCTATATATCATATTAAAGGACAAAAATTATGACTGGTTTTAGGATTATAAAGACTAGACATGACTGATTAGTCATGTTTCTTTCAAAAAAGTAATGTTTACTTATGCAAAGTTCTTTTTAAGATGACTCCGAATTTACCACAAGGCTAAATCTATCTTAATTTGCAGATTAAAAAAAAGAGAAAAAATCCCTTTGAATAATGTAGAGCATAGCAGTTTACCACATGTATCTATATGTATCAGGGGATCTGAGAAGTTTTATA
Organism: Orestias chungarensis; assembly: GCA_032876305.1. Classification (NCBI taxonomy): domain Eukaryota; kingdom Metazoa; phylum Chordata; class Actinopteri; order Cyprinodontiformes; family Cyprinodontidae; genus Orestias; species Orestias chungarensis. The sequence continues at coordinate 394,312 of JAVLVB010001174.1, forward strand.
GTATTTTAACCCGCAGTAATTACGCTTTTATCTCAGTTACTATGGTAAAGTGTGCAAAGAGTTTGATTGTCTTACTGGGCCTGTCTAATCTCCACCACACGGTGTCCCTGAGTGCTCCAAGCTCATTATCATTCATTAACCTCTAGCTGTAATGTCCCTCTGTCTACCCCTTTCAGTCCTACAGCATTACAAATCACAGATATATTTTGTTAAAGAAACAATGATCATGTGGTGAATTCATATTCTGAATTCAGGCCTTTGTTAGAGGTGACTTCTTCACTAGTCTTTCTTCATGTCCTCCTCTTAATTTCTCTCCATCTAATCGCCCTCTGTCTATAACAATAAGAATTAATTAGCTTGCTTATTTTCCTCTAGTTGTAGAGAGGCTCCCCATCTGGATGGAAGACAGTCCTCTGTGCGTCTGATTAATGGTGTGGAGAGACAGTTGCCAATTTGAAAGCTTTGCTGTGTGGCCAGGTCAGAACTTCCAGAAGGCGAACCAATTTTAGTCCAAAGCACAACCCTCCTGCCATGAAAAGTGCCTTTTTTGTTTGCTTACACATCCAAAGTTTGTTTTAAATTGTGCTATGAGGAATGCGCATGTAACATAGCACACATTATATGTGTGCTATGTTATATGAATACTGTGCAGTTCCCTCTGTTAAAATAAGACTTTTCCATTGTTTCCTTGTTAAACTGCACAAAATCTATTGGTACATTCATACTATTTTGGTTCAACTACAATAGCACTAAACTATTCTTCCAATAGTTTTTGCTTTCATGGCCTCTGAATGATTAGTTACCAAAATGTGGATCTTAAAACACAATTTCTTAAACTTTATAACAAGATCATTAAAGGATAGGTGGTTACGCTCCTAGATAGATAGATAGATAGATAGACAGATAGATAGATAGATAGATAGATAGATAGATAGATAGATAGATAGATAGATAGATAGATAGATAGATAGATAGATAGATAGATAGATAGATAGATAGGTAGATAGATAGATAGATAGATAGATAGATAGATAGATGGATAGATAATATCATTTACCTTAAAATTTGTCTTGGAGAACAATTTTCAAAATTATTGACCTAGATTTTTCACACCATACTTCTCCCAGTGTGCTGCTGAGCACCTTTTTTGCTCTAGCTTTATCTGTTTCCTGGACTACAGAAAGGAAGGTCAAAGCATCATTCTTCCCTTGCCTCATTTGTCACTAATATGTCGAAGAGAGAATGACATTTAGAGCTTGGTGAAGTGACTACCTTCCAGCCCATCAGACACTCCCAAGGTAATAAATGTTTACCTTTAAAAAGAGGGCTGTGGGGTTCTTTCTTAGGATATTTAAAGGTTCCCTTGGTCACTGTGTTCTTTTTTAGCACATTTTATTGTAAGGCAGATTGATTATTTTCACTGAGTCTGAAATTGAATTTTTGTTTAAAAAACTTGCTTTAATCAAACAACTTGTTTCATTTTTAATTTAGAGGATACCAGGAAGGATTCAGTTTTATTTCTTTATATAAGGAATTTAACATGTGGACCTGTCATCCAGAAAAGTTTTTCCACAGATAAGTCTACATTAAATGACTTTATAACTCCCATTGGATAATTCCCAATCTTAAATAAATAAAAAAAACATAATTCTAAGGATACATTTAATTATGCCTATATCAGATAACTAATTAACTGAGTTGCTGGAAATAAACCTTCCTTAGAAAATTGGAAAATGCAGGTAAAATGTCTTAACTATTTAAGGTTGACTTCTCAAGTTTCCTCAACCTTGTTTCCCCTTGCTAGTAGATTACTGCTGATAATAGACACATATATACAGTACAACAATAGACAAAACATTATACAGTGAAGGGCAAAAAAAAATCTGTTTTTATACTGTAAAAGTAAACATCTATCCATTCATCTAAATCTTCTTATCTTTGCATAGCCATGGGAGGGCTGGTGCCTATCCCCAGCAGTCATTGGGCATCATTGGTACACCCAAAACATATTTATCACACTGACATTTAACACCGTTTATATCTATGTTTCCTTGATATAATAAGCCGTGTAGTTATTGTGCTGTTTAATTTTGTTTACTACCACAAAGTAACAACAGATTTATTGTTTACAGTAAGCTCTGCTGATGGATTTTTAATTTCTGGAAGCTTATGCCTCCATCTGAATATAAACAGGTAATGGTGTACTGGCCGTAACAATCATTGCCAGACTTGTAAATCAGTCGAACCAGTGTTGAATCAATGAAAAACTGCAATAACGTTGGAGTAACATGAATAGAGAGAGAACACCCCCCAACACAAAAAAAAAGAAAAAAAAATGTCTTGGCCTTTAGGGCTGCAATGTGCAACATCACACCAGACTCTTATCTGTGGACACATCTTTCCCCTAAGAGGATTCAAACAACAGGAATCAAAGGTATATCTGGTGCATGACCCCCGGGGTAGTGAAATCTACAACCTTGCAGAACAAGCTAAAAGTGTTTGACCCAGAACCATGTATCATCTGAACTGTACACATGCACATGTTCAATGATACAGTATGCAAAGTATCTCATAAATGTACAGCTATACTTTTATGGTCAGGTAGATAAAAATGTGCACTAGTTCTCTAAGATGAGTCAATCTTTACCTGAAATTGATTTAAATCTTTTTGACTTTGCATTATGCTAAAGTATAATGCATGATAAGCTGTTTTATGGCAAAAATGGATACTAGTCAATTTTCCCCTAATTAACCTTTGGTTCATTGCTTAATGTGTCACAGGCCAAAGGCCATTGTAATTTCTCTCAATGGACACACAGCTCTTGATCAATAGGTTTCTTGCTCAGCAGCTCACATTGTTTTATTTTCCTGCTTGTGTTCCACAGTAAGGTGTGAAAGGATCATTCCAAGTCTCAAAGGAGAGGGCTCTTTCAATATCCTCAAAGCAGCGGATCCCACCCACTCAATTGTTCTCCACATAATCATATAAAAAGATTCAGGAAGAGTTGTTTTTTATTGTTGTTGTGTTTTTCCTCAGCCGAACAATGCCCTTCCGCCACAAGGTCCCATAACAGCCCACCGGTCTGCACTCTGCTTACCTCCACCCTTCATCCCACCCTTGCTATCTCGTTTTCCTCATCTGGCCCAGGCCCACTTCCACATCTACATCCCATTGTCTGAGCAAAGGCAGCACGCGCATGGCTGTTGCCAGTCCAAACACACTCATCACTTTGTCTGGACAGCTGCCAGCTTTCTTTGAAAAATATCAACTTTGTTCCTTTCCAAATCAATTTAACAGTTGTGATAATAGACTAAAGATCACATGACTTTTTGTTGTTGAAGACTGAAAATTATTAGATTTTTTCCCTTCTCTCCAAATGTGTATGTGTCATATAATTTATATTTGGATTCATCCGCGCACGTGTCAGAAAAACCAAATCCCAATCCATCACAAATTCCCTTGAGGTACGCCAGCCAGTGTGTGTGTGTTTGTCACTGTCCTCTTTCAGGAAAGAGGGTTGGTGTGTTTTCTGGGCAAACCCCCTTTGGCTGAGGAAGTGCTCCTCTATATTGGCCTCTTTGTGACTCGCTAATCGAGCTTTCCTGTCAGCAGGCTGCACAGTCCCAGTGCACGGTGCACTACGTGATACAGACCCACTCCGGTGCTCCAAGGGAAGTTCTGGGATCAGCAGATAACGGCACAACTCCCTCCTCTAACACGCAGAGGAGTCCAGCCTCTCTCTGTCCTTGCATGAAAAGGGAAAGCAGAATTCCATATAAAAAATGCAATAACTGGACACATGTCTCATTTGGATCTCCCATTAAGGTCTTTAAATTTGTAAAAGGATATGCATTTTATATTTGGTGATGCAACAAAAATATGATAAAACAAACACAAAAAAACAAAAAACATATATATATATATATATATATATATATATATATATATATATATATATATAGATAGATAGATAGATAGATAGATAGATAGATAGATAGATAGATAGATAGATCACATGCTTTTAGGTTCATTGCAGATATATTATATATGCTATAATTATTCATTTCACATCTGCTGGACAAATATACCCTAATTTTCCACCTTCATATTCTATTATCATCATGCAAGATGTTGTAGATAGCCTTTATTTCACTTTAGTTGTAACATGTTTCTATTGTTTGTATCTTCTGTAGTGAATATATGTTATTTTAAAGCGTTTTATTGTTAAGCAGTCTCATTACTTCTAATCAATCTCATCAGTCAACATTTATTCTATCTCAAGTGCAAATTGCCCTTTTCTATAATTACCTACAGCTTTTGCAGTAACAAAGAAAACATGTTTTAATATCTATCAAACAAATCAACAAAAAGCTGTAAGGGACTAAAAATCACATCTAATTTTAAGTTAATGTCTAAACAGATGAGCTAAAGATAGAAAGGACGAAACTTCTCTACTTACAAGAACGTATTCATTACAATTAATGCAGTCAAAAACCTTTTAGATGTCAAGAGGTTATTTTAAATAATCATAATAATAATAATCATTTATCAATTTTTTTATGTTTTCTAAGAGGAAAGAGGGAAAGCCAAAAGTTCTAAAGCCAAATCTAAACATAATCCACCACATTTTGCTATTGGATCTGTGGTGATGTTTCTGAAAGATTTCTGTGTGTAATTTTGTTGCATATGTTGCAGGTAATCGGCCGGTACGATCACCGCCAGCAGTTTATATTTTAGTGGGGAGGATTGGTGATGGACTTAAATTACCCTGAAATAATAAAAGTGAGACGGGGTCAGTTTTGTGGTTCTCTGGCTTCCTGCTACTGCTACAATTGACTCAAATGAAGTCAAACGAATGTATAACAAGATATGTTATTTGCTAGTCATAACTAGAGCGTTATTATTTGTTATTTGTCATTAGCAATTCAAGCTAACTTTCATGCTAGCATTGCGTTAGCCTTTTGTATTGTTTTCACGGGCTCCGCGCACTTATTTTTAAAAATGGTTCCTTCCAGCGTCCAGCCACCAGTTGAGAACATTTATAATGTTTTATTGTGTTAGTGTAATAAATGTTCATTTGTTAAATCATTTCATTCAGTTAATTATATTGTAAAGTCATGGTCATTGGTCAAAGCTATCGTAAGTTGAACTCATACAGATGACAAAATTATTTAGTTAAATAGAAATACTACTACAAAGAGGTGTAGACTCATTTAGTTTATCGTTTAATTTACCAGAGGTATAAGAATGTAAGACATTTAAATTTCTTTAAAAGAAGAATATGTTATTGTAATGTAAATTTGTTATAAAGTGCACCATGCTTTATTAAAGTAAATTGTAGCAATAGCAGAAAGCCAGAGAACCGCAGAACTGACTCCGTCTCACTTTTATTATTTCAGTGTAATGTAAGTCCATCACCAATCCTCCCCACTAAAATATAAACTGCTAGCGGTGATCGTACCGGCCCGATACCTGCAACAATTTCTTGGTGGCCCGTACGGGGAGTATATTGGTCAACCCTGATGAGCCCTGCAGTGACCAGAGGGACGAGTCCAGATGGTGTCAGCTGCTGCCTACTGGTGAAGACTCAACACCCATACGCTAGTGGTGCTGAGTGAAGACCCGAACAACGCTGTACCTAAGCAATGCCTGTCAAGCACAAAGAGTGAAAGGTGCCACAGCTGGTGTGGACCAGTTGAGAGAAAAAGGGAGACAGCCGTGGCAGAAGGTGAGAGGGTGAGAGGAAAAGCTTGGTGTGGAGCATCAAGAAAAGCCTGCTGACCCTCTCAGCAGATGAACTGTTCCAGATTACTAAAGCACTGGGGCCCATTCCTGTAGTGGATAGTCACAAAGTGCCTCGAGAGACTGGTTCAGACTCACATCAAAGCCAACATCAGCGTCACCGTTGATCCACATCAGTATGCATATAGGAAAAATCGATCCACAGAGGACGCCATTTCCTCCGCAGTCCACACTGCCCTCACCCACCTGGAGCAGAAGGATTCGTACGTCCGTATGCTGTTTGTGGACTTCACATCTGCCTTCAACACCATGATTCCTCAGATTCTAATCAACAAACTCTTCTCACTTGGACTGAGCTCTTCCCTCTGCAACTGGGTCCTGGACTTCCTGACCAACAGGCCGCAGTCTGTGAAGATTCACAACATCTCCTCCCCCGCCATCACCCTCAGCACTGGCTCCTCTCAGGGCTGTGTGCTGAGCCCCCTCCTGTTCACACTGCTCACATATGACTGCTCGCCTATCCATCCAGGCTGTCATATTGTGAAGTTTGCGGATGACACAGCAGTGGTTGGATGCATCACGAACCGTGATGAGGCCAGCTACAGGCAGGAGGTGGAACACCTGGAGGGTTGGTGCAGAGAGAACAACCTCTGCATTAA
>JAVLVB010001174.1:407203-424882 GCA_032876305.1 Orestias chungarensis
GTGTGATTGGTGGAGAAGATGATTGGATGATTGAATAACAGATGTGAATGAATAATGAGTGGAGAACACGCACATGAGGGAACACACACACACACGGGAAGAAAACAGAGAACAGGAGAGTGGAGGAACAAACTAGAGAACGTAACCAATACAAATTAACAACAAACTGAACCAAATCAAAACATAGATCATGACACACAGTGTGTTGATCTTCCAATTTCAGGAAATTGCTGCAATAAAATTGGTGCATGCTCGAACTTACCCAACTCTTAGTCCCATTATAAAACTAAAACAACTGGAACTCAAACCAAGCTATTTGTAGGCTCAAGGTCTGAGTCTTCGGTCCAGGGTTGGCAGGGTTTTGGGCCACTGCGTTCACCTGGGGGCCTTTGATGCATTGGTCGGCTTGGGCCCACCAATTTTAATTATCCAAAAGTATTACATGTGTTTTATTGCTATGGTTGGGTCTGTGGTTCAATTTTAGCCTTGGGGACGTTGTGTGGGGTAGGTGCGGAAGGAAGGAGGCACATCACGGACTGTCACTGTTTGCGGATGTTTCACTGGGCAGATTGATGGTTTTCCTTACTTCTTGGGTCGGGGGGCTGGGTGCTGGGAGTTAGGGTTGGGGTTTAGGGGGTTTAAGCAATCTGTGAGGTTGTATTGTTGGTTGTAGTTGCTTTTGGGGATCTGTACCTATACCTGGCCCTCAATACTAGTATGATGCTGCTGCCATATGCCCAGTGATGGATTGGCATAGGCCTCCCTCCCTTGGTGAATCTCAAAGATCATGAGTACCCATTGTTGGGAAGCTCACTCCCTGGGAGAGTAATTTGTCTCATTGGGTATGCCATATCCTCTACAATCTAGGGTCCTTCACTAAATGTGGGACTTTTTTCTTCAGTTGCAGGTGGAGCCTGTACTCATTGCTGCAGCAGATAGCTGACCAAAGATTTGCTAGATGTTTTAAGTGCAATATTCCCTGTAGATTACAAAACATGAGCTTCAAAGTGTGCAGCTCTTTAAACTTCCACCTAAGGTGGATGTTTAAATTTCCAATAGTTTTTCAGTAAAACTAATTCATTCTCAGACAGCAATAAAGACAATGATAACTTCATCCCACGCGCCCACAAAAAAAAAGGGGTTAAAGAAACAAAATTGAACTCTAGCAAAATTTTGAACAAACTAGCTGCACAACTAAAACCTACCTGGCCTAACAAAGAAATGACATACAAGGGTTTATATTCTGGCTGATCAGACCATTAACAGACACACTAAGGGTAGCTAAACAGAATGCAATCACTTAAGTACAACAAATAGTCAATTACAGCTAAGTTTGTAAACAAACTAAACACCAAAAATTATAACGTAAAAGGCGTTACACTTTAAATATAAATATTCACTTAAATGAGAAAAACCCAATTAAACAAAATATATCTGTAGCACTAGTTCCAGCAGGAACTAGTGCTACAGTCCAATTGGTGCAATTAGTGTTTACATGCTTAGCTCTGGCAAACAGTGAGTCAGACCACTACCTAGGAACAGCAGGTAAATACCGGTAAAAGAGCACAGAATTAAACACAAACAGAAACTCTGGGTTGAGAAAAATAAATAAAGCAAACTAAATGTGTGTGCTTACAAAGATAACAAACATATTTAAACCAAGCAGTAACCATTTTATTCGAACTGAAGTGGTGAATTTAAATACATATGGGAATTACCATGTGTTTGGTCATCACAGTCAACATGCATGGTAATGTCCCAATTTATTTTTGACTGTTTTCCATTGTTTTTGTCCTTTGTAATAAAAAAAGTAAGTTAATTAAGACTCTTAAATGCACTTATGCTTTTTGTGACTATATTATTGAGCAGAACATCTTCATGACAAATATTTGCACAGATGTGACATGACTCTTGACTAAAGCTATTATGTACCAGAGGTTATGTATATAATATTTTTTTTATGTTAAGCAGAGTAAAAAAAACTATCCTACCTAATACATAAATATCTAAATTCTGAAATGTAATAACCAAAAGGATTTGAACAAAAAATTTGAAGATTTTTGTTTGAATTTATTAAATTGTAGCATTAGTAAAAATGTAGAAAAAAAATGGAAGGGTCTACTGAGCTTTCTGGAATATTACATAGTGACATGTTAACTGTTGCCTCTTAGGCAAGAATTTTCAGATAGACTCCCTGAAGTATGATTATGAGAGCCATAGTCTGCCACTGGAAACAAACCCACTGACACCCTGATAAAATCCCTGCCCCGTGTTTATGTCCCATTTTGCAAAGAAATCAGAAAAGGTAATCATGGATGGAAGCTGAGGTTAAGAAGCAATGTAACAGTCTATTAAGTTTAATATAGATATGTAGAATAAGCATATGCAGTGAAACATTAGCATAAATCTTGGTTACACACGAATGGCTCAGTGCACTCTATTCTCTCCCAGCAGACTGGTCTAATGACAAATACTGAACCATGCCAGCCTGCCGACTGCTCTCTTGAGCTTTCAATTAGCCCTTCTTTCAGTAAATCCACTCTACACACCCATTCGGATGTTCAGCACTATAAGAATCTATTATTCAATTATTAGAAATCGTAAATAATGAGTGATGATATAATTTACATCTCTGCAATGATTCTCATAAACTCTACCCCTATTCTCTAGAGATTTTGGTCCAAAAGCAAAACATTTCATGGCTGTCAGTTCCTATTTGAAGCTGCTGGCAGAAGAGTGACTAATCTTGAATCATCTTGTCCAAGCTCTATGTCTCGCTAAGCATGCTAAGAAGCATACAACTCCTCTGACTTAACGCCACAGGTATTAATATAATCAGAAGAGCAGTAAATTGACCTTTGTATGTTTTTACAAATATTATCACTTCTGTTATGATGTAAAAGTCATGAGATTGTGTATAAAAGTACTACATGGAAAGTATTACAATGAAATATATGAAACAAATTTTAAAACTATTCAGTTTTCATAAAACACGTTTATAAAGAAAAAAAAAATCAAAACATCATCCCAGTAGATTTTTTTTCCCTGGTTGTCAGACCAGTTAGAACCTTTTAAATAAGATAATTAAATAAAAATCAGAGGACAAACATACTTTTCAATGAAGCATAAACAACTTTTTTTTTTGCTTTTTTTAATCAACCATAGTTCCTAGCATGCTAAATTATTTACTCTTAGATTTTTATTATGGTTTGTTAAGTTTTGTAGTCCTAGTCAACTTGGTAGCTACCTCAAAGAACAGAGTTAATACACTGCAAAAAATGTGATTTTAATGATTTCTCCTATTTTGCAGTTTTAAACATAGATAGCCACAGTGGTAATGTAAAAAATATTTTTTTAATAAAAAAAAAGATGCGTAATTATGCAGTCACCAGATATAAACCAACAGGCTTGTGTAGACAGTATCAAATTCATTTTAACAGATCACATTTCCATCTGTAGTTGCTTATATAAACTGCTAAACAATAGGGTCTTCAGGGATCTTGTAGAACGTGATATGCCAGCTAAAAGAATTAGAAATTCCTCAGTTTATAATCAAATTTGACAAAAATGTCTGTGTCCATTTTTTTTTAAAGCAGCTCATGTGTGGAAAATTCATATTTGTTGATATGTTTCATCCATTTTTAAGAATTATTGGTAAATTATAACAAATAAATTCTTTTTGTTCTAGGTTTACAACTGTTTTCGGACAGAATAAAGGGTACTGTTAGAGAGTAAGTAAGGGTAGAATTCATGGATTTGTTCTGGTTTAAAGGCAGATTAGATCTAGTTTGTTCTAATGAAAATGTTTTATGAAGAAAAATAAAATGTATTTACCCCAATTAAATTATGAAAACACATCCCTTTGCTTTTGTCTAATACCCAAACAGAAGCTGCCTTATACATTATGGAAAAAGTGATACATCATGTGATAGAGAGGTTGTATTCAAGTGGGTTGGTGCTCAGTGCAGTGCCCTTGGGGGCTAATTGGATTGGTGTTTAGCAAGACCTGCAGATGAGGCCAAGATTACCCCCATGCACAAAATTACCTTTGTTTTTTTCCCTCTTGTCTTGTCTCTCCCTTTTCTTCCTTGGTGTTTTTACCAGTGCCTCCCCCATCCACACAGGGCATCTAAGGAGTTGTGCATACATACCTTTGTCCCTGCATAGGAGTAAGAAGAAATTATCTGGTATTAAATTTCAATAACACGTTTTCCTAGGTCCTCAAGAGTACAAGCAATCAAGGGTTAAATTGGATCTGTAACGTATGCTCGGTGACCCACAAATCGCTTACCCATCAAACAGACTCATTACGAGCCAGCAAGCAGATGAGTGTTTGTGAGACTAGCCTCTGAGCGGTGGGGATTGTGTGTATTACCGCTAACACGGCTGAGGTATTTAAATTTTGATTTTTTCGTAATGGGTTTTGACATGTTTCATTTCCTCAGGGGGAAGTGCTCGAGACCTCCGAAAGTAAATGTTGCTAAAAAGTCATCAAGGCAGAATATTAAAATGCCATCAAATGAGAATTTCACTAATGCGATGGGTCTTGGGCTTCAGGTACGCAACACTGGGGTCAAAGGGGCTTGGTTCTGGGAGAAACACTATTTGTTCCCGTTGGCTGCCTTCTTTCCCTCTTAAATAAATTATTAAACTACTTCATCCCCCTCCTCCTCCTCTTCCTACACCTACTCCTCCCTTTTCCTTTCCCTTCAATGTCTATCCAAAGATTGTACCTGACATAGCTTAGCCTTGCTTTTGAAGTGTAAGGCTGGGAAGAGGAGGAAAAGCTAAAATAATGTAAAATAACATATTGTATTGAACGTTATTAGCCAATATTAACAGATATATTTTAACTAGCAACTTTTTTTTTTCTTTAAATCATAAAGTTAATTCAAACAAGCACCAACAGCAAGATTGTCCTCTTTTATTATTAAGCTGTAAAAGCTTTCTAACTATTATTGCCAAATTTAAAATCCCTACATTGCAGTGTTGCTTGTATTCCATGGGTACTCCTTTTGAGGCCATTACCAAACTGACAACCCACCAGCTGTCACTAATTGCTCACTAATGGGGTTTGGTGGTCTGATAGTTTGTCTGTGAGGGGCGTTTCAGTTCTACACCGGAGGTCCCTCTCACTTGCCAAATCAAAGGGGACGCATTTAAAAAAGGATGTCATGTTATTTCTTTAGATTACCGCTAACTGTACCTCTATAATAATGACTAATTTCCGGCCACTACATTGGTACACAAAGTTTCTATCTTTGTATGATTAATCATAGTTTGTTTTATATTCACCTGACATTACCTTGTAATGTTAAAAAAGAGGGAGGGTGGTTTGTTGATGGCAACAGCCATTATCATGCATGATTTTTTTCCATTCCTTGTCACTGAAATCTTTGCAAAAGACAAGGAGGGCTTGTGTCTGCCCTCTCCGTCAGCCAGTGCGCTAATAGATGTGAGAAGGTCATCTGGCATTAGCGGCAGAAGTACGTTAGCATTTGTGCTGAGCGTCTCTTGCCAGACTGTGTGCATGTTTGAAGGCGCTTGGACAAGCAGGCCCTTTCATGGTGATGAATGGCTTTTTTCAAGCGTTCTGCTCCCTAGTTATGAGAAGGGTGACCTGGTCATTGGACGACTTTATGAAGCTATAAAAAATGTATGTCAGCCTGCAGTCTCTAATGCCATCCGTGAACAGAAGAGGGGGAAGGGGAAGTTGGAATGGTATAAAAAGACAATTTACCATCATTCATATTAGCTCTATGCTTGCCCTCTTCCATTTATCTAACAATGTCCTTGTCATGAGGATTTTTTTCTTTTACATAATGGATTGGTGATGTTTAGGTATGTACAGGTATGGTGATTTAACACAGAATCTATTCCTTAATTCTCATGTAGATTATATAAATTAGGTTAAAACAGTGTTTCAAGATGCTTTAAACATTTGAGAGCTGTAACTACACCCTTATTTAGTTTAATTAGTATTGATACATTTTATTCACAGTATAGAAGCAACAGAGGGCTGCAATGACAAGCCCACAGAGCAAAGCTAACTTTGTACATGGAGACTCATGACCCAATGGGTGCACAACCTCCCAGCAGAAGCCCATCTAATCAAGGTCCTCAGGCCCCACTAAGCAGTCACCAAGAGCACATTCCCACACACCCAGCTTCAGACACCAAGAACCACACACACTACAGATGGAGGGAGGACTTGGCTTATCCACAACTGGGTAGATGGCAGCAGCAACAGGCACAGAGCCGTAAATGCACTGGAACTGGGACCCACACACAAACCACCCGAGACCGTCCAAGCCTACAAACCCCAATCTCCACGACCCAATCAAGAAATTAGTTAAGAAGTCCCAAAGAGAGAAAAAGACTCAAACTGATCCACCAAAGAAAGCGTAATATGGGAATCAAGACAACATCTTCACAAAACTGCAGACCCAACAAGCCAAATAGAGCAACAAAATACATCCTGCAACGGCAAGGAGGCGGTTACCAAGGGTAATCAGGGCCAAAAGGTGTGCCAACCAATAGCCAATGCAGGCACAAGCCCCATTTCACTGAGAAATAACCCCAAACCACCAATGTCACTCAAGTGGTAATCCAGGCCCCACAATGCACCACGTTATCCAACAGAGGGACACTGCAAAAGGATGCACCACATTGGAACACCACACAGCCAGTGCAGCCCACTACACAGCCTAGGGAAAAACACAGCAAAATGCACCCAAAACAAAAGCTGTGGACAAGGACCACACTGGGGAGATGCACACCAACCATTCCATATCTAGAAACATATGCCCAGCATTTATCCACCAGCCGGCTGCAGCCCCATGAGAAAATGACACAAAAGGCCACTTAAACCCCACAAGAAGATGAGCATGCAGAACCCCCCCCAACCCATTTCCTAGATGTAACTGGAACCCACATGAGGAACCAGAATTCGAGTCACAACCATCCAAGTAAACCCCAGCCCCCACTTGTTTACCCTGCTCCACCCCAGAAAGTCTTCTACACCAACCCTGACATTTAGACCACTCCAAGAACGCATAAGACATTAAACATCCTGGTTGCCCCCTCCCCTAAACAACCACTAGCATGGTAAAAAGATAAACTTCCCTACAGTCCAATTAACTAAGTTTAGATAGTTTTTGATAATAGCAGATCCTCGCTGTGTTAATGTCATGGGCAGGTTATCTCCAAATGCCTTTGGAAAAGTGTTCAAGATCATCAGAAAAAACTGAAGCTATCATTTAAATTAAATATGCAAGATTTGTTTTTGTTTTTAATAATCAACATTCATATATATGGTTTTACATCGATTATCAGTGCTACAGTAATACATGGTAGATGGGTAAGTTTTTGTTTTATTATATCTTAAATATTGAAAATAGCTTAGCATGGTACTACAGATAAAATTCGTAAGAGGGTACTAATTTCAGTTTTAGGATAACATGTCACATACCCAGTATTAATCAAATGTGTCCAGTTTATTTCTCTTTTTTGTTAGCACAGGGGACTGTACTCTCACCATTCGTTTTACTTTTACCCACCTCAGACCTACATTACGAGTCAGACCCTATCATCTACAGAAATAGCGAGTAGAGAGTATTCTAGACGTCAGGAGAAAAAGGGTCAGATCAACCTATATTTCTATCATGGGAGAAGTAGTAGAGTTGGTTGAATATAAAGACGGAGCAGTGAAGGCGTCTACATGAAGGGACAGAGCAGACTATTATTCTTGAGTAACTTCAAATCCTTCAAGTTTTGCAGCAAGATGTTGCAGGTCTTCTATAAGTCTGTTGTTGAGAGTGTCATCTGCTCTGCCATCACCTGTTTGGCCAGCAGCATCAGAGCAAGGGACCTACAAAGGCACAACAACCTGATAAAGAAGGCTGGGTCTGTACCTGGTACAAATGTGGAATCTCTGGAGATGATGACGTAAAGAACGATTTTACATCAAATCTAGAAAATCCTGGAAAACCCTGAATATTCTCTTCATGAGACTGTTATTGGAAAACAGAATATCTTCAATCAGAGGCTTCTAAGTTGTAAAACAGACCGCTACCGCTACAGAAGAGATTTCCTGCCCAAAGACATTACCTTTAATAACAACTCCTTTGTTAAATGAGTTACTTCAACAACATTTAATTTCCATTTGGGATAATTAAACTATTTTTGATTTGACTGATTATTATTAGAACCCTCTATGCTGAATAAGCAATGGATTTAACATGCAGCATCCCAGTTTTGTTTTGTACATGACACTCATACCAGTATCTTTTAGGTTATGTGCAATCTATGCAATAACTATATCATCATGTATGCGCAGCAGTATCAATAGCATGAAAGTTACAAAAACCGCAATTATGTGAGCTAAAATTATATCTAACCCTTATTACTCCTTAACACCTTCCAAAATAAAACAGATTTGAATATTTAATACTTGCTACATTTGGGCTATTTCTTTCGCATTTTGAAGATGGTGCTTCAAAAGTAAATGCCAAATATTAAAGCACTATTGTATGTAAGATATAAGAATGAAAAAAATTCTTTCTGTTATCAGAGTAGAGAGGTAAACGTGAGGTGTGGGGCTTTGAACTGCCTCACTCTGTCTAATGGTGAGCAATCAATCATGGCTCTCTCTGCAGTCACTTTGATCTGAAAACAGCTGTAATCTGTGGTCATTGTTTCTCGAGTAAATTGTTTGCCAAACTATTACCATAAGTGCCAACCCAAATCACAGAAATAATCTCATGGTTCTGGACAAATGCAGGGCTTCTGCATTATTGATATGGTCACCTGAGAAAGGGGGGAGAATTATAAAACATAGTTCTATTTACAAAGGGAGATTGGCTTGGTCCTAGAGAGTGAGTGAGTGGGACAGCCACATGGAAAAGTGGGGTAGAGCAAAGTTCTTCAGGGAAAACAAAGAAAAAAAATTTCCTTGTACCTTTAGGGTCAGTTCACCCCTTGGGTCTACTTCCTTCCTGAAAATGTGTTAGCAGTATACACAAAGGACTGTTTTTTTAAGAAGTGCATATATATATATATATATATATATATATATATATATATATATATATATATATATATATATATATATGACAATATGAAAATTAAATATAAATTTACGGTTTTTGATCTTCAGCCTTTGATTATTTGTGACCCTTTTAAAAATAAAGCATGCAGAGTACTTACTCAAGCATTCATGTTTGTCTAAAAGTATACCTGCACCCAGCTTCCGAATGTCCCGTTAGTCTAAACAAATAAGTCACTGTGTGACAAAAAAGAAGAATGCATTTAAAATAACATTGAATGTTTCTTTTTGATCACATTGCCTGGTGGAAAGGTCATAGACCTAAGAAACCAATGCATGTTTATTTATCAGCCCTGCCAACATGGCCGGGGCAGCACAGATTGAAGCCAGTTAGGGTTACCGAATGGGAAAATTCTCACATCTTGAAATTACAATGCCAATGTACAGTTCTTGCAATCTACTACAGGTGACATAATGAGCTTTTGCAATTCTAGGACACAGATTTTAATTTTGGTGTAGCATTAAAATGGGAGGCCTGTCTAGGGTATACCCCTGCCTATCACCCATTGTGAGCTGGAGAAAAGCACCAACAGACCCCGACGACCCCACAAGGATAAGCGGGTTTGAAAATGGATGGATGGGTTAAAATGGGAACCACTGTTTTATATTGACATTATTAGGGTGTAATAAGCATTAACAAAATAGACTTGTGGCTCCTCTCTGCAAAGACCAACATTTGGCATATTACTAAGAAAACACGAGAACCTGTATATGTGTGAACAACCACTTCTTCAGTGGCTGCATCTGGTCTGTAGGTCTCCTTCATGGACAAAATATATATATATGTATATGTATCCAAATTAATTAACTTCATAGCCAAAACATTATGCCAACAAATAACTAACTATCAATAAGAAATTCAACACCTAATTACTAATCTAACCACTAAAAGGAATAAACAGTAGTGGAACAACAAATTAATGGATTCTAAACATAAATGAAAAAGGAAAAGAATGAAATAAAAATAAGCATGTAAAGCACAATAAGTAACCTCACTGGGAGAGGCAATGCTAGGGGGCGATATTCTGTACTGTACATGCACCTGAGGGATGCATGTGATGGGGAGAATATCGGAGGATCTCCAATAAAGAGTCATAAAACTCCAGGAGGTCCTGAGAGCCTTCTTGCATTCTAACAATGGCTAAATTAGCTGTGAAGCAGGCCGAGACCCTTGTGGTGGCACTAGCTTCAAAGCTAACAGCCATTTGCACTAAGTTTGTTGTATAATGTAATGTTTGTGAGTTTGTGGAGGAAAATGGACTACAGGAGGGTGAATCTCTAGTGATGCAAGAGAAACGGCTTGTTCAGGCTTCTGTTGTCCTCCGGCGGCAAGGCCTCTGCTTCGAGTTAAATCTCCTGCAGAAGGTCACTTATGCACAAACGCTAACTTCTGCAGATTCCTTCGAAGGTTTAAGGTCCTTTTCTTCTCATCAGGAAGAAATCCAAATTTGCACACACTGCTCACAAGTTATAACTTCTCGCCAGCGGCACAAATAGTGAGTTTGAACTATAGGGCGCCACACTGGAGAAGCGATCGTGGTTAAATAATTTATAGCATTTTCTGCATTTAGCAATGTCTTTTCATGCACAATATGATTATGCCACCGATTAGTTTCAGTCAGTCCTTTTCAAATGATTCGGCTGAAAACAGGCTGAAAGAAAGCTGAAAGAAATCTACTTTCTGCATACCCCCAGTAACGAGTAACAAAGCCAAAGCTGGCTTCCAATTTGGGAAATGACTACCTTCAGCACTTTTAATCTGCTCTAGATAAAAAAAAAGAAAACTGCAAATATTGACACTTCAAACCTAGACTAGGTTTTTCTAAGCTAGTTGTAGAATATTTCGAACAAGGTTTGTGATTTCTGAACCCTTTCACTGATTTGTGAAACTCAACTAAAGGCACCATTTCTGCACTTTTTTAAAATATCTGCATCACATCACATGTCCTGGCTTCAAAACTACAAAACATAGACACTTAAAACCTGGACATTCTAAAACTAGTTCAGAATAATCTAGTTTAGAATAATCTAGTCTAGGTTTGAAGTGTCTATGTTTTGTCGTTTTTTTATCTAGAGCAGATTAAACGTGTTGAGGGTAGCAAAAAATTACTTGGTGTCGACATGTAGTCATTTCCCGAATAAGAAGCTGGAATCGGGAACCAACTTCAGCTTCATCAGAAAGCAGGTAGTTGCATCTCTGCCACTTGCTAGTTAACCACACACACATTGTGCTATAGGAAAAAAGCATGTCAGGTTTTTCTGTTGTTACTGTATTTTTCTATTGGCATAGGCAAAGTGCATTAGAGAGATATGATGTGTTATCTTGCTGTCCAGCTATTCTTACCTATTTTATTTCACTAAACTATGCAATATGCATATTTATACTTTCAGACTATTGCAGTATAAACACAACAATAATGGAAGAACTTCAGTTTTGATTTTGTAAACCTCTCATTTATTGACGCAAACATTAAATAGGCAAACTGAATAAAATCACAAAAATATTTGAATATGTGATTTTGTATCATTTAATTAATTTTTACTTCATAACACTAAGAATAATGAAGGAAAATTCTAAATGGATTTATTTGTGGCTATAGGGTAAATTTTTTGGAAAAGGTATGAAATTTCAATTTTTGTTTGTGTGTGTGTGCGTGTTTTATGTGCATCATTCCATGTTACATTCTCTATAGTATGGGTTGGTGCAATTCAACCAGTTGGTATGTTTCTGTATCGTGTTTAAAATCCGTGCTCTCTATGTCCCCTTGTAACTTTGAGCACCTGCCCATCCAAAGGTCTCTGCATGGCCCTGGTAAAATGTTTATCTTCTCAGTATGAGGCCTGGCCTGGAAAAGATCCATGGCACTTTATTAATTGTAGTATTTATTGAAAAATATATATATAAATAATTTCCATTGCTGAACTGGTTGTAATTGCATGATCTGAAACACATACTGATGTAACAGTCTCAGTGTGCGTCATAAAAAACAAGATGCTCGGTAGATAAAATGTGTGGGGCATGTTGTTTGTGGGTGTCATAGGGCTATAACAAGATTCATGAATAAGTTTATTTATATATCGTTCAATTTATAACAGATGATGTCTCAAGGCACTTTACAAGAAAGTTAATTAAAGTCATAGATACATCATTACAAATCAGTTTGAAAAAGTTTCCAATCAAAGGAACCCCAGCAGATTGGATCGAGTCATTGACTTGCTGCAAATCCTCCAAGAGATATTTGCAGTGTCATAACATTTCCTATGAATGTTGCTGCAATAATGAAAAACAAAGAGACCAAAGAGACAAAACGTATATTTTGTAAAAGAACCAAATGTGCACTTTCTGCTTCCCTTACATGACACAAACAGTCAGGCATTCATTTTTCTTTGCACGTCACATACAAACTGACATATAATATTAAAATAACAACTGTATACACACACACTTTGATCTGAGATTAAAAAAAAGGAATCACAAACAATCTTCCTCAACTGACTACTAAGATTACTATTGTTTAAACCTAAATTTATTTAATTAGTTACTTCTGAACCTTTCTGTGTTGTTTCTGAAACGGATACCTCTTGTCACTCTTCATCTTAAATCAGAAGGGTTCAGTCTATTCTATTGTACATAGGTTTTAGCCTTTTACAGTATTGCTAAGTGATATCTCCTGGAAAATCACCCATGCCCCTTTTTTTTCTTTTCAGCATTTTAATTGTACTGAATGACAAACACACACACAAAAAAAAGCTTGACAGTGTCCTGAATCTTACTCACAGGGTAAAGAAATGTTTTTTATGGAACTGTTTTATCTGCTAACATGTCCAGAGAAACAGCATCGGATAAGCAACTTTTGTGTTAAGATATATCAACGAAAATGCCAAAGGAACGTTGTGATGGGTTCAAAGTATCTTCGAAAGTCACTTTAGAAGTGAGGGTACTTTGTACCGGTGCGTACCAGCCTATTTAAAACATTGATATGTATAAAAAAATCATCAGACAGCATTGTATGAATTTCAGATAGTATGCTGATGATACTCAACTAAATTTGTCCACTAGTCCTGATGAATCCAATCAGTTTGGTAAATTACAGGCGTGTCTTAAATAAAAACCTGGTTGACTATATTCTTTTTTCTTGTTAGTTAACTATTAGTTAAGAGGATGTAGAGAGTACAGCCTAAAGGGTTAGTTCAGTCTAAAAAGATGGTTCTTCTTTGGTCTACTTTTCTCTTACCTTATGCTTAAGGATTAGACTTTCCTGAACTATTTCAATAGCTATTTCTATAGCTATAGGCTTATGCTGCTGAATACAATTTAACCACACTTTCCAACATTTACTATCCAATCTACATTATTTGCATTTATTTCAACTGTTAAATTTTAGTTTTCTTTGTGTTTCTCTCCAAAGTAGCTACAACTGAGCTGGGGTTTTGCCAACTGTGACATCTTCATGAAGGGGGACATTAGTGCAAATGGTGCTTACAGGAACTGAACAATGCCCTTCTCCCTATGTTAACTTTTTTACTTTAGTTTAAAGTTAAGTTTAATTGACAAGATACAGTTCCTCATTTTGTTGTAAAACTTTTTCGTCTTCTCAAAGCCTGAGGTTTACCATTAGGTTCTGCTGGACATTTCTTCTTATTAAAGGAGAGTTTTCTGCTCCAATGCTCAGTATGAGGGATCGCTGTAAAGTCTACTCTTTCTGCATGCTGGTTCAGGTCAAAGGCTTAATAAAATCTGCTTGGCTTCCCTAAGTTAAAAACTTTGTAAACTAATTTGAATAATCAACTGAATGTGACACTGTGTTTATTAACAAAGATCAATTGGAATGTACATATAACTGGATTGGCATTATTATACTTGTGAAATGTCTTAATATGACATGTGAGACTGAATATTTGACTCATGGTTTCAACAGTAATTGTACTTACCAGTGTTAATTTAATTTTTTAATAGGTATTGTAACTGCTTTAAACATTCCGAACTAGTTTCATCATTTCATACAGTCCCCTCAATGTGATGCTATGACCACCAAGATTGATATTTAACAGTGTTATTATGTTCAAACATTTCGGCTTGACTCCCCAAAAATGTTTTAGCTTTGTTTTTGCCAAATTCTGTTTCATTCTGACAACAACCTTGGACATTATGATATTTTTCGTCATGCCTGTAACTGTATAAGCACCAGACAGTGGCGGAGGTAGTGTGACCTGCTTCGATCCATAAATTACACCTGTTAGTTGACTCCCCAGTCATTTGTGAGTATACTCAGGCTTAAAGGTTAACAAAACAGAAACAGGGTAAGCTCTGCTGGCGCTACAACAGATCAATGTCAAGTAAATAACCTTTTCTTCCTTATTTCCTGCCTCATATTGATCTGTCTCTACTTTTCTGCTTTGTCTGCTTTGTGAGGCCCTGTTCTTACACCCATCCCCCATGCCTCCTCAAAGCTTACATATAGTTAAATGCTTTTAACGTAAAACAGAAAATATGTTTGCCTTGTAATAGACTAGTTAACTGTCTACGATGTATCCTACCTCTTGCCTAAAGATAGGCACTAGTAGCTTTGTGACCCTGCAAGGATATATGGATATAGAAAATGGATGGATAAATGTTTCAAAACAGTACTTGTACAGTATATATATATATATATATATGTAACAACAGTTGTATTTTAGCGCTGATTTAAGCCTAATAACGATTTTACGGTAAGACTAATACGTCCTCCTGACGAACCAAGGAATCGTTCTGATTTTACAATCTTAGATATAAGATTTGGTGCTGTGTAAATTTAATTCCTATGGATTTTGACTTCCTGAAATAAATATTGTAGGAGCAAAGCCCTTATTATGACAGCACTCTTATTTGGCCAAGCCAGCGCTCAGTCAGGGGCTGTGTGTGCTTTAGGGATTAGCAAGACTATAGGTCTAAAACCTTACTGGGGAGCAGCAGTGTTTATTACACCTTACATCACAAAAAAGTTCAACCTGCTTTTCTTATGAGTTAGCTTAGCTAAAGAGAGAAGGTCATGAGGTCATTAGAAATAAATGGCTTTGTGCTTTTGGGACCATACACTTAGAGAATGTTCTTAAGCAGGCATTTATCCTGGAGTGCGGCACATGTTTTTTTGTTTTTTTTTGTCGAGAATGTCCTCTACACTTGTGACCAAAGGAACACAACTAATTCTTTTTAGAGAAATGGATGTTGTGCATTTATTACACATAGCTGTGTTCTTCGTATGTTAAATTAAAACAATAATAAACACTGTTTCTTCAGTTTTTAGCTGTACTTATATTGAAGTGATTATACACAAATATGAGGGTGTTTGTCAGGTTTTAGCCGCTATTACTATTACTTTTCAGAAACAACCCTGCAAAGGTAAAAAAAAGTACTTATCTGCTGAACCACTCCATTCTGGGGTCAGAATCTTTTATTCTCATGAATATCTATTTTGTTTTTCCATGGACAATGTTTGCCATTTCTTTATAGGTTCTTATAGATGATCAGTGTAATTTAGGCTTTTCCCCCCTTTATAGCTATGTTAAAATGACTAAATATATATTTTCTGCCTTCCACATACACTGGTAGAAAGAACATTTGACCATAGGACAACACATTTGACCATAGGACAACACATGGTCTTCTAAAAATTTCACGACATTGAAAGAGGGAGGAGATTCTCTGATAATACCTTTAGATTTAAGTTCAAATATTCTAGTTCTTTGGGGGTGGTGTCCTGCAACCTCTGGATCTGTCTCTGGTCAACATGTTTCAATCAAGTGGGTGAATTGTGTCGTCAGTGAAGAATAACATTCTGCTGAGTCTTGCTAGGCGCTTCATAATTGAATTCAAATGTGTCGAAGCAGAGATCTAAAACTTGGAGGACACCAGTCCTCAACGAGTGAAGTTTAAGACTCCTGATTAAGGCTCTTTTGTTGTAAGCTCACCTCAAAAGCCTTTGTATGGAAGCACTAAAATGCTCATTGAAGAAGGCTGATTTTGTTTCTAACGAAACAATTCTGATGGCTAGATTTCATTAAATTTACTTGTTTAAGATATTGAACTCCAACCAATATGTATATTTAGTAAGGATTTTCTCAAAAAATCTTGTTTTGTGGCGCAGGTTTATGCTGTAGGTCTTAAACAAGGGTAAGCTAAACATATTTAGATTTCAGCACACCTACAGGTATTAATTAGTCCTTGTTGTTTATTTGCTATTTTGGACTGAGATGTCTGATATTTTTGCAAGTGTCGTTTTGAGACACTTCTCCTTTGGACAGGTAACTTCCCTGCTCAAGAGCAATACAGAACTTTTACTTGCAAGAAACTTTCTAGTTTTCCCCTAAGACTTAGTATTGGTGGAATTACTTGGTGTTTCTTCTCTTTACAGTGTAATTTTCTGATGTTTCTCTCATTGGTTGGCTGGCTTCTTACAATGTGCCTTAATTGTTGCAGTTATAAGGCTTTTGCTGCCTTCCTTGTGGACTATTGATGTTTGTAATTTGCCTTCCCTTTCTTCGTCAAAATCCGGCCTCATTTCTCCAGCCTGCACAACATTCTGATGTCCCGGCTATAGATCCTGGTGGTGTAGGTCAAAGTCTTGTTCAGTCTTAGCAGATGTCTGGATGTGTTTTATATAGAAGAGTTAACTGATTCTGGGGTAGAGCATCTCCTTGGTATATATCACATTTGATGGAGACTGGCTTGAATTTGGCCTCTATGTTAGTTTTAAAAGCCTTGTGGAGTTTGCAACTAAGGCTTGCGCTGCATTGTTGACTTTCTAGAGCTTCGTGTTTTCCAGAATTCACATGAGGGCATTGAGTTAAAGGCTTTTTTGTAACCTATTCAGGCAGTACCAAGTTTTTTTGTTTGGATTTGCAGTCTTTGGTGACTTTTATATTAAAGAGCAACTGGTGTTTTTTTCTCAAGTAAATTTATCAATGACACAACGCAAGCTTTCATTTCGGCTTGCCGATCCTGGAGGAGTCAATGACTTGATGCATCATGCATTTAGAGAGAGAACTTGCAGGTTGGACAGCAGGTGTTGCTGCTTCTAACCACCAGTGACAGCAAGCTGTTGACCAAATGGCACGGTCCTCTTAAGATCCCCAGATGTGTGAGTAAGGGCCGCTAAAAATAATAAAACAGATAAGCAGAAGAAACCGGAGCTCCAATTATAGAAACTGGATTCACCCCATCTATCTATCTATCTATCTATCTATCTATCTATCTATCTATCTATCTATCTATCTATCTATCTATCTATCTATCTATCTATCTATCTATCTATCTATCTATCTATCTATCTATCTATCTATCTATCTATCTATCTATCTATCTATCTATCTATCTATCTATCTATCTATCTCTATCTATCTATCTATCTATCTATCTATCTATCTATCCATCTATCATTCTATCTATCTATCCATCTATCTATCTATCTATCTATCTATCTATCTATCTATCTATCTATCTATCTATCTATCTATCTATCTATCTATCTATCTATCTATCTATCTATCTATCTATCTATCTATCTATCTATCTATCTATCTATCTATCTATCTAT
>JAVLVB010001174.1:424982-461485 GCA_032876305.1 Orestias chungarensis
ATCTATCTATCTATCTATCTATCTATCTATCTATCTATCTATCTATCTATCTATCTATCTATCTATCTATCTATCTATCTATCTATCTATCTATCTATCTATCTATCTATCTATCTATCTATCTATCTATCTATCTATCTATATGTTTTCAATGGTCTGATGTTAGGTCTAGTAATGGGAACATAAGCAACTTTACCACTAGCGTCATCACCTATTTTTGGAAGCTTTGCACTTTAGTCATCACAAGACTTGATGCAGTTAATTCACTATTGATGTCATTTTTTAGGGAATCTAATACAAACCATTTTTAATTTGCTTAAGCTAAAAAAAATTAATCTAGTCCCTGTTTTCAATAAATCCTAATTTTAGTAAATCACTATGAAGTAATTTTACAGAGTTGGCTAAGTAGCACCTTTGTTCACCATTTTCAGCTGGTGAACCTATCTGCTAAGTGATACCAGGGCCTTGGGGTTAAAAAAAAAAGAATGAAAAAAAAGGAGAAGTTCTCAGTGGTCTAAGGTCAGTGACCTGCTCTGTAGCTGTCTCAGTTCCACCTCAGGGCACCTGCTAATGTCAGCCCTCTTTTAGATTGCCCAAATCATTGCTTGCCACTGGTTATTTTCAGCTGCGATAAGTGATCCTGGTGACCTCAAAGGTCTGAAACACTGCTTTTTTTTTTTAGGTATAAGTCAAATGCCATAGCATTGCCTCCGGATCAAAGCCTTCAAAGTCAAACTCTACTTAGGCATCTATTGAAATAAGAGCTCCAATCTCAGTTAAGTGGGCAGAGCTAGACGAGCTCATAACTTGACTTTCACTCATGCTATATGCAAGTTGTTGTCTGAAATATGCACATGTGCATACACACGTTTTTAGCTTTCTTTTTTTCCATGCTTTTTCTTTTTGCTGTAGCAGTGTTTTTACAGCTGTAGTTCTCTGGTATGCAACTTATAATAACGCTGATCAACACTTGTTCTGTCTGTTTTTTTATTCTCTCCTACTTGATGTTTTTAGGATTTGAAAATACAGCATTTGTTTAGAAATTATTGAAAGGGACAGAGAGACAGATATTGTGCTCAGTTCCTTCCATTCTCTCACTTAATCCTAGTCTTGTCCTTTCCTTTTCCTGCAACCGACATTACTGCATGAACCCTCCCCCACTTTACAGGATGCGGTGTCTGGCCTCTCAACAGATAATGTGACGCACACGTGTGGTTGCGGAAGAAGAGGCCATGAGCCACAAAGGTCCACTCTGGGTCCTGGATTAATGATAACATCAGGAAGTGCAGCAAGGAAGAGGTGTCTGCAGGAAGCTGGCAGGCCCGTGAAGGCCTCAGAGAGAATCACACTTATTTTTCTGAGAAGCCAGGGTGTTAGCTAAACTCTGACATGCTGATCGTAGTGAATTGGTGACTGAGGTGTTTTACTAGTACTCATCTTCCTGGTGTGTCTAGTAGAATTGTGTCTGTTTAATTTTCTCTCTTCAAAACATTTTTTCTCTTTACTGAATATCACTGTTATAACTTTGTTAGTTACTAACACAGTGATAACAACCTAAAGTGACCCTCTATAGGTGTAATACAAGAGAATATTCAGTTCTTTAAACCTGAATCTCAGGGAGGACTGTTCAAAATAAATGTTAAGTTTGGAAAGTCCAGATGGTCTTTTAGAGTATCCCCTTGCCATAAGTACTCCTGATTTATGACAATCTCTAATGGTGTCTCTGCTCTGATCTGGTTTTTCTTCACCCCGCTCTTCTCTGAAGCTTTAAACACATCAGGTCCTCTCAGCCCCATCATTAATCATGAATTACAAAGTAATATATGACTGTAGAAAATTTGGGATTTCTCCTTCTTTCTCCTCACTTTTTTCCTGCACTGAATCTCTAGCTGTCTGATAAATGATAAACTGATGAGCAAGCCTATTACAGTCCAACTGCTCCCTGCTGCTTCACTTAACATTCCCCAAACATATGTGATCTTTGGTGAAAAATTTGCCATGAAATTGGTCACTGGTTTGTGAAGAATCCCTCCAATGATTGTGCCACCATTGAGCACGGAGAACTGACCCCCAATATGCCTCCAAGTGCCAATGGTAGTTTTTCGGCGAGAGAGGTGACAACTGACTCATTAATTATCTTCTTAAAGCACTCAGTAAAGGTTAAAGAAAGAGTGCCTTCTTGCTTTGACTCTGAAAGAAGTTGACATTGCCTAAGAGCACAAAGAAACAGCGTACTGAAACCACAACCTTTCCCAATTATTAACTGAAGTACTTTTGTTACCGAAGTCTAGTTGCACACAGTGCTTTCCTCTGGTTTCTCTAATCATTACTGAACGTTACATAGTGGGCAATTAAAAGTCAGTCATGTTTTCTTACCATTAAATATACTTCACTATCCACCTTTCATCTCAATGATGATGGAAGAAGAAACAATTCGAAATACTCCCCTATTGCAATTCTAATTTATTTACTGATAGAGCACATTCAGCTTAATCCACTAATAAGTTTGAAACTACTAATAATAAAGCGAAAGTTTTTAGACATAAAAAATATATAAATAAATAAATAAATAAATAAAAACTAACATAAATGCTGTCACATTACCGCTGCTTCTCCAACACAGCATGTACACCACACATGTGCATCACTGCTTCATGTTTTTTCCTGCCCTTTCGATTAATTTGGTTAATACATTTACATTTTTTGTTTTATAAATTACTTTTATTTCCCATGTAAAACCTCTTACATATTAAAAACCACACCATGGTTTATTATTATTTTTAAGAAGAACAAATGTTCAATAACCAGATTTGATAGGTTGTGTTTATAGAAAGCAGCACCTCCACACTCTTTAAGTCTAACCAATTTTACTTTGAAATATGGTTTTCATATTCACAAACTTCTCTTTTAGCAATATGTTCAGTAAACTAACATAAAAAGTGCTTGTTTGTTAAGTATTTAGTCAAGTTAGCCTGCCCAACCTGAAGATAAATGTTTTTCTTTGCGGCAGGGTTGTGGGTATGAATCCTGTTCATGCATGCTTACCTTTGCTATATGTCCCTCTGCTACCCTCTTTCTTCCCCAAGAATACTTTTAGACAAATACCATCATACTCCCTAACTCAAAAACCAGTATAAAATGAATGGATTGTTTTTTGTTTATTATTCTTCTGGTTTTGATACAGCGATATGGGTAAGGAAGATCCTACAGGAAAAGTTGGTATACCGTTCAGGTGTAAATGAATTTACATTATAAGTTTGGATTGTCTCCCTATGTAAAATGCTGCTATGCTTCAGGTAGGGGTTTTATTCTTCAGAAGGTGGTTACAAATCAAGTAAAAATCAATTAACCCATAAAGGTTCTAAATTACACCTTTGTTTACAGAGGAGATTCTGGTGCTCTGTCACCTTTGACGCCCTCTGCCCCCCAGCGCGCACACCTGCCAAATCACATAGACATCCTTTGGGATTTTGTTTACCTCTCATTCATACTTTGCTGTCAGTGTGTCTCCATGCATCATAACCACAGGATTTCCATATTTCTTATATGACTTTTGTTAACTCAACCAGCTTAGGTTTTCAGGCAGAAACACTCAGAGACCAGAATAGAGGCGAAGATGGATCTAGAAGTCAACACTGGTAACCTTGTACACCCATGGTCATGGGTCATTTGGCAAGTGCATGTCGGAATTTGCCTCTGTAGGACTCCCCTTTTTCAAAGTACACATATAGCGAGCAAGACTCACAGAGGTCAAACACCGAGACAAAGCAAATGTTTACATTGTTAGAGAAGGAAATAAAGGTTTGAGCTTTTTAAAATGATCCGGTCACAATCATTTATTTCCATGCCAAGAATGGTCAGTGGTGGAAATTGTACAAAATAAATAAAAAAGACAATGTGAAAACCCTAGGAATTCAGAGAGAAAATGACACACTTTACTTCTAAAGGACCTCTATCTAACCTGGAAAAATGATCTACTGTGATTAGCATAGCATATTTGTCATCATTAATAAGCTCCTCTGGTTCTTTTTAGTATAGTTGCCAAACTTACACCGAGTGAAAGCTCTATTGAACAATCCGTATTCCTACTTCCCCACATAAATTATATTGTGGGATTTTTTATCAATAAAACAGATTCTATTAAAAAATAAAATTGTTGGCTTCCTACCTAACATGATTACTACTTCCAGAATAAGTGAAGCAGCACTAAATGAAACTGTAGAACCCGATCTGTGTTTAAACAGTTGTTGTTTTCACTTTCTGAAAAATATTTACAGTATCTAAACCATCAGTTTGGATGTTGGACCCAATCCCAATCAAGTTGTTGAGGAAAGTGCTCTCTTTCATTCCCATTTTAAAATATTAATAAAAGGAAATGTACCACAGACCTATGTCTAATCTTCCTTCCTTCATCAAGGGAGATTAGAAATATTTCTTTCTTTTACTTCTAAAATATTACTAAAATTAGCACTAACCCATCATTCATCAAAAATATGATTGTTCCATTCAGAATCTAATTAAAAAAAACAGTTTAAAAGATTTAGATATTTATCTTTTACCAAACTGTCTAGGTATTCTTCATCTTCATCTATTCAGTATGTAAAGAAGGGTGAGAAAGGCCTTCAAATGTTTAGCCTCCCAAGGATTAACACAGTTTTAGATTATTCGATATTCTTAAAGATGGAAAGGGTATGAATAAACTATAAGTCTAACAGGACATGGCTTTTCTTTTTAAGCTAATAGGCTGAAAGGAAACTGGCAAAAATTGTGGAGGAGACATAAACATCCACAGCTCAGGTGAGAGATCCTTTTAAAAGCACAGCTGCTAATCACATGTTCCACAAATGTAGAAAGAAAAAAAAGTTAGTCCAAAGAATTTGAATTTTATTACTCTCAACTCAAGGTTTTATGCCCATGTGTTAAAAGTCTCTGCTTTCTCAAGTTATTTAATGCCCCATATATAATGTATTCTTAAAATTGCCATTAAAATCTAATTTTCCTTTTCGTGACTGTACAGTAACTGCGGAATCTGTAAAAAATGAAAAAAACGAAACAAAAAAGTTTTATATAGTAATGCGTAACTGCAATTCCATTCATGATGTTTGATGGTAAGCTCTGACAATATTGCGAACATCACCTTGCACTCTCTGATTTCTCAATCCTCCGTCCAGGCTCCTTAGCAAACAATTACACATATTGCTGACAAGATACTGTAAACTTATGCAACATTTTCAGCAGTAACTACAGTTTGAAGGACAATAGCTTTTTGTATTTACTCTCGTTTCCTTCCCTAATTGAGTCACAGACCAAAGTGAAGCGATACAAAGGCTTTTTGTTAGCTATGAGAAACACCTATCCAAACACATTGTGAAAGGACATGCTGGAGCAATTAATAATGCTCAGAGGCCAACTAGCTGTGGACATGTTCAAGTGAAGTCAATTTTAGTCAGTAGTCAGTACAATTACCACGTTTTTTTTTTTCACGTTACATCTCAGAAAATAATAATAACAATAATTAAAAAAGATCGGCTTTATTTCTGGAAATAGCGAAGTGTTAAGAGTTGTGAAGTGAGCAGAGCAATACGTTTAAATAATCTTAGAAATATTTGATATATATTATTAGATATTTTTTATTATGACAATTTATCACCAGGCATTAAGGGTTGCTTTCATAATACATTAACCTTGTCACTAAAAAATACACAGTTTGAAATTCTACCGCTTTTACCAGCTCATATAAAACAGAGAAAAATCTTACTCAGCTATTCAGTCCTGATACTTAAAGACTTCTACTGACACGCTTTTAAAATATAGTGGTTCCCTTGGCAGGTAGTGTGATTAAAAGCAGCAATCTCGAATGTGTTATGAAATGATCCAGTTTTCCTCTGTGCAGAAACAATCTGTTGGTTCTGTAGGTGTTAGTTATTTCGCCATGTTTTCCAAAGCTTCCCCCCATTAACACGTAACACTTAGGAGATCGTGCAGTAAATGATCGACTTGCATGACAGTTATGGGTCTCTGGCTGCGGATGATGGGGTGCTTTAAAGCTGCTGTAAATTATTTTGAAAGTAAAAGCAAACTGTGTGTGTCTGTGTGTTTGGGGGGTTGTGGTGTGGTGTTTGGTTGCAAGGAGTAAGCATGCTATTAACATTCCCCTCGATTAGGATCCACACACTTCACAATTCATTTAGCTGACATTTGTGTAGGGTTCTGCAATTACGGTTATATGGGGCTTTTTGTACCAATCGCACCAAATGCTTGTACATTACGGCGGCTGTTTAAGTGAGCTGAAAGTAGGGTTTAAAATGGTTAATTGAAACAGTGAGGGTTTTATTGGGGAGCTGTCTTATTGCTGCATGCTTTTCCAACCCTTTGACCCAGAGGCACACACCTGGTTCTGGGTCAGGTTACAGCCAGGCTCCAAGGCCTGCAGGTCAAGACCTGGTTCTTCACAGACCCCTAATCCCCTTGCATGGTAGCATATTTGACTGAAGGGCTAAATCTACACAATCCCAGACTTCGCCTTTAATGAAATGTACAGGACTGTCTCATTTGCTTTACTTTCTCCTCTTTCCTTCACTTTCACTTTCTTTTTAAATCAAGTTATCTTTTAACACACAAAAAGGGTGTTAAAGAGGTTTCTCAGAGCATTAACCTACTGTGATTTATGAGGTTGCCGAATTATGAGAAGAACGTTTTGCCTTTACAAGGGTTTATGTGTATGTGCAGCATCAAAGTGTGAGTGAGCGAGTTAATCTTTGTATCCTTTTTTTAAATCATTTTTTCAAAATCCTGACAGAGAGATACATTTTAATACTCCTCCGTAAATGTTTAACAAAGCTTAGAAAACTACCTTAAGAGAAAACAATGATAGTGATTTTGAAAAGTGAGTGTTACATTTCACTGCTTAGATTTGCTGAAATTTTCCAGCTGATAAGAGGGGTGATAAAAAATACTACTTATTGGGAACATTATACCAAAACATACTTCTACTAAAATGACACCAGAGCATTTTTTAATTATGCCCCAGATAATAATCCAAGGCAGTGCAGTGATGAGCACACCAGGGGGAGCAGTTATACAGTTATTCTGATTCACACCCAGAAAGAAGTTCTTGAATTCCATCTTCAACTCTTTTCCAAACTACAGGATACATTTGTATTTGTTAAAATAATCAAATTACTAATTGTTTTTTGTTAACGTGACATGTTGTCCATTTTTTTTCTGGCTGAGATGTCCCTTGCTGTTTCTAAATCATGATCTGTCTGAATGCTCAAACATCCAACAAAAGTTGAAAAGATTTATCAATTTGCCAGACGGTTTGGTTATAGGGTAGAAACACCCCCACCCCTTTTTTTTCATTTTGGATTTTACTTCTAAAAGCAACATTGCTGTACACCACGGGTGCCACTTAACCACAGTCCGATTGCTCAGCACTTCTGCTGCAGCATGTCAGAGAAGGAAAAAAGCATGATGAGTTAAGCGACTGTGTGTTCACTGCCCTGCATCAGTAGCCTTCAGCAGTTTCAGTAACACAAGTCAATGTGTGGAGCACAAGGAAAAAAAACAAACAAAAAAAACACAACGTGCATGACAGGAACAGCTACCACATTGCCAACAAAATTAACAGGAGAAACCACAACACAACAACAAAACATTTATTTCTTACACTGGTAATAGATCATGACAAGCAGCTGTTACAGTGGATGGAAACATCTTAGTCAGTGTATTTAACCTTAGCTGTGCACTATTATAGTTTAAGGTTTTTCTGTGGTTCGGTCAGGAACAAAACATTCACCTACCTAATAAAATACAATTTATGATAAATAATAAGTAATGATACCAATGTTAACATTTACCTAGGAGCTATCTGGAAAGCAAAATAATGCTGAAAAAAAATAAAAATAAAAATAATATATATATATATATATATATATATATATATATATATATATATATATATATATATATATATATATATAAATATTTACATGTTGAAAAGTCTCTTTTCATTGCCATTAAACAAGCAACGCTTGTCACACGTATTATTCATTTTTAACACAGCTATTATGAAAATGTATCTTTGGTGATGAGCTTTAAATTTGAAACTCTCTTTGCACTAACCATGATCTTTTGTTGCCTATGTAGATACATAATCAGATTCCAGTTTTGCACTAATAACACATCCTATTTAATAGCAGAACATTCCCTCCCTGTAAACCAAATATCACAAAGATTTAATCATATTATTTTAGTTTGTTCAGTTCTACATCATAATAAAAAACTCATAACAGAATAAAAAAACACACATTGCATTCAACAAATGGAAACAATTACCTTAAACAATAATAATCGTAGGTTTATTATTGTTAATATTATTATTATTATTATTGCAAATTACAATACTTTTTTTTTTTTTATTGTAAAAAAACAACAACTAAAAAACACTAAATTGACCCCAACATGTTGCAACAACCCCAAACCTTAAATTGCAATGTGGCTTAATGTAGGTGTATAAACTGGTGGTGGTGTGTACATTTTTGTGTTAAAATGTGTAGTGGGGCTCCGTTGCCTCTTTTTTTTCCTCCAGGATGAGGTAAATGGGTCTATTACCACTCTTCTTTAAGTTGGTTATTGCTCCATATAACTGACATATGGCACAGCTTCCATTTTTGTCCCCGACAGTTATGGGGCCACACTGATCATGTAAAGAATTTCTCCTGTGCCCTTGGTTTAATAGGATGTGTGCCTTACATCGCTGATAAATACACCCATTTAAGAGAAGTAACTGGGAACTGCTTTCAGGTCCAGCTTTTTATCTGGATCTGAGCAATATAACAACAACACAGAGATCTCAGAAAGTGTTTTAGGACTAACAGCAGAGCTACCACTCGTACCTCTGGCAGATGGCTTATCTGACTTAGGTATTAGGGAGGACACAGCATTTTAAACTCGCTTTAAAAGCCGAAATGCTGAGCAGCTATAACCAGCCAAAGTCATTCTGCTCTTTTTTTTTTTACAGTTATTGCTGAACTCTGACACCCAGATTCCATCTTCTCACCCCTTACTTCCTGTCTTAAAACAGCAGAGAAGTCTAATTGCTGTTCCTCTGGTATTGGCCTTTCCCTTGCTACGGGAATTATCCGTAGTTGTACCGCTGCGAAACAACTGTTTATTAGGTTTCCACTCTGTTAATTCTCTGACTTCTCTACGCCTCAGACCATGTCTCTTTTTATGCCTTTCTGAATCTGTGACAAGACATATGAGAATTAAGAGCTTTCAAAGCTGCCTGCTATAGCATTGCATAAAGTAATAAAATCATGCATACAAAGTCAATAGATTTTCAATCTGACTGGAGTAAGGTGATTAATTGGGCCATTTTTTTTTCCTTGTTGAGACACCAGTTGAGAGTTTTTGTAATTATTTTTTATGAATACTTTCATAACACTTTTCTCTCATCAGTCTTCCATCGTTTATTTAAAGTACAATAAGCCAAAAAAAATAAAAAAAATAAATAAAAAACAGGCCCAAATCATCTTTAGGACATTTCTCTTCCAAACATGGTGTCTGTATGACAGTGAGTTATATGAAAGAGAGTATTCTACCAATAGTTTATTAAATTGTGAACATTTAGGAACCTTTAAATGAGCTTTAACACATATTTTTCTTTAGCAGAGGAGTCTTATGCACTTGCTGCGCATGAAGATTATTGTTACTTATTCTTTACATGTTTTTTCATTATATATTTTTCAACAAAATTAGAACATTTTATCAAAAGCATAAAAGTCTTGACAAATATTACAAACAATATAATGCAATACAGATATTAACTAACAACATAATTTGCAGACATCATTTTTTGAGTAACATGCAATTAGTTTTTTACGGTGTTGCTATAAATATTGCTTATTTTTTCATCAAAACATAAACAAGTAATTTATTTCAACTTGTTCAGAGGGGGAAAAAAAACAGGCAAAACAAGTTTATTGTTTATAAAACTTTCTGAATATTCTTTGCATTTCATGCTAAAATAACTCTCCATTCTTATTGGACTATTACCACCCATACAAAGCAGGTTCGCACGTACAAATATGCCTCAAAAAAATGAAAGCAAAGCAAAAAAAACAACAACTCTTCAATTAAAATGAAAAAATCCTGTGAACATTTCTTAGGATGGAGGCGGGGCGCAAAGCCATTTACACTTCTAATTTAGGGCTTCTTTATTCACAAATGTTAAATACTAATGATTGGCCCCCATTTTGAGCTCAACCCCCACTGGAGGCCTGTTCAGGATCTCCACTGAAGCATTTTTGTGTGTCTATCCTGCTCCTTTCTTCCACTGTTAGCCACACAGGCTCAACTTCACAGGACGGTCGACAGCCCGTGGACAGCAGATGAAATTCTAAAGCAGCATATCCCGCGCCTGTTAAGTCCTCGGCTAATTAGCAAAAATGGTGTCCTTTATTTTCTTTTGAGGCATTTGGTCTCGGGGGTGGCAGAGGGAGGAAAAAGACAGAGAGAACAAGACGGAAAAAGGGGGTAGACAGCGAGCAAGGGAGAAGGCAAGAGAGCAAGGCTAGAGCGAGGGAGTGACTGAGAAGGAGGAGAGGCATCTGAGCTCTCAGCTGAGCTGTTTTGAAAACACGCTGAAAGCCTCCCGCTTAATTCATAGCTTTTGTTTTTGGAGCTTTTGTGTTTGCCAGTTTGACCATATAACATCATACATCTGGTCTATAGATTTTGGGGGGCTTTATTTCACTCAGGGACCCACAGGGTCCCCCTGGGCTCAAATTCGAGTGGTCGCGCAACATAAAAGCACCTCAAGTGTGGACTGAGAGAGAAACGCAAAGCGCAAAAAAAGAGGGACAGAGAGGAATGGGATGGATTTTCTACATCAAGGGTTTTACAGTCTCCAGTTCTTGTATGTGTTGTCTTACCTGCTGAGGGAGGGCTTTTGTTTGACTCTCTACTAAAGCAAAACACTGTTTATACCCACGTCTGTGGCATTTGAAGAGTGAAAATGCTGTTTAGAATTTTAAGTCAAGCATGCGTTTCAAGTAATGATACACAAGAGAAACAATCTGGTACCTTATATTAGAGAAAATGAATACAAGTTTACAAGCAGCTTTTTCTTATCACCAACTGTGAAAAACAAACGAGTAAAATAAAATAATACATTAGACATACTTTATACTTCAGATAACTGATTACATGAAATCCTAATTATTACCAAAGATTTTGTATGAAATTACTCTAAAATAATAAACTTGTTTGTTGTTATATTGCAAGTAAACAAAACTAAAACTCTTACTTCATACAGTTATATAATGTGGCTTGCCGGATAATGTCAGGCATTTTTCAAAGAATGCAGATGATAATATACAGGTAAACCATAGGAACAAGCAAATTGGCTATAATTATATTAGAAAAATGTACCAATGGGCTTCATTTTCTGCAGCTTTTGGGCTCACAAATCCCCAAACCATCAGCAAACCATTTGTGTTTCAAAGTAATATTCATGCACTCGTAATCACGGACTTTGTTGAGTCCTCTTAAAATGTGGCATTGATAGTTAATCATTTAAAGTTCAGTTTTGTTCTGAGTTAACCTGAACACTGTGATCACGTTCAGCAAATGATTTGATTTTCTTAAGCACATTGGTCGGAATCAAAACAAAAAAAATGAAAACTTGTTATTGGCCGTGATGACATGTAAGGTTTAGTGTCCATTATTATTGCATGCAAGATCCACCAAGAGTTGAAAAAAGAGTATTAACTTCTACCACACATTTTTCTTTTGTTTTGTTTTATATTGAAGATAGCCTTTGCTGGCTGTTGTTAAGGGCTAGAAAAACATATTTTACATTAAGTATTAAGCAGCGATGGCAGGAGTCTTCCAAAATAACCTTCTGTGATCCTATAATTTGGTAGAGTTAGCACAAAGCTGTTGCTTAAGCTGAAGATTGAATAACACAGATGTAAACAGAAAAGTACTCAGATGCAGTCCCATAATCTATTCAGAAGCAAATATCTAAAAGGTAATTTTATTAGAGTAACACAAAAAAAATTATATTTCTATTGGGATATACTTTAAGCTCTAATCACCTGAAAGCTAGTTTTAGGCCCCTCGGCAGGAATAATGTCAATTTCATCCTTTTTGTCAAAGACAAGTTTGCCCCGCTGGTCATGTTATGTTTTAAAATATTTAAAGGGCTTATTGCCTATGCAGTTAAGTCCCCATATAGATTTCTATGGAATCAGGAGGTCAGTTTTGATTCTGCCAAAAGATTTATTCAAAATATTTGTGCTTGGTGGGTTTACTGGTGGTGTATGGGTTGCTGTCGTGCTGAAGTGTACAGCTCTTTTTTTAATTAGTGGTCTCACATTTTAGTGGATTAGAGGGGAAATCTATGCTGATGAACCGGTCAGATTTTGTACCCCAAAACATTCCCCAACTATGGCACTTCCAACGAAGTCCTTTTTGATATTTGGGTTAAGTCAAGTGTTTTCTCTTCTTGGCTTTTTAAGTTCATCTGTATAAAGAAAAAAATATCTAGGTATCCAGGTTTTTGTCTTTATTTTGTCTGGCAAACTTCTCTATTGGCCTTTATGTTTTTTTTTTATTTTTTAGAGAGAGCATAGGTTTCATCCCTTGCACACACAAACATAAACTTGTGCAGTCTCTTTCTGATCACACACAGATGTATTGTCATGTCAACAGTGGTAATATCCTGGTTCTTGAGATTACATTTTACAATTTTTAGCATATTGTGGTCTGCCCTCGGTTTTAACTTGTTTTGACAGCTAGACTATCATTGCTTGTATTCTTTTCAGACCTCGTAAAAACCATCACCTGACTAGGAACTGCCAAACTGCTACAATCTTTTTTATTTTCATTTTATTTTCATGAATCAGTCTTTAGATCACACCATTGTGTTCATCCTGACTTCAACAGCAATCAGCAGAAAATACTTAAAAGTTAAATCTCTGATGTTTATCCGTGTGGGATTCTAAGCAGAAATAAATATTTGAGTCTTCAATTTATTCCAAATCAGAATATATTTTCTATTTGTAATAATGTATATGACTTACAAAATTATTGAGTTAAATCTATACTTAGTAGAGTACAAATATATCGTCACAGTGCTCCATCTTTATAATAATAAATATATAACTGGCAGCTTGACTTTGCTCCTATTATTTGAAGTTGCAACAAACCATTTGCCCTGAAGCCGTTTCTGTTTTCCCATTTTGTTAGCAAACACTCAAAGCAACAATTGGATAGATAAAGGTATATGGGCATTAGAAAAGCTGCAACATTTAAACCCCCACTCCCAAAATAAGAGGAAATGACAGGTAAAGCCCAAAACATGCACTTGGATAATAAATTAGGAGCTGTCAGTGTTACAATGTATATTAATAGTCACACCTCTTTTTAATGAGTTTGGCATTGGCAGCTGAGAGGAAATACAAGTCATCACAGAGCAGCTCATGCAAACCGAGATGAAAGAACCTATAATAAATCTTGTGAGAGCAGGGCTCACCATAAATATGTATCGCAGAAGGCATCTGTTTTACATTCTGCATATAAATCAGCCAGAGTGCTGAATATCAATGAATCACATGGCAGACGCTTGATTTGATAACAAATTGACTCTGAACTTAGGAGGGGAGAATTTAAAGCCCTTAGAGAAAGTGAGGAGTGCTGAGGTCAGTTAAGACCTGTGAGACTCTGACAAATGTCTTCGATAATGCAACACTTTTGTGTTTGTCTAAGGAAAGGTTTGGAACAAATCTTTAGTAGGTTTTCTATTCACAGATTTTCACTCTTTCACATGTTGCAAATGATGACATTACAACCTAGAATCAGTTGATTTATACTGTATATATTTACAACACATGTCATCTGAAGGCACTTTACAAGAAAATAATTTAATTCAAATCATACATCATAAACAAATCCGTTTAAAAAAAGCCTCCAATCTAAGGGAACCCAGAAGATCGCATTAAGTCAATGACTTGCAGCATTCTGCAGAGCAAAATGATAGCTTCCGTTGTCGTTGACTTTACAGCAATCGCTCATACTCAGCATGCATGTTGCGACAGTGGAGAGGAAAAACTCCCCTTTAATAGGAAGAAACCTCCAGCAGAACCTGGCTCAGTACGAGCAGCTGTCTACCGCAACCTGGGTTAGGTGTCTGCTGGGTCTCAATGGAAAACACCACATTTCCTATGATGAACCACAAGAGAAAGGAATTACCAAGATAATCTAAATAAAAATTAGTGCGACATTTTGAAAGTTGTATATTTTAACAGACGGGTGTTGCAACTTTACTTTTGATTAAATGTTTCCACTGACTATTACTTTAATAGTTCCAGTAATATTTGGCTGTACGGTGCTTGCAAAATAAACGCCTTCTAAGCTTTTACACATTTTGTGCAGCTACAAACAGTTTTTTTTAGGGATTCAATATAGTGAAATGACAAAAAGTAAGAAGAAAAAAACCCCAAAGAATATTGGTGACCTCTGAAAACAACTGGTTGCACATATTTTCAGATTTATATCTGTAAAAATAAACAATTCTTAGTCATGTTTTTATTTCCTTTACTTTTTAAAGTACACCAAGGCTCAACTAACTTATAGAGAACTACTGTCCTGCAGGTCCTAGCTTCAACCTCGTTCCAACATGCCTCAATCAAATGAATGGCTCATTATCATCAGCCCTCTGACAAACCTGATGGTATGCTGACGAGGCAAGTCAGTCATTTGATTCAGCTGTGTTGGACCAGGGTTGCATCTAAAACTTGCAGGACATTAGTTGTGGAGGACTGGGATTTGTACTGTGTTGGTCTATCAAATGCAATTGCATGAAATATCTGGACATTTATGGTTTTAGTATGAAATTTGTGATGGATTAGGTTTTGAAAAGAAAATATTTTTTTTCTCTTCTCCTGGGTGTATTTTCCCATCACGTTAGCCCATTTATTTCTAAAATCACTACTGTACCTACTCTATTCTTTCCCTTAATGGACTCACAAACTGCATGCCTGCAGATAATATTCGCAGCAAAGTACCACAATTTAGGATATTACAAGGTTTGCTCTCCTAAACACAGGGAGATCGATACAGTAGTGCTGTTGATTTCGATTTCAATGGGGGTATCAGCTTCAATCCACCCTAGTCAATGCGGGTGGAACAAGGTCACTGGTGAACCATGAATACATTTATCAACAAATAAAGCCATCTTTACATTTAGTATCTAATTATGAATCCTTAAATTAGCACAGCTTGAAAGCACTTTCAACAATAAATAGGTTTTAATTTTGAGTAGGGAAAAGGATTTTTCCATAAATAAAAAGGATTACACGTGATCTTAAAATACTGTAATATATCATATAAAAACATATTTTGATATTTCAATTGAACAAAGTTTTTTAAATCCTTACATTTCTGAATGGTTTGTTTACAAGAAGCAGAATTTCTTTACACTCTTAAAAAAATGTATCCTGATAGCTGGTTCTCTAGGATTTTTGAAGGTCTTTCAGGTGTTTTATTGAACTTTGGCTTCTTTTTCATTCATTTTCTCCCCAGACCTTGAACCTTACCACGACGGCATGTCATGCTGTGTGTGTTCAAAAATGACCAAATCTGACAAATGGAGGACAAAAAAGTGTCAAGCATAAATACACATATGGTAACATCTCTGAAAGTCATTGCTTTTTGAACAAAAAAAGAAGACCTTTCTTTGGAACAAACACCCTTCGGTTGATAATTTTCACACTGGTGAACATTTGTGTAGCAACCACTGTGAATACATTAAAAGAGTATGAAAATGTGTTAAAATAGAAAAAAATTATAATTGAAAGTAAATTTTGGCTCTTTTGATTTAAAGTACTGATATAGTTCAATGAGGAAAAAAAGTGCATCACATTTCTGTGAAATGTCCAGATCAGTTTGCTGCATATTTTATTACATTTGCAATTAATGTTGTTCAAAAGAATGCAGTACATGGATTTTCCAGCCTTAGCATTATTATTATTGTTTTTATTATTATTATTATTATAATTTGTATTTGAATGTCATAAAAGATGTATGCCTACTGTTTCAACTGCCCTCCTATCAGCTTCTACCTGAACTGAGAATGCCCGTTAAATGATTGAAGGCAAGAAAGCATCATGGCATAAACAGAAAGGAACAGCCATTACAGTCTCTCTTTCACCGTGAATACACAGTTTGTTGAGGAAAGGGTCAGGGCCACAAGGGACATTGAGGTAGATCAGACAGTAAACATACTTAACAATTAAAATGACTGACAAAAGAAGGACATCAACATCAAAGGAAGAGCCAAAGGGGAGCTCTCTCTTCAAATATACAACTCATCTATTGTTAGCAGCTGGGGTGTAACATCTGCCTGGGAAATCAAATACGCTGGGAGCAGATGTTCATACATGGACTGGTGTTATTTTTCTACTGCTAAAATTGCCCTTGGCTGCAGTGGTAGCTACCTGAATCAAGGTGTGGCATTCATCTAACCTGGAGCAAACCAACCTTTGGTAGGTATTACCGCAATTAAAAAAATGACATTTGGAATAACCAAAAAATGGACAACAGCTATATCAGTGCAGCAACAAGTCGAGCTTTTCAGAGGCCTGTGGATGTAGGATCTCCAGAGACCAAATGCCAAAAGGAACGTTTAAGGCAAAAAAATCAGAAGCCAATCTCAGCTACCTGGAGAGTCTACACCCCAGTCTGTTCGTGTCCCCTGTTGCTCCGAACAAGCAGATGGTTTTCACGAAAATTCAACCATCTTCTTTTGCTCCAGGGGCATGTAGAGCATGGAGTCTGTGTCTCATGACATGGAATAAAACAAACTACTGTCTGGTTGGGTAAAAATGGAAAATGCAGAATTTTATCTTTTGTTTTTTATTTGCAGTTTGTTTAAAAAAAACACATACATCTGTATTCTATTAGGGTATATGATATAGCTCTACAATGTAGGTGTATTATTTAGAGTACATTATGTGACATATGTATTTTTATAACAATATTTTGAATTATTCTGTTTGACCCAGTGGTTATTAAAAGAAACAAATAATCAGCTTTAATCAAAACAGCCTCATAGATTTGTGTTATTTATGGTACTGGACAACAGAGGAATTTGGAAAAACATAAACTCCCCAAAACAAAAAATCAGATCAGACCAGACGCTTTATTTTTATTATTATTTTTATCACAATCGATTTTTAATCTTCCAGACATCTTCCGTGTATTTATTTTTATTTTTTTTAATAGTATGTAATAGACCAACCCAACACCCAGAGTCAATACCTCAAGGAACTTTTTATTTCATATACACTTGGACAAAGTAAGGGGTATGTGTCTATTAGTTAAGTCTCGATAAGACTCGTGGAGTAAATCTCTTCATAAGAACAATAGCTGAAAACCCAAATATATTGGATAATGAGCATCAGGAATAGCACTTTGACAATGTTGCCATTACCATGCCTTACAGAGGATGTTGTTGATTGCTGGGGTATATGGTGTTAGTTTGCCTCAGTATACGGCATTTACTACGGCTTAATTTATTTTTATTTTTATTGTAAAACCATAAATTGTTTCCTGCCACTGCACAGTTATGTGCTATTTTTGTTGGTCTGTCATATAAGATCCAAACCTTCTGGTTGAAACTAAACAAACTAGGAAAATGAAAATGGGAACGGATATTTTTGCAGGTCACAATGAATACCTCAGGTCTCTTTTATTATATGGAATCAATAATTTCACTCTCCTAGAAGAAAACAATACATTTTTAGTAATTCGCTCAGATCAACCCGTATCAAAGATAATAGTTTGTGTTCATTGTGTCCATCTAACTAAAAGGGGTCTTAGTACAACAAAATGTTTACTCCCAAAGCAGGCCAAGAGAAAACATTAGATGTGTGATTTCAACAGAATGTAAAAGTAGTCATGACCAACAAAAAAAAAGCTTGAGGAAGGTGCTGGGTTTAAAGATTTTTTTTTTCTGCAGCTTAATTCACACCTGCAGAGCCTCTGTGGCAGCGTGCTCTGCAACGGTCGTCTGTTGCACGGCGGGAGTATTTGGGGAAGATTAATTGCTCTGTCTTGTCAACGGTGCGCTTAAAACAGCGGGATCCTGTGCATATGTAAATACACGTAGTCTCAGAGCAGCAATGTAGAGCAGGATTAACACAGATATGTTTCAAAAATTCAAACCTCCTCACTAATCTTTTCCTGTCTCTGTGCCATGCAAGCTGTGATGCAGAATAAAAACCATCACTTTCTTCTCTCTTTGTCCAGATGCATTTGCTGTGTCATTACCTGCTCATTACAATCACATAAGACAAACGACAGACTTGGCTAAATGTGACCTTGTTAGATTAGATGAGCTATTACTTTTGCAAGATTTTGACACAATCATTTTAAATTATTACAAGACTTTTTAAAATACCTGTAATGTAAAATAATAATAATAGTAATAAAAAGATTTATGATTTTTCCCTCTCATGTTGACGTGGTACTACTCAACAGACTTACTTGTTGGTCATACATTATTTACTTATACACCTTTTCATTCCATACATTAGTATGTTTCTTGACATCTGTCTTTGCATAACTTGAGTGGACCTAATGCATATAGCTTCATATGTGTCTTTATCATGTCTTTCAGAGTTTAACAGATTCAAGTTGTTTTTCTCAAACAATAATTGGCCTATCAACTTGTGAGCCGACTCTTTTGTAATGGGCAAATGTAACCTTAAAAGAAAAGCATTGTTGACAGCTTGCAAGTCACACTAGTTTTCTGACTTGCTAATGAAAAACGGTTAATTTGGAAGAAATGTTAAGATCTGAGTCCTTATTCCTGAGCTAAGTTAAAACGTTATGTTACATTGAAACCAAGAATTGAGCTAAAGTTTTTGGTCATTATTTAAATTTAGAAAATAAATAAATAACTCAAAGGGGAAATGAAACGTTAGAGCATGTCGTTCTCTAACATTTCATCATCTTCCAAGTATTTAGAGTAATTGTGGATGGTGATGCTGTGGGCGGGAAGAATCTCCTGTATGGTTCCGTCTAGCAACAAATCTGAAGAACCCTCTGAGTGATGGCCCTTCCTGTATGACATACAGCTTGCTGCTGTAACATCCTAACACCTCAAAATCTTAGTTGGTCAAATACATGTTTGATTTTACACTGCCAGATCAGGACGACTAATATATAAACACTTGAAGAAATGATCATAATATTGTGGCTAGTCTTTTTTTTTTTTTTTTTTTTGCCTGACAGGCTTACAGAGACATGGTATTTCCTTTTACATTATATTATAAAGGATTCAATTCCGTCTCTATTGATATTGGGAGTAAAACCAGGGGAAATAAAACAGTTTTGGACATCTTTTAAAAGATTAAAAATACTTATCTAGACGCTGCAACTTGCAAAACAATAATTTTCCTTTATACATTTTCATTTTAACTCATTTTAATGTTATAGCCTGTGAAGTTTCTTCCCTGTGGCAGGTGAAAAATGCATTGGTTCACCATTATTAGGAAACAACAGAGGGGAAAAAAAAAATAAATTACTGTGGTTTTCTGCTGCTGTTATGACCTCTGACTACATAATGCAGAAGTTCATTATCTGGCTGCACTGACGTGCCCAATGGTGTTGTTTGACTTCTTTCTCTTCCCAACTTCTAATTTACCTTCTAAAAGGTTGCTGAAGACCCAGCGGTCTAAAAAATCCAAGAGTCATTTATCTTGAATCAGGGGCGATTCTAGGATTTGATCTTTAGGGGTGCTTAGCCCTCTGCAGTCTCCAACAGGACAGCCCCAAGAGAAGATATTCGTTGGTGTCTTTTTCAAAATGTCACTGCTTATGTTCATACATTCACATATGAAAACATCTGCTAACATTCTCTGATGTTCTTTGGCCTGACTTTATTTAAGTGACTCCAGAGAGGTTTGGGTAATTAATGACAAAA
The DNA here is from genome assembly GCA_032876305.1 of Orestias chungarensis. NCBI lineage: Eukaryota > Metazoa > Chordata > Actinopteri > Cyprinodontiformes > Cyprinodontidae > Orestias > Orestias chungarensis. The sequence goes on from JAVLVB010001174.1 coordinate 444,979, forward strand.
CAGCACAACCGACACTAATCAAACTTCAAGAAAGAGCAACAAGAGTAAATCACAAGGCTAAGTACCAGGATAATATTCACCGATTATTTAGCCAAACCTGTTTATTTACATAGTGTGTAGGAGCTATTTCTCTATTTTTAGTTAAATCTTAGAATTTAGATTATTTAGTTTATTTTATATTTTTCTTATTTTCTAGTTTATTTAGAATTAGAATTTTTGTTTAATTTGTTATTTAAAATACGTTCTTTGGCTAGTAATTCACTTAATTAGTTAATTCATTTCAGTTTGGGACATGGATGTGTCACAGTATAAATAGGTAGGTTTTAGGCAGCTCATTATGCAAGTGGGTGGTGATAAGGTTTTTTACCTTTTGTTTGTTGTTGTCTTTTTGTTTTGTTTTTTTTTTTTTTTGTTTGAGTTTTTATTTGAGACAAATAGCCACTACACAATGAAATTACAAACAGTTTTTAAATATGTATAAAGCAAAAAAAAAAAAAAAGAGACTGCCAGAAAAAACTAAAATACTATTCAAGAAAAGAGGAGTAACTGAGCATCATGTGTTGGTTTTCACTTCATTATATGATGCTTTTTTCCCCCACAACATATTCTCTGCACTGTGTAACACCTAATGTAAGAGTGCAGTTGAGAAACCCAAAAATGTGAATATCCAGACCAGGGATTATTCTATAGACTAAATCAACTATAACTACGAAAAAACTTGGAAAGTCTTTATAGAATAACATATTGGTTAAGTACAACGTATTTACCAAAATAATAAAAAATGCAAGAGAAACTTTTCTTTTAGATATACTACAACTACTTTCTAATAAAGTGTAGAAATCCTCTTATATCCCATAGTGAGTATAATTAATGTACCAATAAAAATAAATGCAGTATGTAACATTTTTACAATGACAGCGCAAGACACGCCTCCTGGCTCTGATTGGCTGGTATTGCTTTAGGAGCTGTGTTTATATAGGTACAATAAAAAGACGGGGAGACTTGAAATACACTTTTTGAACCTCTTTGGATAATTGACTAAGCTTACTGTCCTGTTTGATAACTAGTATCAAATCTTGCTAGACTGAATATTAAAAAATGAGAGAAAATAGAAAGGTAAAAGTGGAAAAACAGCAAAAATAATGGAAGTTTCAGAAAAGGAGGATTTTGTTTTTCATGTGAATCCAAAAAAAGTACTGAAATTGCCCTTTGTTGAAGTATCATAAATCAAAAACTTGTTTTTTTGAGAAAGAGTTCAGCAGATTCTCTAAAAAACAATTGCTCAGGTCTTGTTTCACAATATTTTGTGTAAGTTGCATCACCAAAATTTTTAGAAACAGTTGAAGTGCAGAACGCAAAGGTTTCTTGGTAAAGATTCACTCGTGTTTTTTTTAAAGAAAAAAATTCCGGCTAGAGAAAGTTTCAGAAGTAGTAATACCAGAAAGTGCACAGTAGTTTCCAAAACATTTCTAGAAACAAACAAAATAATTTAGGTTAAGCATTAAATAAACTACAATACAGATCTATGAGAATAATCAGTTGGGTCAGGAAAAATTAAAACTGGGTGTCATTTCCCTTTGAGACAATATCCATAGAGCAGTAAATTCAACCATAAGATCAAATTTGTTCTTCAACGGTTATGGAAAGCAACTGTTTTAAAAAAACAAACTAGTTTATCCTGAGGAGGTTTTTAAGATTAGCTTCTAATTTGTATTGTATTAAAATATTTTCACCATGTATAGAATTTCTCAAAAAACTGATTAGTGTTAGGCTGGGGTATGATAATGTTTGTATTCACAACATAAAAACAGGGCACTAAAGAAACTAAATAAGAGTTTCTCTCTTTTTTATGCTAAATGTTTTATTTTCCATTAGGGGTTCTGCTCAGAAGACAAGCATACCTACTAGGTGGTTTGTCTAGGTTTTTTATTTGACTATAACTGCAAGTATTGTTTGAATGGCCAAGGGAAAGACTGCTGTGCATCAAACCAAGAGACATGGCTGCTTAAATGTGGTGTGGGGAATTACACCAATTGAGGAAATTCCTATTTTTTCTCACCAACAAAAGGCAGGGGCCCGAGAATGGCTGTATATTTTGGTTAGGATGGAGAGCGGAGTTGAATCAAGTGAATATTGCTGAAAGAGCGTCGTTCGCATTCAGATAAGGACAAAAGGTGGAAATGAAATAACTTCCTTTCCTTGGAAAAAACACAGCAGTGCTTGACAGAATAATAGTGGCTGAGTAGATGGAGAAGGTCTGGTAGTACCAGCTTTAAAACACAGGAAGCTTTTGTGCTGGCTGGCCGCTTATTAAACAGTGAACTGACACACTCCCTAAAACAACAGCACAAAGATAGCACAAAGTGTGCTATCTTTTCCATAAGAAGAACAAACATTAAACTCTTTTTTTGTTTTTAGTGCAGCTAGCGGTTGTCTAATTATTCACTCAATAAAACCAATACTTATTGTAACACTTTTGCAATAAGTATAGTATTAAACGATATAACACTATCACAAAAAAATGATTTAATATTGTCATAACACTGTTACAATGACTCCTGCTTCTATTGGAGATAATGTTGTATTACAGTTTATAACAGCCTGATTAAGAAAATTAAAAGACCTCTGCCAGAACCCATGCATCTAGGATGTCTCTGCTATTTAAATGCTGTGACCAATCAAGCAAATGATTCATCTCATTTGCATCTCAGTGTTTATGTGTGTAATGCATGTTTTCATACATGTGTGTATGCAGTTGGGAGGTCAGTACATTATATTAGCCTAGCAATAACCATTCAGAGTGTTTTTTCGCCCCAGTTCTATTAACTGCAACACTCCATGTTTATAAACTAGATCAATTAAATGTCTACAGTCTTACTTCCCAAAGATAAAATCTTTTGGTAGATTTTACTTTGGACGTGTCTCTGGTATAGTGGTGTCAAGATTGTGAATGCAAACTTTAAAACAAATATTTTGAAAAAAAAAAGTCTTTGTTTTTGATGTTTTGAGAAAGTTTGACTTTGTACAACTTCAGCTTTAGCAGCTTGTGTGATATACATTAAATTATTTTTAAAGGCTTGTTTGTATGTACGGTATATAGTTTTTCCATTCAAGAAAAAAAGTCATAGTAAGAGTGTGCGTGTTTGCTAAACTATATTTAAAGAAACAGAAGTTGGTGACATATATTTAAGACACAATTATTGTATATTTAGTCAATGCCAAAGTTAGTGTGAGATAGATAACAGGCACAAGGGGTGAACTGCAGCAGAGTGTATTTCTGTGACTCTTTGATTTTTGGATACTGGACAACAAAAGCAGCTTCTGGTAAACTGTGGGCTGTAGGACAAGATTAAGGAGAAACATTTAACTTTAGACTTGCTTTTAAAAGTAGAAAGTTAACATAAAATAAACCACTCTTTTTACTTTTGAGGAATGGACTATTTTACGTATTTGAGGTATTTTGTTTTTTGTACAACATACTTTAATCGTGTCTGTTTAAGGCCTATATTTATTCATTTTATATACATTTTATAAGCTCCTGAGATTTTTATTTCAGTGAATCAAAGTTTGCATATGAATAAAGTTGTATATGTTTCCTAGAGAGCCATACATTTCATGATATAAATTGCATTCAATCATCCTTTGTTTAAAAAAAAAAGTACAATAATTTCATTTTTATTAAAATCGGCAACATCATTAATGATCATATTAAACCTTCACCTAGTGATCCTAATGCTAGTTTTGGTGGGATCTAAGAATGGATCAACACCAGTTGTAGCAGTTTTAAACAACAATTTGTTAAATGACCTGCCTTACAAAATGCTTCTGGCACAGGGTTTGAGAACCACAAACGTAGACAATGTTATCACCTAAAAAAAGTATTTAGATAAAAATAAAAGTGTCAAAGAGCATTTCGCTATTGATGTTGCTTTGCAGCTGTTTTTGGCTCCCCACAATGTAAACAATTTGCAGCCCATTCCTTTTCACATGGCACATAGCTTTAACAACACTTAATCATAATGCAACTAATGTTAATGCTTGACCTGCATAGGTTATCAAGTCTCTATACCTGGTTTCCCTCTTCCCCTGAATCAATTGTGTCTTAATCTCCCATTCAGGCTTTCAATTGTGAGAAAAAGCAAAACCTACAAGTATTTTCTTTCAGTGGTCTGACCTTCAGTGACTTTTTCTCATGCAGACAAAAGACTGTTGAAGAAATTAAATGGTTGCAAATACTTGAAAATGTCTCATATTTCCTCTTCTCTTTTTTTACTTGAACTATCAGTTATGTGTGTTCGACAAACCAAACATCATACATTTTGTTCAAAATGTATTAGTTGGATTATACTCCATCACAGTTACTTTCACAAATTAGAAAATGTTCTTTCTTCCAATGTGCTGAAACATTTTTATAAGGTACTCATTTGTACTTTTGATTTTCATTTGTTAATATTATTTGCAATAGATTGACCTTATATTACCAAAAGTAGAGAATATCAATTCAGTGTGTTCTGCTCACGGCTCAACAACCACAGAAAAGCCAATAAATGGGTTTGACTCCTTGAGATTTTTTCAACTAGAGCAAAAACTGATTTTTTAACGCGTTCTTTTTTTATTTTATTTTTTTATATCACAAGCAGCAATCTTAGCTTTACCAACAGAAGCAGATAGCTGTGGTAAACTAAGAGCTCAACCACAGTTATCAAAATACTGTTGCTACACTTGTGATCACACTTGAATTAAACTCAAAGGTAACATCAAATAAATCAGCTTTACTAAAATGCTGTTATATTGCTTCGCTGAAGTTGTGTCTGCTCAATGTTGCATCCTAAGAGAAAAATAAATGTTATCCATCCATCATCCAACCTGCTTATTCTTGTTGGGAGAGGCAGGGGTACAGGTTGTCAGTCCATTGCAGGGCAACACAGAGTCAAACAGGACAAACAAGCTATCACACACACACTCACACGTAAGGAGAATTTAGAATCACCAATAAGCCTAACAGTCATGTTCTTGGACTGTGGAAGGAAGCTTGAGTACCCCGAGAGAACCCATCCATGCACAGGAAAAACATGCAGACTCCTTGCAGAAGGACCCAAAGTGGAATTGAACCCAGAGGCTTCTTGCTGGAAAGGAAGGAAACATTGCTACGCCACTGTGCAGCCCCAATATATTATATATATATATATATATATATATATATATATATATATAAATATTTATGCCTGTGCATTTTAACACAGCTATACCACAGTACATTTACAAACTTGACTAAAATCTGTTCTTAGAGTGCAAGAAACAACCAAAAGTCTCAATCACAGCGGACTGTTGGATAAAAAGCTAAATAACTGGTTCCGACTCTCTGTAATCATCCCTTGTAAGTAAGTAAATATTCAGCACGATACTTTTGCTGTATGACTTATTTTTTCCCCCTCATTTTTCCTTAAGCCCCTATTGAAAATCTGTCTTTAAAGTTACCATTAGAAATAAATAATATCCATAGAATTAAGAAAAAGGCTATCATTCATACCCTTTTAAAATCATATGAGCTTATTTCAAGTCATCTGCATCTCAAAGTAGATAATTAGATCACATACAAAGGTGGTTATTAGGGACACAAATGTAAGAGGGAGGCATAAAATGATGGAAAAGTCACTGACATGGAAATAATGAACCCCAATGTGAAACCCATCCTTCGTTCTGCATACTATTTTTGTTCTCATTGGAAGCACCGATAGGTACTCTAAATTGTTCCTCAGGGGCAAACAATTAACTTCCCTATTTCTCACAGAGACTTTTGGCCTCGCAGATGCGCTCTCGTGAACTGACAGACATCATGGGCACATGATTGATATTTTACTTTCATATGATATGTCTGTGCTGTTTATTCTCTTTTATCTTGGGTTGAACTTGAGAGGCAATGCCTCAGTGCTGATACTGTGATCTAATTGAATTAGACATTTTCTCTTTATTTTTCATTTTAAGCTCATGAAAATCGGAGTTAATTAAATGTTTCGATATTTATGCTGACATAGGTCACCCTTAGGGAAAATGTTCTGCACTGTTAAGGTACTATTTACAGTGATGACATTAATTAGGTATTGTGTATAACATTGTTTTTATTACTAAGGTCTGTCCAGCCAGGCTAAAACCTTTTCCATCCTTTTACTTGATGTCTACTACGTGTGTACTACCTCTGCTATCAAACTAAACAACATGTGTAATATACAGAAGATTTTTCATATCATCTCCCATCAGAATTAAAGACTATAATGTATTTAAATGGATTTTTACAGGATAGACCATTGGGAAACAACTTTGAAGAAGGGAAATTAACCATGATTTTCAACATTCTTGAAAAATTAAGTGTTCAAAAGTGTGCTCCATACTGCTTTCAATAATGTATTATGAAACAATCTACTTTAACCTCCAACTGCATGTTTATGGTGAGGTTACTCTCATCTGAACAGAACATATTTTTTTTGCATATTTTCTTTTTCCCCTATTTGGCATGAGGAAGCTGCAAATTGGACATTTTACAATTTTCTATCAACAGCGGCTGTCTTATTTCTACTCAACCTTAAAGACAAAGCTTGTGGACAGGACTAATAGTGATAATCGGGACAACTACTTGCTGTCTTGCAAACACAATCTATGTGTTGATCTCTGGAGCTCCTTCAGAGTTACTATAAGCCTCTTGATTGAGTTCTGATTCCTGCTCCTGTTCTTTTATATTGATGCCTCTAGGCAGGTTTACAGATTATCCCAATAGTTTCCATTTGCGAAGAGTTAATCTAACATGGCATTGTAGTAAAAGCAAAGCCTGAGTAAATTGTTTAGTATTGCTAAACCTTTTTTCACAACTTCATACCTAATCCTGTATGTATATTGGTCTGAGTTCACCATATTTATTTTAAATGGTAACTTTTATCATTCCCTAATTGCCCTGGTTGTTCAAACAAATATGCACAAAAATACTTCTGAAATTTTTATTTGCTAAAACCTTTGAGAACTGGATGCTTCCTTCCCCTTAATTATGAGCTGTTTGGTTTTTGTCTGGAACACTTGAAATCACAATAAAATATATGGAAGTAGGTGTAAATGTAATGACACAAGCCTGAATACTTTTTTTCAAACTGTTGTAAATGTGGTTTTACCTAACCTATAGGGTATAGGTAGGAAAAAATAGCTGTCATTATCACACTTAAATGAGTGTTTAGCATTTGGATTAACCCATCCCCACTCATCTCTATTTTTTCTGCCCACTTTGAGACAAATCCCCTTTGCCTAGCCCACTGCTTTTATTAAATTCGCCTCAATAAAAAAGCTCAGACAGGATTTATTAGGTACTCAGTGCAGACGTTTAGTATTTCCCTCTGTTATTAACTGAAAATCAATAGAAAGCAAAGAAAATGGAAGTCATACAAGTGTTGTCGCCTTTATATTATGTCGGCTGTCGGGTTAGATTCATGATGGAGCTCTAGCGTCTGCAAGGGGGATTTTCTGCTTACATTGCAGGACCTAAAGTGAAAGTTATTCATTAGAGTAAGCCAGCGGTCAGATACATTTCCAGGCCCTTATACACATCTGTCTTGGTAAGGCTCGCATTGAGTGAGAAGGGATGCTGATATACCCCGATATAGACGTCAGGCACAACACACAGCTTGTTGGATTTATGATTATTTTGTTCTGAAGACCTTTCTTAACACGATCATAGAGCCTGTACCCTTGGAATGTAAACTGGAATGGTATTACACTTAACCTTGTTGCTGCTCTAACACGTGTCATTCATTATTTCAGCCACAATTTATTAACTTTATTGACTACTGCAACAGCTAGGCTTACATTGCTGCGAGGGTGACAGTGGTTCTGTATTTTGCCGTTACCTTTCAGCCTTAGTGACAATGTAGTGTTATTTTGACAATGCTTTGACAAATCCAAAATAAAATAAAAAGTATGCCCATGGTCACAACAGTGTCTCACAAATAGGTTCATGCGAACCTAATTTGCACTGACAAAGGTTTGATCAGATGCACCACCTCAAGTTCATATCCAATAAAATAAACGTCATTCATAAAGCTTGAACACTGCTGCTGAGCAGCTAAGCAATTCCATCATAAGGAAAAGTGGCTTTGTCTACATATTAGTCTTTTCTTTCATGAAAGGCCAGAAAAATGTGGGAATAAAGAGCTTAGCCACCTCGCTAATTTAATTACTCCTCGGACTTCCATGACAGTAATGTAAATATTCCATCATGATGGGCCAGGATACACAGAGTAATTACTTAAGGTTTTCTTTCACATCTCTCAAGACTTTTTTTTTATTACCCAAAAGCTTTTTAACATTAGCACTCTCTTGCTGACAAATTAAATGAAATTTCATTACTCTAGCCATCCTAATGGCATGAAACTATCAGATGTTATATGCCTCCCCTCACTTTCATGGCTGCCCTACCAGATTAATCAAATAGTCAGCTTCAGAGTCAAACCGAGGGAACCATCGATCTGCAAGTCTATGTTTGTCAATGGTTTGGTGGGGTGGCTGAGTGAAAGCCTTACATATTGATCTCAGTATGTTAAACATGTACAGTCCATCACTAAACAATTATTCAGAGCAAAGGAAAACATCTCTCTGCTGCTTCTTATTGGTGGAAATGATAGAGACCTCGTCCACATGTGTGGGATGATTTTTTTTACATGATTTAAATGTTCTTTAATTAAAAATAAAATTCACAAGTAAACCGCAGACAATTATTAGTTGGGTGCATTGCTTTTTATATGCACCTTAATTCTAGCTACGCTTTATGTCACACTAAATAATATAGAAGCTCATTTAGCACTAAATGGTTTCCACATATTGTTTATAACCAGCCATTACACATTACATTTAACACCTTTAGTTTTGCAAGGGTTAAGCTGCTTGCCCTTTGATCTCTCAGGGGGGAAGGTCCTGGCAAAGTGCCCCTCCACCACCCGAAACCCTTCAGAGACTTTCAATCCAATTGCCTGCTAAGAGTGGAGGCAGATCTCAAGGTTACACCTGAGTGTTCAAGGGCAGGTCCAAGTGTAATCGGCACTTAGATCATAGATTAATCTTATTTGCTATCTATTAGGCTTGATTCTTGCTTCCGTCTCTCCCTACCCAAAGCCAGGATTACTGTGATAGTTTAAGATAATGGATTCTTATGGAAGAGGAGGTCAAGAACCATTCTTGTTTCAGAACCTGTGGATAATATGATTAATCTAAAAGCCTCTTTCTAAGCAGGTTCTACCTTCAAAGGCATAATTGAGAAAAAGTCATAGAATAAATCTTTGATTTGGCCTCATGGGTGTTTTAATAGTCACACTGTTTTTTTTCTCTCTCACAAAGTGAGCTGAGAGAAAATAGAATTAATGCCTGCCTTATTAATCAACTTACCAAACAAAAAAACAAAAAACGTTCTCTTAAAATCACCCGAAAAAGGGTGATTTTAAGAAGACACAAATAGCTTTATTGTTAGATATGGTACGATCTCATTTGTGCCCAACCTTTTGATGCATGGATAAGTATTTTATTGAGGTAAATCACAATTCATTGATGCTGATGACACCATTTGGTATGGCTTAACTGACATTTCTGCCTCACAAATAAGGCAGACATTTTCAAGAGATGAACACTGATTATACGTTTAAACCATTTTCCAAATGCTCTATTAACATTTCAAAGCCAACTGAAATGTGCCATCATTGTCCATAAAATGCACAAAAGGTTACGCAGGTAGATGTATTGATTTTCCTAAATGCAATCTCATTTTGGTTAAAACCCCCTCCCCCTCTCCCCTGTTTGGATTTCAGTGGTAGCCACTAGCTAAACAGATAACAGATAAACTTGATAAAATATATCCAAATGTGGCAGCCTCTCCTGATAACCTCTGAAGACACAATGTTTATCTTGTCCAGTCATCAGCAACTGAATATTTATCACAAAGAACAGCCTTGTGTTCCTGTCTGCATGTTTGTCAGTTTATGTGTGAGTTAGAACTTACATTTCAATGTGTAACAGCGAAAGGATGTAAATTCTACAAGCACTAATACATTGGATGTTATTAATGATGTAAATTCTATAAAAAGATTTATTTTATGCATGTAGCTAACTTGGCTTTCGTAGTCTTTCATATTTGTATTGTATTCCCCAGGAGTCGATTCAGATGCCTTTTTCTAAATTAAATACAGTTTTTTTTATTGTGATGTTAGATAAAATGATAAAACTTCCATATTTGTTTAAAGATGCAGAGCGAAGTAATTCCACTTGCCCAATTTTATGCAAGCATGAAAAATGATTTGTGTAAATTCACAAGGACATCTCCAATTATGCATTCTGACAACTGAATCAATAATTTAGGTCATGGTTTTTGATTAAAGCTTCAACTAAACTAATTAAACTTGTCATGGATTTTTATAACAATTATTTTCTCAATTAAATGATTGTGCATCTGCAATATAAAGTTATTAAAAAAACAGTCTATTTCCTGGAGCCCTGTATGATGTCATTGTGTTTCTTGTTTTGTACTATAAAAATATTAAAAACAAGTCTTATGTGAATTTAAAAGCAGTATCTGATCTTGCATTGCCAACAATCTATATAAAGGTTTATACATCTTACCATCAAAATATTGCAGTTTAAAACTAATGTGATTCAGTGTTTCATTGGATATACTGTTTGTTTGAGGGCATTGGTTTTAAATGGCCGAGATGTTATACTGGAATAGCTCTTTAATAAATTATTGTAATAAATTACAATTATTATTTTTATTTATGTTTTAAATTTAAAAGTGCTTTGTTTACTTCATGTAGTTTTTAAAAAGCACTAAAATATGGCTTTCACTTGCTAATGTAAACACACTTTTACAGGAACATGTTTACACTTTTTGCAAAACACGTTTCTGTTTATTGCGGCTGTCACACTACTTACCTTGCAATGTGCGCTAGTTTATTTTAAAAAGCACTGTACGTGGGTTTAAACATGAACAAACGTAGCACAGTTTGTGAAACAGCACGTCCTGTAACTCATTCGAGCTATATTTGACAGTTATTTGTCGTACAGTATGTGTGGTTTGGGACTGATGGTTAACAGCATGCTACTATGTCAGAACTAATTACATTGATGTAGAGGTAAATACTAACTAGTAACGTTTACTCAGTTTCTCACAAATATAAATAAATAAATAAATAAATAAAACTTTCAGGAGAACACAGCATTTTTACTTTTAGTTGAATAATATTTTTGTGAATCATAACTAGTTTTACGTAAGTACATTTCTGAATACTCTAACCACAGTCGCTAAAATTACAGAAAAAAAGAAAAAAATACATATTTTAACAGAAAAAGAATGAGACACAGTAACACCAACAGTTAAAGACATCTTATTTGTGCATAACCTTATTCTATTTTGTATTTGGAGAGCATGATCTGCCATTTGGCAATGGAGTTACATTTACCTGTAAGCATTACCTATTGTAAGTATTTGATTTAAAAATTTGTTTCTGAATAAAATATTTAGAAAACAGAATGTTCTCTTCCTGGATTTGTCATTTAGTAATAATATTTTTTATTTGCACTTAATTTATGTCTTTAAAAGACCAGAATTTGCACAAAAATTTATATTGTTGACAATGTAAATAAACTATTTTAAAATATAAAATCTGGTCTGATTAGTTACTCAGTACTTGAGTAGCCTTTTTGCAAAGGAAGTTTTTACTCAGAATCAGACTTTATTGTCACACACATGTCATACAAGTAAATCTTGCAGTGAAAATTATTTAGAACAATCTATCCAAAAACAACCAACAATTAAAGATATGTGGGAGGAGAGGTTACCGAGGCTGCAGGCTTGGAAAGAAGCCACCCAACTCTTACTTGAATCAGTTCTGGACTGGACCTTTCACTTTTGCGGGACTAGAAATATGTCAAACTTGATTAGTAATTTTTTGGAACTCTACCCCCGTCTGCATCCATGTTACTTTCTCATGTTTTCTCCTACCATTTTTAACACTTTAAACTGAAAGTGTTATGATTCAGGCCTATTTGTCTGCATGTGTTTACATTTTACATCGGTTCTCTGTTTCCCTGCAGTCCATCTATTTTGCCTGCATCTCTTCTGCCTGCTTCTATCAACTTCATTAATCACACATGTTCTCCTAGCTTTATAAGTAGCTCTCTGAAAGACAAAAAACACCAAAAAACTTTGAATGTATTATTGTGAGTAAGAATCCATCGTTCCTCCTTTATCCTGCTTGATTGATCACATTCTTCTTTGCCTCTTGCCTTTCCCTTTAATCTGTCTGCCTGAATTTCCTTGACCGAGTTTATGCCCACCGACTGATCATCTTACCTGTGTATATGTTCGTCTGAGTGTGCCTCCACATTACTTTCTACGAATCAACCACCTAAACACCAGGTCTGTTAACCAGCCCTTTTGTTTGTGTACGATGGCCATCTTTATTATGTATATATTCTTCTCAAAAATAAAAAAAGCAATCAATAAAATCAAAACTACTATATTTATCCCAAAGGTAAATTAAATGGTGTTGTAGTAACTCATTTAACGAAGGAGTTGTTGTAGATGGTGATGGCTGTGGGCAGGACAGATCTTCTGTAGCGTTTTGTTTTACAATACCAATATCCACCACAGTCTCCTCGCAGCCCACAGTTATCTCATGGCCTCGCTGCAAACCCTTCATTCATTCTCTAAGGAACAGCAGTTCAGGAGAAGCTCTCCCTAAAGGATCCAGAGAAGTTTAGTTGCTCCCTTTTTTGAGTTCTTCAAGCAATCTCATAACTGCCCCTAACCTTCTTATCCATCCCCAAAAACTCTTGTTCCAGCGGCTGACTGTTATCCTGATCATTTATTTTCTATTTTGTCTTATCTTCTCAATTTTGACTCCTTTTCTGGACATTGCAGAGCCTTCATACCTCTATACTCACTCTGAGTGCCCCCAAGACAGACTTTTGTGTCGGCCACTTCAACTATTCAGCATGCCAATGGGATACAATTTTCTTTGTGCCAGCAGAGGGTTTGTAACTGTTGTTTTTCCTTGGTTTTAAAAACCCGCTAACAGAAGCAAACATGTATCCATATGAAATTGCAGTTCTGGGGCTGAAGCAGGGTCAGGGGTCAGACTGAGGGTTTTTCCTTAAAGACAAATCAGTGTTTGTACAATTAATACCAAAAAAAAGTGTTGACATTAGAGTTTGAAACACATTCTTTGACTGTCAAAAACCAATCCATCATGGTTTTTCAAGTATTTTATGAGGATTTTGTGTCCCTTTTTTCCCTTCACTGCAGATGTGTTTTACTTATTTAGTCTTATTTTTTTGGCATATATAATCCCTGAATTAACATGAAGCAGAATATGCTAATGACTCTAATTGGACTACTAATAAAGACTGTTTCCCAGCTTCCAGCTTTTGAGGGGGTCTGTGTAATCAGTATAGACAGTCGTTAAGGGAATAAAGAGGCAACCAGCAATGTCAGGAGAGGGCCCAGGCGGTTCCAGCTGACACTACCCCAATCTTCCAGGACCCATTAAAGGCAGTTTCAACACATTACCAACCATAACATCCTTGAATATCACTGATTTTATTTGCAGTATCAAACATTTCATTTCACGCGCCATTAATGGAAAAGTGCTGAGGTTCTAATGCTGCCAAACATTTAGTAACTACCTGGACTCAGAGAACCAATTAACTTAGAGTGACAACATGGCCAATTAAACACACAAATAGGTGAGTCCAGCCCTGGTTACGGCCCTGGTAATTCACTTTTGAATAAACTCGAGCAAAAATAGAAAGTGAGCCCCTGAATGACAAGTTAAAGGAAAAGGAATACTTTGTGATCAGGATGTTCAAATAGGATATTACTATTATTTTCACAGTTTGTGTACAAGTATTTCTTAGATATGTTGACGAAATAAATATACTAGCTTTTTCTTTTCGAACAACAAAAGTAACTGTGAATCATAAGCAAAATAAATTTCATGTTGTGCTGTACCTTTACCATAACCTCACCACTACATCTAAATTAGGTCATATTTTATATATATTTCACACAGATTTGTACTACACAGATCCTGCATTGAGGCTTTAATTGTAAGCCAAAACATGTCAACACAGAGCTAACACACTCCTTTGTCTAAAGCAAACAAGGAAGTTGTAAGGTGTAGATGTTGTTTGCTTACTATTATCTTGATATTTGCTGCAGCAATTTCTCCAACGGGCCAGGTGAGTGTGAAAGGAACCTCCCAATTTGTTGCCCAGTTTGCTGATATTTATACAAAATACTATGTGAATGCATGGGCATTTCCAAAATTGTACATGACATTGCATGATGAAATTGTATAGCACTTTTCAATTCATAAATCATTTCCTGGAGTAAACAAGCACTCAGTAAAAATGGTATTAAATCGCATTAGAATGACAAGTAGCAGTCTGTTTAGTGCAACATATCAGTGTAATACAAAATAAAATTAATTTACCAAAATATATTTGTGTGTGCTTAAATCGAGCTTCAATTTACAGTCACTTCTCCAACATATTGAAGGGGTACAGCTAAGGTGGCTCAGGCATGTTAATGTGGAAGACAACCTGGAGTGTCTTGAATTCTCCAGACTGAGATGCAAAATGCTGCTTGTATGGTAGAAGTAAATGTACTCTTCTTCTCACGGCTGTCATAGAAACAGTAATGGAACAAGGCACACAGTACTTGTTCCGTTGGCTAAAATTCAAAATCAAAGTGAAGACAAAACAGAAGAAGGTATTCAGAAGAAAGAAGGTGGAAATGCAAAAAGAAATGGCAAAAAATGCCTAAATCAAGCAAAAACTGAAAACACTGGCTGCCTTGACTGAAAATGTCAACAAGATAAAATGAGAAAAGGAGCATAAATAGGATATTCCCCACATTTTATGTACTAACATACTCACTTTACCAGTCAAGTATTGGAAAAACATGTGAGAAGTAGAAATATTACTTAAAACTGTTTTCTATGTTGTATGGAAAGCAACATATGTCAGATTAAGGTAGCAACTCAGTGAGATGGCATCCTGATCCAGATTTTGTTGCAAACATAAACCGTGGTATCCCAGGTTAAAGCTTTAAAGGTTAACCAATGTGTACGTTTTAGGAAAGAAACTATAGAAGCTATAATAAGGAAAATCCTCTACTTTGCATGTAGCCACGGCAGAGTCAAAAAGGAACAGGCTACTGTTAGCAATGAGCCGCTTGTATCTTTTTTGGTCTTTACCAAAGGTTGGCAAGCAGGCCCCACCATCAGAATCCAAAGTTGTCCAGTGTGTGTTTTATGGATCTGGTGAGGATGTACAGCCATTTTGTGGAAAGCCTTGCTAGAGTTCCTGTACAGCTTGTAGTCTGCACATGTATCTGGTGCTCTATGTAGGTGTTCATTGAAATAGTCTCAGGATGTTGTCTTAGAGATAAGGATGCCTGGCTTCGGAACCTTAGAGATTCATATTTCCTGACACAGTTTGCAGTTAAGGGTGTCATAAAATCAATAAATAAACAAATAAAACAATAACATAGGTGATAGCTCGTCCTGGTGTGAATCAACTCCTTTTTCTCGTGAAAAGGAGTCAGTTGAGATTATTCAGCTTCTGATTAGAATGGCACCAGAAAACCCCTCTTTATATGTTTTGAATTCTCATAATGTCTTATAATTCTGCAGAATGACCTACGGTGTCTGGGAGGAGAGACAGTTACTGGACCGTTTACCAATATGACTTCATCTGGGATAAGTAAAAGTAAGATGGATGGATGGATGGATGGATGGATGAATGGATGGATGGATAGTCAGAAAAATGGATGGGTAGATAGATGGATACTCAATCAGTACGGATTAGGATCGCTGTTAAAAAGGTGTATTCACAACTCCAACATTCTTAATCGTATTTATATGTCAATAGAATACAAGAATTTTATTGAAATATAAATACGAATACGAATGTTAGAGTTGTGCATACACCTTCTTGACAGCGATCTTACTCCGCAAATCAAAGGCAACTGTTTGATTATTGATGTTCTTTGCTTGCATTAAGTCGAGTTTAAGGTTGAGTAGACCACAAATCTGTTTATCCTTCCCCTCTCAGAGAGCTAGTCAGTGTTGATCATTCAGCGACAGAGATCTGTTTTACTTTTCAATTTCTTTGAAACTCAGGAAAAAAGACTTTTAAAGATACATATCCAGTGAAAACCTGTATATTGCCCCATCACTATTTTAACTAATTGTAGTACTATGAAAAGCACAGTTGATTTTTGCACACATAACACTGCAGCAGTGCAACTGTGCATACAAGCTGTTGGTGATTGCACCTCAAGAGTTTCAACTCTGTGGTCACATGTGTTTTCTTTGTTCTCGGAGTCAGTGACGTGTGGCTGCAAGTGGAGGAAAGAGTGCTTATTTTACAAGCTGCAGTCACAGCAGAGCTGAGCTGCTTCCTTCTCAGAATTGAATTGGAA
>JAVLVB010001174.1:461585-474555 GCA_032876305.1 Orestias chungarensis
ATATATATATATATATATATATATATATATATATATATATATATATATATATATATATATATATATATATATATATATATATAAATAAAGAAAATTTTATTTTAAGCAATGCAAAAAGAGAGTTGGGCTGTTTTTTCCCGTATGTTATTTCCATTCAATGTTAGAAATTTCTGGACAATTTCATAACACAAAAAAAAGAAAAAAACTTTAGGATTTTATTTCTTAAAAAATATATAAATTATATAAAAATAATTATAAAAGATTATTAAGTTATTATAAAGAAGCGTATAATTAGCAATACAAAGGGTTAAGATTATATTACAGCAATTATTATTGATTAAAGATGTTAGAGGTTTATTTTAAAGGGGTTCAATATTCTTAGATATTAAAAACATCTTTGTCCACAAATAACATTTCTGCAAAGCAAATAAAGACACACCCAGAGTTTTTCATACATCATGTCTTTTTTTTTGTCTTTTTATGTTTACTGTGTAAAATGGAATACTGGATTTACAAATTGGAAAAGATACGTCACAATTATATATGCTGTTGAAAGTATTATTTTCTTTCTAGCAATTAAATGAGCCCCTTATGTACATTTTAAGATGTAGCATATTTTGTCCCAAATCATTTAGGGCTGCTTAGGAAATATGTTACAGACATGGGACATGTTTCCTTTCAGAGGAAGTAAACAATACAACCCTTTAAGCAACATTGCACCTCCATCCTTATCATCGCATTTCCTGCAAAGGGTTAATTCAATCATGTCAAGGTTCTCTGCTCTGTGGCTCGCCTCTGCCATCATACTTTAGGTGCACTGGAGCGTCTCTTCATTGATGGCACCTTTGGCTTCACAATAGAAGCTAATTTGTTAAAATCTTTCACAGGTCAGAGGCTGCTTAAAGGCGAAGAGGGCGCCTAGGCCACCACAAAAAAGTAATAATAAATAAAAAAAAGCCATCCACTACGTTCTAGGGGGCAAATTAAATGCCCAGTCATTCTATGATGGTAGACGAACAGAACATAAATATCTATTTCTCTTACCATTCCACAGTCACGGAGATCTTGACAACCTTTCCAGTTAACACAGGTTAATAGATTGATTCCAGCGACATGGATCATAATGAACAGTAAATTGTTTTATCTCTTAAGTCTTATTTGGTCAGCCAGGAAAACATATGAGGTAATATGGCTAAAGCTAAATGGAGCGTATAATAGATCTCTTACCAAGGCATAGGGATAAGGCTGATGGCAAGGCTATGATTAATGAAAACAATAATGTTTTTTTGTTTTTTTTCTTGCCTGTTTTTGACTCTTTCTACTATGGTCATTTTCAGTGTTGATGCACAATTTGATTGATGCCTGATTGCACTTATATTTATTCATGTATGTTGGTTTAGTTTTAAAGAGGCCTTAACACAGAATTCATTTTTATTTTAACATTTACTGCCTGAGATGCACAAAGGGTAGAGAACACAATCTTATTCTCAGACCTTCGCCATTTTCAACTGTATTTCCACTTTTTTCATATTAGCATGTAATAATTTAGATATCGATCTAGGGTTAAAGCTCCAACGAGCTTTTTGAGGAAAGTACAATAAAGAAAGGCTTTGAAAAAGTCAATGACTTTTAATTCTGCACTATTGATATGCCTAGATAATGTGGCAATTGAGCTGTGCTTCTGCCAGTGGTGATGAGGAGCAGCAGATGAAGAGTAATTGGGCTCTGACCCCTCTGTGCTTCAGCCACCATATCAACTGAGCTTCTCCCAACACATTTTCCTTCCCATGCAGGAGGGCTCACTCGGAAAACCCCTCAGTGGTGGCAAGGTGATAAATTACACTTCTTAACTATCATTGATTACTTGCTGTTTCTCCACTTTCCGTGACAACTGTTCAGTCACTCTGAATGGTCCTTAATGGAACATTAAATAGAAAAAAAATGCTTTTTTTTTTTTAGCATTGATTATACTTGCTTGTTGCTTAATAAAGACAAACTGAAGCTTTACTTTGGTTGCCAGTGGCCAAATATAGATCAAAGACCCATATGATGTAAAACAATTAGATTTATCTGAACAAGGCTGCTGCAGATGTAGGGCTGATTAGACTTGTTTCTTAATTGCTCTTATTAGTAGTTGCCCAGTGTCCTTAATGAACACTATTATAAAACTTAATACTTACTTTTTTTAAGGTGAATAGATATATAAATGCACAAATTTATGCCAACCGTCTTGAAACTGAATATACATAAATTCATATGATGACCCATTTTTCAAGGAGTTTAATATTGTGTATGTTCTAGAAAGGTTCTCAGGTATTTTAGAAGAGGAAAAGGCCCGAAGCATTATAGATCCTTCACCATACTTTACCTAAAAGGAGAGAAGTCTTGCTTTTCCACATTATATTAGTTTGTTTTACACCACATATGTGTGTCGTTTTTTTTTTTTGCTAAAAAGCTAAATGTTACTCACATATTACCAAACCTGCAAACCTACTTAAAGTTCCTAAAAAGTTTAGCAAGGTTTACGTTTTTGATGAAAGGTGTTTTTTTCTACCTTTTTTTTAATGTGGCGTATAGGGACAGGGGGTGGGATACCAATCAACCATGAATAAATTCACTTTGATATTGGTTTATTGGTTTAGTTCCAATACAGAAAGGCGAAAAGATTTTTTTTTAATTCTATGCCCAGCAAAGTTTTTTTAATGCTTTACTGTGTTTTGATGCTAGAGATAACTATTTAAGTAGAAAGCAATAGTGCTAACAGGCAGTATTATTAATTAGCATTTACCTTTTAGTTTTTATATTTTTGTGTAATATGAGTGCTTAGTACGTTTAGTAGAACAATAAGTTAGTGTTTGAAATAGGTTACAACAACCTCATGGGTTACTTTTCTGTCTGAGCCTTTGCTTCATATATATCATTCTTAACTTCAGTCTCAATTCCTATCAACTTTCTATAAATTCTCAGTCCTCAGACCAGGTTTTCACAGTAACAGCGGTGGATATATTGGATCAGTCTCTGTTATGCACTAACAAAATCTAAAGAATCTTCAGTTTTTCCAAAGAAAATGTGAATCAAACAATTTATTACGATCTGCATGTTTGGGCTAATATTCAAGCAGTTGTGGAGTTGGCAAATTCAAGCTCCTTTGTAATGACTTCAAATATTCAGTTAACAACAGTGCTGTAATGATGTCGACCTATTGCTTGGTAGTGATTCTCATGGACTGTTAGCGTGGAGCATAGCTAATCAAACATCTCCCTGTGCAGTGGAGAACCACCCCGGAGGCTTTATTAATCAGAAATACTGTACTTGTCTGGAGTCAAATCACATGTCTCATGTCCAGGAAAGTAAAAGGATGTTAACTGCTTCTAATATGTTTAATATTAAATTACAACATCAGCTTTTAGGTCGCTACAATATGCATAAGTGAAATTATACTTTATTCCATGAGGTTGTAAAATCTGTTTTGTGGTTAACTTGGAGGAATGGAAGCTATAAAAGAAAAAAAAAAAGAATGGATAAAATTAGAGCCCTCTAAGTGAAAAGTTAAAGAAATAACCATTACATTTTCCAAAAACCTAATAGGCCTGTTATGACACATTTTACGATCAAAACTTGTTATTCCACTGCAAAACACAGTAAGAAATACATAAAAACTGAAAGAAACAGTTTAAATACAATAAAGTTAAAAGTTTTACCCAAATGTTAAAAATGAAGCTTTCAGCAGCTTTTTTAACAGATTTGACTGAGTTAACAGAGGGGAAATTCTATATTGTAATCATCAGCCATTTGGTGATCTGGTTTTTTTTCTCGCTGAAGTAAAAAAAATTAAGATAAAATTTAAATATTTATATAAATTAAAACCAAGTATCAGTGACAAGTTTTTAGTTGTCAGTTTTATGTGTTCAGAAATAATCATGGGATTTTAAATAATCTGGGGGGGGGGGCGCTATCTGGATTTAAACATAAAACTATTTTTATTTCCTTATTCAGCTGGAGATAATGTGTACAACTATTCTGTAGGACTCAGGCTTCTGTATAAAATCATTGAAGATGGAAGAGCTGTTTGTTTTGAGTGGTTTTTCAGGAAGTGATAAAATATACAAGAATTTTAAGTTTTTTGACCTTCTCGCAAAGATTGTTGAAATGTTTTCACTTAAATTAATGAGTGACTGGAATACAGATACATTTTCTGCTTTTCTATAGAAAGTAAACTAAGGAGACTTTATTCACATACCATATCACCTCTACACCTTTCTGTGGAGTAGTAACCCAGAAATTATTGGTAAACTTACTTTTTTTATACATATATTTTGATTGACTGTAAATATGGACAAGCTTATACATGTTGTATCATATTGAAGAGCAAAAGTTTTGTTTGTTTGCTTTTTTAAGAACTCAAAAACATCAATTTTTGGAATGAACAAGGATGGCAAAACATTTCATTGTAAAAATATAGATTTTCTCTCACAGTGACATTTTTGTCAAAAACCGAATATAACCGAATTTAACATCACATTTTTTTAGGTGTGAGATCATGATTCTAGTAAAAGATGAATATATTTTAAGGCATTGTACAAGGGAGTTCATAGGTGTGAACTTTACCATTTTAGATTCCTGCTCAAGCTGGGAGACGTCCTAAAATGTCATCAAAATGGTTTGCTTTAAGCACAACAAGCTGAAAAAGTAACAAAAACAAATCCTTATCCTCCTCAGGCTCCACTTATAACTGAAGACTGACATTATCAAAGCTCTGATAAAGACAAGATAAAGAGCCGAAGACGTAAAGGAAATAAATTTGGCTGCATTTATTTATAGCCACAGCTGGATGCAAAGCCTCCTGTGATTTAAAAAAATGCTTATTGACCTAACGGGTGTGACGGTGGTGACTTCCTGTTGTGATGCTTCTCGGTCCCCTGAGATGAATATGTCTCAGACTGAAAGAAAACAAGATGGTAATCCGTGACTCAAAATATTAGTCAAAAGGAGGAGATTATAAGAGGAAGTTATTTCGAAATGAATTTCTTTTTTAATATGGAATTTACAAGCCTAGATTGCGTGAGGGGAGCATATATTTTTATATTTTTATGTGGATATGAGTTTTGGCCCGTAGGGAAGGCAAACAGTCATGTGTGTTAATATCTGAAAAGCCGGGAAGACCAGTTTTGACATTTCGCTCTGCTTGTGAACCACCACTCAGAGGACTGACCCAGTCCATCAACAAAATGTCACCAAAGACAAATCAAAAAACAAAAGCCATGAACCCTCATTTGAATAAGGATGAAATGGCAGTGGTGGCAGGTTGAGAAGTCTATAAGATGCTGTTTGAGAGATTTCTATTCTGTCTGAACCTGATGTCAAAATGCCATGAGAGGTGTCCCCCTGCCAGGTCAGTATGCCTCTGAGGTCGGGGCTTTTGCCCCGGCCTAAGCTGCAGGCCACACTGACTCGAGAATGGGCCTGGTACTCCTGTCAAGCACACATCATGTGAAACTGTGGGGCTGAGCCACTTGAAGAGGGTTAAACTGATTAGCAATGCACTTGCGTTCAGTGGGTCACAGTTTGAAGAACAAAAGTGACATTAAAGGATCTATATTTTTCCCCCTGGTTCCCTAAAACCATCACTTCTCTTATCATACAAAAGTCTTCTCAACATCTCTGACAGATAGGTGCCATTTTTCTATTCAGTTTGGCCTTTTCTTTCCTTTCTCTGTGAATATCATAAACCCCCTTCACCCTGAGCTCAGTACTCAGAATCTTAACCCCATGTCTTCCCCCTGTCAATACATGAACTGTTCTTTTCACTTTCAATTCACGCTTTTTGGCTCGCACTCAAACCTCTGCTCTGTATTTGAGTTTCCTCTCGCTTTCACCCACACTCATCCCTGGGAAATGTAGATCTTTTCCTGACAAGTTCCTCGAGAAGCAAAGCCTCTGGAGATCATATGCCGAGCTCTGCCTAAAAATGCGTGGGAATAGCCTGGATGGGAAGGGAAGGGATTTTTAATTGTTTTTATTTTTTATTTTTCTAGAAATAGTCAGTGTCTGTGATTGTTCTTTGCTGTATTTACCTTACAGCGGGTAAAGAGTCAAACTGTGGGTGGTAATGACTGCTTGTTTAGGAGGCCCAACAGAATACAGCCTTAATGTAGTTCTAGCACTAATGTTTAGAAATGTTTTCCATGTGACATAAATTATGCATATTAAGTCTGTGCTGCATGATATAAATCAAGTTACTTTGAAGAGTGAAAATTACAATTTGTGCTCCCTATTTTCATACACCCGGTAACCTGACTGCATCAACAGCTGGAAAAACAAGGGCTAGCATTTTGGTGTTCATTAGGAGCTGCCTCAGATGGTTTCCGGACTGGAGGCATTTGGGAGTTCAGCTCTAAAGAAAGTTTCAGAAGTACTGAAAGGAACAACAACAGTAACAGAGGCTCTGCTATTATCTCAAGAGGGTCAGTTGTGATGGTTTGCAAGCATTGGTGCTTTTTTTTAAGTAAGGAACAAGTGTAACTGTTTGTTGTAAATACATTTTTAAAACACATTTTTAGTCTGTTCAGTTTGGCCTAAAACGACATGATTGGGTAATGGATTTGTCATAGCCAGCTAGCTTAGGGTTTAAACAAACAAACAAAAAACAGATACAATTGACCAAAGTCTTCCATTAGTGCAATAGATTTTAAATAATAGCTTCTAAGCTAGAAAAGTAACCTAAGAAAGTAATATCTGGGTTAGAATAAGTCATTTTGTTTCTCTTATGTCAACTATGCAATTGAACTCATCATTTAAAAAACCTTTGGTTAAACCTCCAAAATAAGCTCCGCTTTTATATCTAAACTTATATTTTAATGAACACAATCCTACAACACTACTTTAAGAACTAGCACTAGACAGCACAAGCTACTTAGCAGAAAAGTCATTCTGATTTTATTTTTAATCAATAAAAGTCCCGTAACAAAAACTACTCTGATGTACACAAACCACTCACATTAACAGTAAAACATAGCATTATTTTAATTTTTCCTTACTGTTTTTATAATCTGAAAGACAGATTTTGGTCGGATCAATTGGTGGTATAGTTGAAAGTGCTGGTCTGTAAAAGAGGAGATGGTCTCCTCTTGCACCTTACGTAAACCAAAAACTTTTTTTCATTATACAACTTCCCAAACAGCATAGACCCAGTATCTGGGTTCAGAAACAACCCAGTGTGTATAAACTGTTGAGAAAAGCATCATTTGATCGATTA
The DNA here is from genome assembly GCA_032876305.1 of Orestias chungarensis. Lineage (NCBI taxonomy): Eukaryota > Metazoa > Chordata > Actinopteri > Cyprinodontiformes > Cyprinodontidae > Orestias > Orestias chungarensis. Next base: position 468,841 of record JAVLVB010001174.1, read on the forward strand.
TGTAACTATTCCTTGTCCAAAGCCTGAATGTTGCACAAAACTAGCATGATATGTGCTAAACACTTGACAGCTGAATGGCCAACGATGCCCTAAATGAATACACTTGCCTTCTTGCATGAACTATAGTGATTACAATATTATCAAGCCTAAATTTACTATTACTGTTTGACATGTGAAGGTCTTCCCCCCTCTTATATAACTCTACAAGATATTTTACCATGTCAGAGTGTTCATGTCACAGCGATCAAATGCCATATAACCAGCAGGTTTTTGTTTGTGTTTACCAACATAAACAGCTGGTGGAAATGTAATGAAAAATATGATTTGACTGGAAAAGAATTTGAGTTACGTGTTTGACGAAAAAAAATATATGTTGGTTTCAGTTTAGGACATATTCTAAAAATCTTTAGCTTCACCTTATCTTCACAAACATGAAATCTAATAATTTTAGTTTTATTGGTGAAATTAAAACCAAGAAGTATCAACAAAATATTTCAGTTTTCATTTTGTTTCTTTATTGCATGATATATTTTAAAAAATGAACAGCCCCACTAAAACTAAGCTAATTTCATTTTCATTCTGACGGATTTTACCACTTCATTAGAATCACTTTGACAAGCATAAATAACAGAAAGGCCCTAACTGGATGTCTTTAATATGTCAGCACAGAAATCACAAGCGGTGCATAAACAGTCTTTGTCTAACATTAAAAAGTCTCCACACTCTTGGAAAACATTTGACTGTATTGTTACGTGGTGTCAGTTACCATCTTTGCTCTGTGATTGATATAAGAATGCTGCTATTGTTTAAACACAATGACCCTCTATTCTCGGAGCAGATACGCATAACAAAGTAAAAGCGGGGGGCTGTCAAACTTTAAAAACTAGAATTGTCAATGTCGCTTTATTTGCATATAGCCATTCAGAAAATAGGGACCTGGTGAATAAGTTGTACCTATTAAAACAGTTTTCTGACATGGTTCAGTGATGTGATGTTAAAAAGTTTAAATGCAATAGAACATTTATTTGATATTTTCTCTCTGTTTAGAAAGACCTTGTGTAGTCTTTGAAATTGTGTAATTCATTTTCAGCAAATCACCTGCAAATCTGGGAAATTTCTCTTGTTTAGAAACAAACTTTCACTTAGCTGCAATGTTACCTTTAGTTCTCAAAAAACTGAGAGGGTGGTACTGACGGTTTACAGTCCTTTTCATCCTATTAGAGTTTTATGTCTATGTTGGAGAAGTAGGTGGAGAGTCCACATATGGACGGTTTTATGCTGGATGGCTGGAGAGGTCCAAACCAGGGCCTGAGACTTTAAATCACTTGTCCACAGGAAACGGCTGGTTTGTTTAGCTGGTTGTGATTTCACAAGGCAGTAGGGGGTGTTCCCTGATCATATGAAACACAATAGGGCATACTTTCTTAACACAACTATTAGGCAACAATGATGTGGCTTGGGTCCAAAGCCAATTGCTGTCCGTGCCTTCAAATTAAGATATACCCTCCATGTATAAATGAAATAAGGCAATCTCTGTGGGGGCAGTGTGTGTGCTAGCAAATGTCTTTACAATCTTTGCATGCTTCAAGTGGCTAAAAACAGAAAGTTTTACATCTCAACCAGTAAAAACAAAAACAAAAACGAGGTAGTTCAAATAAAAGCTCCAGTTTAAAATTACTCCCATTAATGAACAGCACAGTTTACGGATTTTTGTGCTCTTTGTAAGAGTCTATCCAGGAACTTTAGCATCCCCCGCCCAACTTGCACCCTAATAATGTCCCTTGTGTATAGTCCTATAAACATTTGGCTAAATGCTCTTTTACCATATTGAACAAACAGAAAAAAACAAAGAAACCCAGGAGTATCCTATTTCGGGAATAAAAACAGTCTCATTTTCTCCTGTAACCAACTCCATGAAAAGGATCTACATGAGAGAAAGGAGTCAAGCGGTGGGATTTAGAATGCTGAGCAAGATAGATTCTTCCAAATTCTAATTGGAGAACAGTTGGTTTAATTGGTATCCATTTGGCTGACAAAAGAAAGCAAGGGTAGTGGGCAGGGAGGAATGCCTCTGGGGCTGATGTGAACATGAAGTGGCTCTGCTCAACGCTCGGGGACGGATCACTTCCAAAGACAAACCGTGGGAGCTGGCAGGACAGATTGCAGTGGGAGGGAAGGAGGGACTGTGGGTGAGTTGGAGGGTCTAAATTCATGGTAGAGCAAGGAGTTTTCAATGGAGAGGCATCTTTATTTGAAGAGGGAAGTGTTTTAGACGCAAAACTAAACTCCCACTCCAGGCAGTATAGTGTGTAATGCGACTCTGACCCTGAGATGAGAGAGGTGGATTGGGTTCAGCGGTTCTCGTAAATGCAGGCTTTTGATGATAGGCAAGCAAAACAAACAACCTTCACAGAACACATGACAATATTTAAAAGTTATTAGTGTGATTTGTAAAAATCTCTGATTAAACCCCATGTCCTCTGCAAATTAAACCCATCAGTGGCATTGTGTTTTAGGAATGTTTGAAGGTCAGTCAATAATAATGTCTTCACAGATGTTTTAGTGGCAGTGAACAAAGGACAAGGCTGTCTATCACATCGTCCTATCAGAAGCAGTGTTTCAGTGCTATTTTCTGGTTAATCACAAAGCTCTCTTTGTCTGTACAGAAGCTCTTGTTGTCTGTGTGTCAAAAATGCATCCGAGATCTGTTGTGCTGTAGCTGGCTGTAGCAGAACAGAGGGGGAACCCAGGTGTTGGAGTGTTTTTACTGCCTCTGTAGAAAGGAAGGGTGGGAGAGCGAGGGCAGATGACCTGGAGGGGGTTCAGAGGCAGGGGCCATGCTTGGTAGACCTTCACAGGCTGCCTCAGGGGAATACAGCCACTGCTTATCTCTTCCTACACTTTTACTTCTTTTTTATCCTCTCCCACAGTACTGCTTTCATTTCCCTTTCCTCTCAGTGCAGGAGGACGAATACTTCGGCTTTATTTCCTACCAGCGCCAAGCCATTGTGTTATCTGCTGACAAGCCTTTTCTATGAGTGGATATTCTCTTTTCTTTTTTATTTACTGCAGATATTTGAATGTAGTTACGTTATAGCTCTTAATGTAGAAGATCAGAGGGATTAACATTTTTTTAATAGTTGACACAGCATGGAACCACTTATTCATTTCTCTCACTGCCTAAACAGTTGCATCATAAAAAGATTTCAGAGTAGTTTTTTTTATTGAGTTTCTATCAAGTTATAATTGGGAAAGTTTTTTTTAATCTTCAGTAGAATGATGGGTTTCTACATAACTGAGAAAATCCTCAGAACAAAGGAGCAGGTAAATAAAGCTTTAGTTACCACGGATTTCGGAATCCAAAAACAAATTAAACTGAACATGTTTATATTAATTTAATATTAGGGTATATTCATCACGCTGTCTTTGGAGCAACAGTAGCAAGGACGGCACATCCTTAAAGGTTTTCATGGTCTCAAAAGCGTACAAAACGATGCAATGTAAAATTGGTTAACAAAACAACCAAAAGAGAGATATGCTCTAAAACCGGACTAAACCTGCTGATGCTCAGGTCATGTAATTGCTCAGAAATTATTTCTCTGGACTCACGATCAGATTTGCCACACTTCAGCTAATCAGGCGAATTGATGTGGCTTCTGCCAAAGTAATTTTGCATATTAAGCAAATCTTGTGATACTAGGAAATTAGTATGTTTTTTATTTCCCATTTTACAGATATATCTATTCAAGATAAATCAACCTAAACACAAACACACAAGGACAAACTCCGGTACAACAGTACATCCCTACATACTATGTACAGTCAATCACAAACTTGAAGGCACTCCACTGTTACATGTGGGTGGTTGGGACCAGCACACAATGAAGTGTTTTCCTTTCAAGTAGCCAGTCAGCACTGAAAGGACCACTGGTTAAAACAAATTAAGCACGAGCATCTGTACACTCGTATTTACATGAATTAAAATCAGCAGTTTGTGAACACCTTGTGAAAGTTATGACGGTAGTGATGATTTCCAAACAACCACAAGAGCTTAAAAAGGACCATCGTATAAATGGGAAGATGTTTAAGCGAAAATTACTACACCTCTGGAGGATTTGTGAAAGTATGGACGATGATGGTTGTTCTCCATGGCTATGGACATTTTTAGTGTGAGGTGTTTTAAAAAGTCAAAAGAGTAGATTTGACTTTGTAGCTGTTATCCTTTCAGCCCTCTTAAGAGTTCTAGTTAAGAGAACTTTGATCAAGAGCTATACAAACCTTACACTAAAAATACTCAAGTCTTAACATACAGTAAGATTTTTTTTTGTCTTAAATGCAGTATAAAAGCCTTGTTCAAGTGGCTCTTTAACCACAGGGACTACAGTAGGTTTTAATCCCCTTCACAGAATATGACAGCCCTGCCCTCACCTTGCCCACCACTTAAAGAAGCAATCTTTCAAAAAGTCCTCTTAAAACCTATGTGAATGTTAGTGTGTTATGCTGATGGGGAATAGGCCCATTCCTGATGTAAATGAAGAGATGCATATCAGTGTTAATCCATTGCTTTGTAGTCACAGCCATACCCAAAGTCTGTCTAATTTCCTTCACACTCCCTTTTGCAGCCAGAAGTGTATCGATCGGCAGTAATTGAAGTGTACTTGATAATCCGTAAGGCAACAGGGGAGAGGGAGACCCTCAACTCTCACATCGATGCACACAGAATGGGGCTGCAGGGTTGTGTGTGTTCCAGCGTGAGTGTGTGGTTCAAGAAGGGGGCTCTCTAATGTATGGGCGGGTAAGGCAACACCCCCCCCTCATGGCTTCTTCTCAGCTGATTAAACTCATTGAGAGCCAGACAAGTGGAACAAATAGATATAAAGGTTTGCCTGGCAGCTTACAGCCATTCAGATTTTTTTTCATTGAAACGGCAAGCAGCACATCCACATAGCTCGCTTTATGCAACATTAAGACACTAGAGTGGCTGTTTTTGAAATGAACCTCACATTATTGAACCCTCTCACTAAGACATCGCAGGTAGAAACTTTATAAGCATGAATAGACACATCTGCTTTTGGGGAAATGTAATGTGCGTTACACAATAAGCTGTAATGGTGATTATTTCACTTTAAACACAACAACCAGCTCAAAGCTCTGCTTCGACTAATCATCTATTTCTTATTTTATTTTTCACAGAAGAGAAACCTTTATGATGACAACTCATGTTGTCTTTGCTATGTGTGGAATCGCAATTATCACCACTGTGTTTTCTGAGATTGCGCTAAAGGAGGGAGACTAACTTTTCAGTAGATTGAACACAATGCTGTCAAGAGTCACTTTAAAATATATGTGTAGTTTAGGTAAAAGAAAATTACAACGAGTAAGGTCGTTTTTTATGTGCTGCATCCAATCCCTGGGTCTGGCATCAGTGCTCTGCTGTATTGGTTTTCAGAATTTTCACCTATCATCATTCTTTATCTGCAGAGCAGGAAATACCACATTAAAAATAATGAAACAGACAGAAAGACAAGCAAACTGAAACTGCCTCAGGAAGAAAACATACAGTGTAATTATATCTGCTTAAAACCCATTGCAGCATCGCTTGGAAACACACACTGGAGACAAATTAGCTAATAGAGGCCATAAAATAACTGCATTACATGCTTTAAATGTGTATTCCTTTTGTTTTCACTTTTTTCTTTTGTTTTTATTACTCAA
>JAVLVB010001174.1:474655-485766 GCA_032876305.1 Orestias chungarensis
CACAAATACACACACACACACACACACACACACACACACACACACACACACACACACACACACACACACACACACACACACACACACACACACACACACACACACACACACACACACATATACACACACACACACACACACACACACAGACACGGGTGGAGGGAGTGAAATGTTTCACATTGTCTCACTCTGCAGAGAAAATACGAAATAACCATAACTCCTTCCACTGCCAGCCTGCCCTGTACGACCCCTGTTTTAAGTGGGTTGCAGGTAATTGCTGTGGCGGTGTTACCCATCAGCCAACAAGTCCATGTGTGCCTTATGTGTCATCTCTATTTATTATATTCTGCACGCTCCCTGGGCCTTGGTAATCAATTTCACAAGGATACAGGGCTGATATCAGCTGCCGTGCACATTATGAGGCGAGCCCTCCTCTTATCAAGTGCAGAATTGCCGACTAGAGGTCATGAGCAGATAAACAGGGATGTAACACAACTCCCCCACTCACCTGCCCCCCGGTGAACACAAAGGTGGTAAGGTGATGTTGTGAGGGAGGTACAAAGAACAAAACACCCGCAAAGAATAAGGTTGCGACCCTTGTAAGGTGCCTCTTGTTACGCCCGACCTTCAGAATTTCATCATCAGTGGCTCTGTCTGCTTAATAATTCTTAGGCTCATCCCTCTCTCTCACTTTAGCTCTCTTTCTCTACTCCTCTCTCTCTCTCTTTCTCTTCGTCCATCTCTTGAGTCACCGTATGCAGGGTTTGTGTCCGTATGTGTCCGATAGGGTTATGAGGCCTGCAGACGCCCTCTTGCCGATTATCTCTGAGCACACTTTGCAGACCTTTATAGACCAACCACAACACCATCAATCATTTCTCCACATAATGACCCATTTCACACCTCACCACAACTGGACTAGCATTATCTAAAGCTGTGTGTGTACTTAGATCTTAAAACAAGTGAGAAAATTGTCTCTCTAAAATTTTGTGGTTTAGCATTTTATAATATTATGTGTCTCGAGCAGATGTTTTATTTTTTTTGTTTCCTGTGTCAAATCTTCATTGTTGCTGAAGTGCGGTGCGAGGCATCTAGCCTTTCAGACACAGCTTTGAACCAATGTTTAAACATGCATTTGGCTCTAAAAGGAGGCATGTCAGACTCAGAAAGTGTTTTCAGGGATTACTTGTGGTCACTGAACAAGTCATGCAGCGGTAGAAATAACATGCAGTGCCATTAGCCTTTGTAAACATTAATTATGAGTCCATCGTTGTTTATCTGTCCCCGCGCCCCACGCAGGCAGCTGAGCATATTTGGCGAGGGGATTGGATCTTCATGTCACTACATTTTGCTAATATGCCTAATCTATTAACCTTATGTTTTTCATGGATGATCATAAAGGCTAAACAGGTCAGACTGTGTGATTTATGTGTATCTGATTCTTGGCTGTTTTTTGTTTTACCATGTACAAAGTTTCCCTCTGATCACCTGCCTTTTTGTTGTAGGCATGCGTTAGGCTCCTTTATCCTGCCCCAGCTCCACAGCTGACCTTGTGTAGCCTCTGTAGGCCAAAGACTTGATGAGTGTTTTTTTAGCCCATCCCCCTTCATCCCTCGGCATGTGCTCCGCACATCCTCTCTGTCATTAAACCTTCCACTCGTGGCTTTAGGACCTAACCATATGGTGCAGCTAGCAGAGTGTTGCAGGAAGGACTCGGCTTTGGTCAAAAGCTGATGAATCTTTTTCAGAAAAGAGTTAACTGTTGTACTAAAGTTTGAGTAATAGTTAAAACATTTTCAAATGAGTTTCTGTTCAAACATTAAACGGAGTGAAGCTCCTTCAATGCATTTTCATTTTGCATGAATCAAGACTAGGTAGTCCCCGTAAATCGCAGGTACTGGCCATGAAGGCAAACTTTTAAAGTGTTTAACTAACTCCAAAAAGGTAAAGAAAACTGGCATTTAAAAAACGTATTATCCAACCATTGTCTATTCCTAATGAGCTTATACGGATTATATATATATATATATATATACATATATATATATATATATATATATATATATAATTTTAAATGTTACAGCATATGCATTGGACGGAATTATTTTGAGACGGTGGAAGTGTGCCCCTCTTGAGGAGATGGTTTACTTCATATTATGGTATCGACTAATATGATTTTATACTACATAAACACACTTAGAGGAAAGAGTTAATCTCATGAAAACATCAATAATTTGTTGTTTAAATGAAACAGAATATTACAGAAAGTTGTCTTGCTTTTTTTTCGTGATTAAACAAAACATTTTCCATTTCTTGCCATCTAAATTTTTTTAATAAATTGACATACTATCAGTGGTAATTCAAACATATGCGTAAACCACCTAACTACAAAGATATATGTTACAAAGTTAAACACTAAACAGTTTAAAAAACTCCGGTACCTTGCAAAATTAAAGGGTTGCCCCTGGAGTCCTTAAAGGCATGTTTAATTGCAGCACAAACAATAGTTGCCAGTTTCACAGTTAAGACATGACCAGTTGTCTGGCAACATGTTTAGTATGCAGCAAGCAGAGCGTATCACACACAAAGATTGAAGAGATTTTCTGTGGCTCGCACAGCCCTAAAGAAGCTATCAATTCCCTGACGTAAAAGACTGAAAGGATATAGCTGATTTTCAGGCAATGTTATCTCTATCCATCTACCAAGATGAAAGCAGGAGAGTGAGGTTTGTGGTTGTAAGGCCTGGGAGAAAACAGTGTAAATGAAAATCACGCTCTTTATCACGTAATCATGTGTCAGGGAATTGTTTGTCTGTGCGTCTGCAGAGTGGAGATGAGTTTGGGCATTTCTGGGACTAACAAGATTTAAAATCCCAAACCCAAAGCTGGAATTTTATAAGCTATAGGGACATATCATACATGTGATAATAAGTTATGCCATACTTTTTCCTTTTCTTAACAGTGTTGTTTGCTATAGCCTACTGGCAGCCAAAAAGGCAAAAGGCCAAATGTCGTCACATATTATAAGCTCATTTCCCCTGTAAATGGACATAATATTATAGCCAGCTTACAGGGACAAAAATATCCCCTACATAATTTGAAATCAGCACAATTAATCCCGATTCCACAATGCCGACATTTAAACCAAAATTGTCAAGCTGAAAAAATATCTTTCTTTTTCAAATCCTTGCTAATGTTTTTCATGCGTTGTCATTCTCAAAGTTCCCTTTCAGAAAGTTCACGGAGTGCTTCCACACATAAGAAAAAAGAACACACACTTGCATTTAGTCTAATGGGCCTAGAGGCCCTTTGACTCTCTCATTTGGCTGTTTTATGTGTTTCAGTGTTATGGGGCAAAGAAAGGGGAACACGGGGCAATAATTTCACCAGAGTGATGTGTGATGCAGATGGGAATTATTAATTTGTATCTGCTTTGCTTCAGTTCTGCCACTTACCGAAGAAAGAGGGGAAAGTGTCATTCTGTTCAATTTTTGTGTTTTTGAAGTCTCTTGTCTCGCGCAGAGACCCGTCCAGGGTCGTCAGTGTTAAATGTCAAGCCTAGTAGTGAGCTGTCAAATAACAAAATGGGCCTGGGATGATTGATGACTGGAGAGCCTGAAACCAAAACCTCCCAATTGCAAATGCTACCTTGCATCAGTTGTCCTAACCCCTCCCACCCCCAACCTCCATCCTTCCATAACGCTTTCTTACTTCTATTCTCAGAATAGTGCCAGGGCAGCTCCCACATGCGCCGTCTCACACGGCCACATGCCCACATTTGGATCCTCTCCTCATACAGCCTCAAGTTGAGTTAGATCTTAGTTCAAACACAAATGTTTAGTCCAACAAAGCAAAATTAACACATTTTACAACATGCAGAGATAACTTTGTAATTCTAATTTCTATTAACAGACTGGAAACAATTATCGGCACCTTTTACAAAATATGTATACTATCCTATGTATACAATTACCAAAACCGTACATTTGGAAAATCCCTACCTTTAAATTAAGTAAAGATTTTTGTGGGGGCAGAATAAATGTCGGTTTGAAAAAATGATTTATTTTATTTTTTTCTTCTTCAATACAATTCAATATGAGAAATTTCTAAACCCTTTTCCTCAATCTATCTAGATGGGTTTTGAATACTTTTTTTCATTTTTTATTTTGCCTCCTGCTCAAACAACACATTTGTTTTTCCCTCTCATTTAAAAAGGAGGAGACTACTGATTTTGTGTGTGATTATGTCGTTCTATGTTGCCTGTAACATACATGTTGTTTTGTTATCTTAAAAAAAGACAGACAAATGACTCACTTTCAGGTTTATGACAGATGGCGAAATTATGTGACGTCGTCCATGCTTAAAAGTACGGTAGGCTTAAAGTGGCTTTCGAGATATTAATACTTTTTTTAAGAAAAGGTTACATTTAAACTAATGACCCCACGTTAATGCTTGTGATGTTCGAAATAAGGCGGTTGTTTTCTCTATAATGATCATTTATATGTATCATTTGCTGCAGATTTCCTGTAGTTCAAGCACACTTAACTTAGATTTTTTTGCATTTTTAAAAAGTTATAACTTCATCCTGTTACAATAAAAGATGAATTCATCTCAGCACTCTTTGCACATCTTTACCCATAGTGCTTACGGCAACTGAAAGAAGTTATGTTTTTATATTTTACTGGATCCTTACCTGTTTATATTGGCTATTTGTGACAGCTTTACCAAGTGATATTTTTTTTCTGATGTAGATATCACCCTGAACACCAATATGATCAAAGACATGCAACGGCAATAGCTCCATTTGTCTACCGTAACAGGGGCTGGCATGCTGCTTACCAGTTGGTTTATACAGAGACTCTCCTATCATCTTCATTAGGACTGCCTATGGTTTCAAACAATGTCTAAAGGCACACGTTTCTTAATCTGTCTTTTTTCTTGCTGCCACTCATTCAGTCCACAGATGCTATCTCTTTTAAAAGCACTGCAGATTTAAGAAGTTGAGGAATTACCTTCTTAAACCTTTTGCAAAAAAAATACTATGATCATATTTGCAAAATACAAATATGGCAAAAAATCCAGTAACTTTCATTGTTACTCCTATACCTGCCAGTCTCCTTTCCCCTATCATTAGAAGGAATAATTTCAGCCTACTGAAGCAGAGAGCAAAGAGGCTGTGAAATCACAGTGTCAGAACAGCTCAGAACCTGCCAATCTGACCCGCGGTGACAGGCCACGCTCCTCATGCCCACATTAATAACACAGATAAACATAAAGCTAAATACCAGGCTACGCTCTGTTAACTTTTATGTAGTTAAGAATGATTGGCTTCTCGCTTCACCACACCAGAGGGATCAAAGTACCAAGGAACGATATCAGAGTTTCTCAATAAGAGTTCTGCTCTGTTCGCCTTATCTTTAATGCATATATAATTGTTGGCGGTTTCTCTTAGGATTGCCTACAACCTCTGTGGACGTGTCACACACAATATTCTCTGATATGTACTTAGCTAACTTGGCAGGGTTGTGCACTGGGACTGTTTGACTAAGCATGCAGCACATAAAGAAAATTTGTTGGAGGCTTGGACTGCCTATACCTTTGCAATGTGGAATCAATACTTGCCCTTTTTAAATAAAGCTGCTTTTCAAATGCAGCATAGGTTTTTCGTAGCATTTAGAAATCTGTTTATGAAGCCCAATGTATTGTTGCGCATTAGATGGTTTTCAGTCTTCTAACTAAGTAGATATTTATTGATTCGTTCCACTCTCAGTTGGAATAAAATCTGACGTGATTAGTTGCCCCCCTAATTTAGATTAAAATTGAATTGACTCCACTTCAGTTTCATCAGTCCTGTAACTGCAGCGAGATTTGTTTAGCTAAAGAACCCATATCTCAAAGCTTGACATTTAAAAGGGTGGAATTGGAGGTCGTTAAGAAGCAGGGGATGCGGGCAGACGTCTGCAACTGTTTGTTTACCATACTGCTCATTGGTGTCAGACTTCCTGACATTCTTGTAGCTTATCTTCAGCATTCTGAAGTCTGTAAGCTGGTGCCAGTGAACACAGCGTTTTGCGTGTGGGGTCCGCTTCAATGGCACTGCGTTGCAATCGCACCCTGGGACAGAGTCCAAAAGAGCCATGCTTGTGCTTTTGAGGAGTCGGGGTCAGCAAAGATTAACCCATGGGATCTGGCAGCACTGGGAGAAATTTTACTTGGGTCTGGAGCAGAGGTGCTGCAGAGGGCAGTGTAGACCGGAACAGGTTCAGCCCCTGCTTGCTTATCTCGGGGCCCCACCGTCGAAAAAACTCTCCTGGTCAAAGAGTGCTGAGGGTGGTGTAAAAAATGTGTTTACAATTTGAGGAGGTCAAGGACTTGAGGACAGATAACTATTAACAGAATAATGCTGCGGTCCTTCAAAGAAGAAGACTGCAGACGGACTTGTTTCCCAATGCGAATTATGCGTGAGAACACATTTACGGAGTTACATTTCAAATTTCAAACTTCCAACATGTTAGTTATTAGATTAAACACTTTAAAAAAATCTTAATACGTTACAACAGTGATTTTAATTAGAGTTTAGGCATTTATTTTAACTATTCCTAAACTACTTATCTTATTTGCTACTAAGATTTTCAAATTAAATCTGGTAGGTAAAAAGCAGTGTGACTCCCATTTTAAGATTGCCTACCAAGTTAGCCTGATTTACTTACATAATCCTGTAAAAGTTCCTGAATTATGGTTGCTTAATTTTTTTTTTTTTTTTTTGAGGAAAGAAATTCATGATCTGTGTTTTTTATTTATTTTTACGCATTACAAATTGTAACTTTTGCTCGGAAAAACATTACATTTATTTAATTTAAAGAAGAAACATGGAGAAGTCCCACACAATTTTTTTTTACTTTCTAAGTTGTGTTTTTATTTGCATAAAAGTTTATAAGTTTATAACTCTATAACTTATTATATTATACATAGACATTGCTTAAATTAAAGAACTTCAAGGATCTAATTAAAGCTTACGTTCTCCCATGACAAAAAATATCCTTTGTTTTGTGGGCTACTATTGTTGATGGCGACTGTTAAGAGCACTTATACATGGCATGTTTCTCATGTTTTTCAATTTCATGTTAACCCTGGGCTTTTACTTTTAGAGCAGCATTACTAATTGTTAAATAGTTTTATATTATTATTATTTTCTTCATTTTTCACAGCCACAACCTTGCTTGCTGTTGCTGTACAGTGAGGCATCAGTTTAAACACTATTGGACCCATCAGCACCTCCCTGGCAGCATAGTTGCATGGCTTTGTAGTGTTTAATTTGTTAAAGTGCACCCTGGCCTGTTTTTTCTCATCATACTGATAATAAATATAAAACTGGCTTTGAGCTGGCATTGTATTTGAGGACCAGGCTTACTTTTGACATTTGCACACTCATATCTCCCTGTTTTATTGATAACATGACTTTGTGATCCTTGTATTGCTTTTTCTGGTATAATCAGAAACCTACAGTGCAATTGTGTTAGAAAGAATTTGACAAGAAAAGTATAGCTAAACCAACAAACTTAATATGAGTAATTCTGCCATTATGTGACAAACCAAGGCTAAGTACAGCATATATGAAAATTGAAATTGAAATTAAAAACTTTAAAATGTCAAAACAGTGAGAAATATGTTTTCTATGGTCTTCTATAGTCTATAGAAAAACAAAATCACTTAAGTGAACCTGTCTGACCATATGAAGGAGACCTATAAACCTTTTGAAACTTATGTGTCAATCTAAACTTATTCAAGAACAGAGGAGAAAAAATAATCATTGGCATTTCTCTTCTAAACCTTAACATTTCAAGGCTTTGAGACACCTGCAAACCACAAAAAAAAAAATCCAATATCCACAAAGGAGAAAACATGCAACAGCGACAAAATCTTGTCAGGAACGACCACCCTGTCAAGATTACTTTAAATGTGCATCAAGGACACAGCCAGAAAGCTGAGGAAATACTAAGTACAGCTAGAAAAGCACTGAGGGTCTTACTTGTCTCGACCTAGTTCATAATTCAACAACATAAAAAGATTTGGCGTAGGCAAAGGCCAGCATGTAAAAGTTCCAAGCAGTTCAAAAAGAATACAGAGTTCTGCCCACATTTTCCCCAAGGCATTTGGAAAAAATGTAGTGTACAATCAAACAGGAAATGTGGATGTTTCATCTATTATAAAACAATACCAGAATTTAATAAAAATAACCTCAAACTGACAGCCAAACATGTTGGTGGTCCGGATTTGGTCAAGGACCGGGAATTTTGCTGTATCAAATGAAATAATGCATTTTGTTGTCTTGCTAAAAATCCTGAAGCAGAAAGATTGTCAATCAAGTGTTGGACCCTAAGCTCAAGAAACCTTGGGTTGGCAAGCGGGGCAATAATACTACACCAGTAAATCCATCCATCTCCCACACTTTCTGACAGCTATGTGTTTCTAGCATTCTGTTAATTTTTTATGTAACTGTTGTAATAGCTGACAACTCTTCCCAGTTATAAATTGTGAAAAAAATATTCTGCATCAAACACATCAAAGGTAAGTAAGATTTAAAACTATTCACATGTGTTTAAATACCCAGTCATTAGAACAATGTCGCAAGAAATTTGGAGAAAAAAAAAATGTAACAAAATCTTTTCCCCAAGCCAGCTCTTCTCTCCTTAAGCTTCATTTTACTCCTTAGTATTGGCATCGGTGGAAAATAAAAGAACACCACAGCCAGTGACGTGATTAGCCTAAGCAATGCCTTAATGATGAGAGAAAAGAAAGTGGCAGTAGCTGGTACTTTAAAGTGTCAAAGTCTTTGTAGCATTGACTAGTTTATGATGCTGATGTCGAGCATCACACTCAATGAGGCTTTTGTCCATGCCGAGACCAGGGCAGTGGGAAAACTGCCCACTCTTAGTCGGCAGGCCCATCCATCTTTCCATGAGGCCTTGCAGTCCCCTTTGCACCAAAACTCTTGTGTATTAAAGATCTTGCGGGTTAATGCGCTGGAAAATTGGCTTGCATTTTTATTCGGTGGAAGCAGCTAACCGAAAGAAAAACAGCTCGTGGGGTAGGAAAAAAAGAAGAGAAAGAGAGAAAAAAAAAATATCTTGAGGAAAGACTGTAGGGGAGGGACATGCCATCAAGGCTTGTTTCCTGTGACTTCGATAAAGGAGAACCCTGTCTGACATGCCAGGGATGATATTGTGCTTGGACCTAAGCGTAGATCTGCTCATTTATCATCAGGCTTTTTTTCTGCTGAAGTATTGACCTATGTTCGACATCTGTAAAAGTACATTAGACATGACTTCAAACGCTGGTTACAAAGAAAAACAACAGTAGAAATGTGTTTTTGTCTTCACCCCTAAATACAAAGAGTCCAGCATTTTTTTCAGTTTATGGTTCACTTGTTTATTTCATTTGGTATGAAAAAATTACCTCAGAGAGCCTCAGTTACACACGCAGACTGCTTGTGTCACCCGCATTTGTTTTTATGAAGGAGCTTCAGTACAGAACACATCAGCCCGATCAATGAGTGTGGAGTGAATGACCTACTGGACACATTTATGGGTGTGGGAGGCTAATTAGGAACCACTTCCCAGGCTTGGAGAGACAAGCCCTCCAAACAGCTGTTGGTCAGTACTGGACTCTGTTCCCTGGGTCAAATAGGTGGCAGCTCGTCACGGACAGTGACACAGATATAGGTCTAGAGAGGCCAATTTACTTAATGGCTAGCCTGAGGGCTTGGGACTCCCAGTATATCTTTGCTTAGACACTTGTAGATGACAGTACATAAGACAAAATGATCCACTTTTTCAAAACCAGTCTCACAGGAAAGGCAAATCCAGAGCTGTTTTGCTGCAAATTCTAACAAGTACATTTAGAAGTGAGGTTTGTCAACCAAATAGTTTTTTTTACTTAAATTGAGTTGTTTATCAGCCATTTCAATTTCTGAATGGAAAACATTGGTTAAAGGCTGAGAAATATTTTCCTAAAGGCATGATGTTGAACATGGTCAACGACATCGGCAATCTTAGCTCTTCAGCTTTTCCTTTTTGTGTCAGGATTATGCCCCTGAGGGTCAGAAAACTTTGGTCCCAGACGTCTCTTAACACGCAGATGTTACAGTAACACAGGCAGGAAATCATGCCATAACATCACCTTTGACCCCGCGTGTCAGCTGATCCACAGCCCCCTCTTTTGAAATAGACTCCCAACTTCTATAAATTACCAGATTTTCCCACCAAGTCCGTCCATTCATTTTGTGTGGCTCCAGCCATTTTCCACTGTGGACCTTGCGGTCAGCTAATAGTGATTGCACAGTTGCTGAAAATCTGTCCCCTTGGGTTCACTCGGGTCAAAGGGCTCAAACCAGGGTCAGAGCCTGTCTTTATGTCTCTTCCCACCAAAGGCTTTGTGATGAATACAGAGCCCCAGGAAACAAAAAGCTTTCAGCAAAGACAAGCAACTTTGCTCAATACATCAGCACCTCCTCTCACCACAAGCTCTGGTTAAAAACACACTTTCTAATGGAGATAACATGATATTCAAGGGCACAAACTATTTAATGTAAGACAACATAAGACATAATAATTCGAAAAACGAAATTTGTACAGATGTGGAATATATTTTTTTTATATCACATTCAATTTAAATGTGCAAATTTAACATGTAATGTCTAAAACCAGAAAGTTTAGTTAAGCCTTACTTTTTTTCTTTCCCTTTTTAAAGTAACAGCAGCCTCATAAGGCTTCACTTCTAGGCTTTAAAACACCTTTGCTTCCCTATAGGTGGGCTTGAGGCTCCTAAAACTGTATCAGAAAACTAACAACCGACTTGGTCTCTAATCTCCTGCGTTTGTTCTCCTCTCCTCCGTAATGTGTTGCAGATCCAGTGGTGGAAACTGGAGGGAGATTTTAAGTAAATGGCATCTGGCTAAAGGTCAGATTCAGAGGGCCCAGTGGGTGAAAGGTTGAATAACTCCAACGAAGGTAGTGACCAATTCTTTAGGGGATTTGGAAACCTTTCTTACGAAATTGCTTCTTCATTCTCACCTGTGCGATTCTCAAAAAAAAAAAAAAAAAAAAAAAAAAA
>JAVLVB010001174.1:493228-522616 GCA_032876305.1 Orestias chungarensis
TATATATATATATATATATATATATATATATATATATATATATATATATATATATATATGAAGAGGCAAAAGGCCTCGAAGGTTTCTTTGCAAACAAGTAACCATAGGGAATTACAGAGGTCTGCAGCTTACATGGACACTTTTGTCAACTACAAAAGTATTATTCAGCATTCAACAAATCTGGCCTTAATGGAACACCAATGATATGAAAGCTTACTTTAAAATAAAGTCATGATCGCTCCGCAGTTTCCTGTTAAACATGCAGAGGAGAAAATCTAGCAAAGGTTGAAGACAGCCTGATTCAATGAGACCAAAGCTAAATTTCTGGCTTACTTTCAAACACTCTATGCGGCCTACTACTAACACTGCACATCATCCTGCATCCAGCATTGTCATGGTGAAACAAGATGATGGCAGCATCCTTTTGTGAAGGAAAAAAATCCTTAAAGATTAAAGGGAGATTGATGGTTCTAAATACAGGACATTGCTGGTAAAATTCCCTTTAGAAAACGTAAAAGGTATGACAAAGGTAAAAGTTCATGTTCTAGCAAGACATTGACAGTAAAAATATAACCAGAGCAAGAACAACCCGGTTTAGATCCAGATATGTTTAAGTGTTAGAATGGCCCAGGTACAGTCCAAACAAATCGCCAATTGAGGACATTGAAACAAGAATTGATAAACATCTCTTTCATTCCCAAAAGCTACCCAGTAGATACCCAGTAGAATTTGATTTTTACTTGAAAGTGACCTTATCTTACCACTTCACAGTGATGCACCACTTTTTCTTTGTCTGTCATATACAATCCAAATTAAAAGGCACTGAAATTTGAGTTGGTTCATGACAAAACATGAAAACATTTAAGGAGTACCAATAGTTTTGATAGAAAGAGTAGCCATAAAGACTGTAAACACTGGCAGCTATCCACACATTTAGCAGATGCTGATATCGTAAATTAGTCCATAACTGAAAAATCGTGCTTCACTGACAGAACAGAACAGAGTAACATTAATAGCTAATCCTGTCTGGGAAAAATGATTTGCTTCAATATCAAATTGCCTCTGCAACAGTTTGTTTTTATCAGTTGGCTACACTCAGAGTGCCTTAATTTCCAAACAGTCCATCTAATCAAGTGATTAAATTTGGGCCAAGATTTTTTGGCCCGTCCTTATCTAAACACACTTGCTAGCAGAATTACAATTTTTTTTAAATTTTGGCATTTGGTCAGAATGATAACTGTTTGTTTATATATATTTTTTTAACATAAGTTACATTAATTTAACATGACCTCCCTCTTGCATGCAAAGCTGCGAAAAAAAACTACTGGATTTGCATTGCTTTTCATTTTAGATTTCCTTCACAGTCATTATCAAAGCGAAATATCTAAAAGAAATTATGGATTATTTTCCTATCAGCCAGGCAGAAACAGAGGAATTCTTGTCGCTGCTTTCTGTTTGTTATTTCTTGTGTGGTGTAAAATCATCTTCAACCTGGAAAAATTTAGGTTTGCCAATATGGGAAGAGGTGATATAGGGGAAGGAAAAACGCAGTTCTATGGCCTTTATTTTTAATCAGCAAAGCTTTATAAAAGGAAAAAGAAATCTTGAAAGATATCTCTGAAGTTTATCTATATTGTTGCAATTCTGTGATAAACTTGCCCGTGATTGGAATAGGACTCTTCTATGATGGGTTCAATGGTTCTTAGGTATTGTTTTTTTAATAAGATGAAAAGAGGGATGTTCTTTTTTTTTATGGCAGACATATGTTTTAGTCACTGGGGTTTATTAAATTAATTGACAATTAACAACTGCATTATTGATTATGTAATTATTAATTCATTATTATATGGTTATGTCAAATAATATTTAGTTAAGACCTTCTCTAGCATTTACAGTGTAATCGATTATTGTAAGTCGTTTTTGTAAACTCCCTGAGGTTCAAAACTAACCTAGTAATTAAAGGACAGCTCTTACAACCTTTAATCCAAGATGTTTTGGATCATATTAGTTTGAAATTATCTATGATTTTAATTGATTTTCTTGTAAAGTGCCTTGAGATGACATCTGTTATAAATTGGCGAAATATAAATAAACTGATTCTTGATTCTTCTAGATTCAAATGTCCAAATAAAGCGCGTTCCAGGTACCATCATTTTTAGGTGATGAATCATACAGCTTTACAACACATACTCAGCATTTGTACAGATTTAACTTAGTGAGGTAAGTAGAATACCTACTCTAAATGTTTATTTCATTTTATTCTGTTTTACGTCTTTTGCAAAGCCAAGTCCATATTAAACAATGTATAGACTTAATACATCACCTGTTGTCATCAAATTCACTTCCACAGAATTTCTTTTACAAATAAAACATGAATGTTAATAATTTGTTTTGTTTTGTAATAATTTTACATTGTAGGGGTTTCTGTTTTATAATTTTTGGTGTTTCTAATTTATGATTTTATATTATTTCATGCATTATTTTATCACTTTTGGTGTACAAAGTTAAATAAATACTGGAAGACAAAATTGTAGTATAAACATGGTATACATTTGTGTTTAGCATTTGAGAGTCTCACGCATTATTTAAACAGGAAATGGCCAATAATTTTAAACTTGAAGCCGACACATAAATCAATGTGTCAAGTCTTCAATATCTCACCCAACTGTTTTCAATCCATAACCCTAAAAATGTTCAGACAAACTTAAAACCTACCAAGACCAAACCACCAAAACTGAGAGGCTGGGCTCGAAGTTCATGAATAAAAGAGGCGGCAGAAAGGGACTTGGTAAGAATGAGAAACTGCTAAGATTCAGCAGAAGAGCAAGAGGTAATGAAATATGCGTACGAGACTACTGGTCATGTTCTCCACAACATTGGCATTTTAAAAGAAGAGCGAGTGGAACAAGTCATTGTTGAAATAAAGTCTTGTTTGTATTCTGCTAAGTGCTATAGAGGACATAGCAAACATGTGAACTACTGCTATCTGGTCAACATAAAAAGCCTGAAGTTATTGGATATACAAAATTGTGTGTATTGCAGAAAACTAACACTGTTACTGCCTTCTAAATACCCTACTCATGGTGAAACATGGTAATGGCAACTTTGTGTTGTGGGAATGCTTTTTCATTGCAAAGAATCGAGAAGATCATTACAGTTTCTTGGAAAGGTGAATGAAGCTAAACAATGGTTCCTCATGAGAGTGATACAAAGATTTGCCTTTTAGTAGAACAACCCCTGAATTGATTGGCCAAGTCAAAGTTCAGACCTAAACAAACTTCAGAACCTATAACAAGACATGATAATTTATGCACACCAACACTCAGACTAAATGTAATAGTGCGTTACAACTTTGCAAAGAATATTGGGCAAAAATGTCAGGATTTAGATATGCAAAGTCCACTAAAGGTAGAATTTACTTGATGCAAATGAATGCAGATATGTGATGCACTTTTTAAAATATGAAAATAAATGTTGAAAAGCATTAAAAATGTTCTGTTAATCTTTCACATAATAGAATAATCAACTGCTCTGAAGTACGTGTTTAAAATGCGACTACATTAAAAAGTCAAGTGTATGAATGTTTTTACGGCACTGTATGTTGTTGTATGTTGTTTGTCAGCGCAATCTTACATAAGAATGCCCTGTGGAATAGATAACTTTAATTTTCTAATTTGTGTACAGACATTATTCAGTTTATTTTGCTTTTGTTTCTTTTGGCTATGTCCACTTAAGCATTAAAAGACAACATATGAAATGAAATGTCTTAATTTCACAAAGACATTTCAGTTCCATTCTATGTGCCTGTTTGTTCTTGCATGAGTTTTAGTTTTCTGACCTTTGCGTGCATCTTGTGTATTTGCCACCATTGTAGCCTGCCATTCCGATGATTAATTTTCATGCCATGCATGGAGACAGATATCTCCGGCATCTGACTGGATCCAAATATGATCCACTCAATTATCTTGATATGTTTAGCACCAAATATAAACAGGCCACAAATATCAGAAGAGGTCATGCTGACAGCACTTTAAGTATACGTTTACTCAAATGGAAATTCACATGGATACTCAGGAAGTCACTGGAAGGCATGACTGCAACTCAGACACTACTGTTAACATCCTTGCCAGCTCTCTTTAATCGTTCAGTTATAACTCAAGGTCCCTATGTATTTAAAAAAAAAAATATTCCAGTACAACAATGGCAGCAACAGTCTTCCTGCATAAAATCTTGAGAAAATCACGTTTGGTCTTTCCCCTTCCCCTGGTGTGGCTGTTAGTAATAATTTCACTGTCCTCTCTGGGTGGTGTTGTCAGTATTCTTACTTGATTTAATCCCCGTGGCATGAGTGACCAGCATCATTGATTTGCTATCCACATTGTTGCATTGACTTGCCAGGCCACTAGAGGCTTTTTGAAGGCTGCTGATCTTCAATATATATTTGTAACCCATTTGTTTTAATTAAGTGTTCACACAGCATGGAAATTGTATACTTGACTAAATGACTGGAACCAATAGTAATGGGACTAATTGCGGTTAGTGTTGCACCCTTTGTGCCCCACGGATCAATATTTAGAGTAGCTGGGTATTGAGTTCTGAAAAGTAAAGTAAAAAGGTAATTTTAAAGCTCAGTGTTTTTAGAAATGATCAATGGGAACTTTTAATCCCATTTTGTTTCCAACAACGATTGTAAAAATCCTTAAAATTCAACCAAAACAAACAAAAGAAATTTTTGGGTATATACTATAACTAAACTGCAGTTTTAGACATTTTGTGGTCCAACAAAAGCTTGTGAACTGTCCAAAGCAGCAGCTTGGTTTTTTCAAACTACAAAACTAAATGAAATAAAACACTCAAAGGATTAGAACAATTTAGAAAGGCAGACCCCCTTCTCTTCCATTGGGCCTCCACCATGCTGGGGCTATTTCTCTATGCCCAGCATGGGCTCCACTTTGTGGCTTTTAATAACCTACCCCTTCAAGCTTCCACCCCCTGAGACACGTTTTTTATTATTTTTTTTCTTGCTTTATTTGTGCCGCTCTGTTTTTACCTACCAGCAGCTGCAACTAGGAGCAAGCAGTGCATGCAGGAGCAGCAGCAGCAAATTTCTTCCAGTTGCTCAACACGCTAATACGCCCCCTTTTCTTTGCAGCTCAAGCATTATATTGCAGTTTCATTGACTGGGAGGTGTTGTGTTGCAGTGGAATCAATAGCTAAGGGGATCCCAGCCCAACGATTAGCTTGTCAGTCAGGCCTCTGCGGTTGAAAGGAGGCGAGGCGGTGTAAATCCCAGAATACCAGGGGCCACCAGCATGGAAAGCTGGAATGCTGGGAGCTGCTGATTGTGCTGCACCACCTGTTGTAGGAGGCAACATGTGCTGAGTGTATTAACCTTTCTGCTACTGTGGTTTAACCACTTTCCAAGATCACTTGTCTTTTTGCACAGTACAGAGGACATTCTGTACACCAGTGGGATTTTAATTGATACAATTTGTTTGTTAGATTTTATCCCAAAATCATTTGAATGAGATGTCTTTTTATTCAAAGAAATTAGATTTTACCTGACCTGAAGCCTACAGAAAGGTGTAGAAGAATCTGGAAACATGCTGGTATTTATTTTTTTTTTCATAACAAGAGGTGAAGCAAGGTGGGATTGAAAATATCTCAATATCCTTAAAATCAGAACTGAAAAAGAAAAAATAAGGAAAAAAGGGGAAAAAAGGAAAAAGAAAAAAAGAGAAAAAAAGGGGGAAAAAAATCAGAACTAAATACTCCCAGTCATGTAGGAGAGTTTGTCATTGCAGTTTTTTCAGTTTTTCTATTTAAAGTGTCTTATACTTAAATTTGAAAATGAATGTCCTGCACAGCAATAATATTCTTATGATTAAAATGTTGTTTTTATTTGTATTTGTAATTGCTTTCATTTCACTCTTTCTTTATTCCCAGAGCTGCCACACAAGGAAACACCAAACTGTGACTTACATTGAAAAAAAAGTAACATATAGTAAGACTTTGACTTTTCTTTGAATATTTGCTCTGGTCTGTGTGTCTTAGGAAAGGTCAGAAATAAGGTCTATGAGATTTTTTTCTTTTTATAACCAAAAAAATTAATTTATAAAATACACCCTACAGTGAAGTTCATTTCCCGAATAGTTTATTTAGTTTTTTTTCAATGACCACTGTTTATTTAATCATAAGAAAATTGCAAAAGTATGAAAACAATGAAAGATTCGTGGTTTCTTTCCCCGCACGGCTGGAACTCATTCCTCAGGTGGGTGAGTCTGTTGACACAACAACTGTTAGCTGTGGCCTCTGCCAATGTGATCTTTACAAAGGGGTGACAAGAACAAGTCATTGATGAAAGAAAATATTGAGACCCGTTTTACTTTGCCGCAAGCCATGTGGGGGACAGGTGACATGCACAAGGGCCACAAAACAACAAAATCTAGCTTCTCTGCATACAAGTATTGTCTTGCAAAGCAAATCAACATAGCACACACTCCAAATAATCACACATAGCCTTGCTTGTCAATACTGCTCCAATGCAAAATCTCAAGCAGTAGCATATATGAAGCAGTAATGCAGGACTTACTGTAGCACTACCTTTTGGCCAAAGATTAAATTCTTTTGCAAATGCTGTCTGATTACGGAGTAAGATCGCCCTCAAAAAGGTCCATGGACAACTCTAACATTCATATTCATATTTATGTGTCAATAGAGTTCTTGTACCCAAAATTCTGTTGAAATATTTGTGAGTCTGAGAGTATGACTCTAAAAGCTGTGAGTGTAAAGTCTTTTGAATAAAACTTTCTGTTTGGACACAAATTCAACTTTGTGGGTATGTGTAAGAAATTGTTACGATTACGTCACAGGGCTGAGTAATCGATCCGCGATCACATCAAAGACCGTTCCAAATGTAAAGATGGCGGAAGACAGTGGACCGGTTGGAGCAACAGCCACAGGTAAGATCAATATATATCCCTATATAAACAAGTGGTTGCTCCACCCGGTCCACTGTCTTCACAGCTTTTAAATTTATACTCTCTGACTCACAAATATTACAGCTGAAATTTGGGCCATTTAAGCAATCGACATATTGAAACTACAGTTGCAAATAGATTGTTAACTCTTAATACACAAAATAAAGTCTAAGGTTTTTATTTATCTGAGAGTTTAGACGGACAATTAATCCTGTAAGATGCAGGGGAGAACTAATGAACCTCCCGCTGGAGGGCGTGCTCTAGTATCAAGGCTGGTGATCAGTTGATCGGCTTCCTTCACATCAGGGTTTGTAAAACGGCAGCTTAAGTTTTCAGCTTGGACAGAAACTGTCAACCAAGGGTCACTTCCAAAGAAAGCTGGGGCATCAGACTACAGCACCACAGGAGGAGTCAAGGGCAGTTGTGGACAGTTTGTTTTGAAAGAGGATGGAAAAGGGTAGGGGTCACTGGAAAAGGATTGAGACCCCATTAGCAGTGTTACACTTACTTCCACTAGCTTAGCCTCTGGCTTAAAGAGCAAATTTGTGGCTGAAAATCACTATGACCTTAACCTACCGAGTCCCAGCAAATTACAATTATTGATTCTCTAGAGAAATATTATGTGTTTTTTGCTATGTTATATGTAAAGAGAAAGATAAAAGTTTAAATGGTGTCTGAAAGAAGCAGAATATCTTTTAAATTGGTATGGTACGAGGTTGGCAGTGTTCTCTCTTTCCCAAATCACCAGCAGTTTTGCTACACAGCATCTGTATGGCATAAGGTTCGTTTTGTCTTGGTCTTCTTTCCATACGGTCAATAAAAATTGATAAGGCTTAGAAAATGACCTTAGGAGTTTGTTTTAGTCATGGTCAATTACACCTTGTGTGTCTGCTGACTATCACATGTACTGACCACTTGTCTGCCCTGGGTGTTGCTAACTGCTTGATGGCATTTACTCTAGCCCCCCATATGATCCTAAACACAAGAAAGTACAGAAACAGATGGAGTGATGCTTTTGTCATCACAAATCTGTGCCTCTTTGTCATCATTTCTAAATTTGTTAATAAAAACATGTATTCAAAAGTAGCCTGTTTGATCGGATATATTTTTATGACTAATACTTTTATCACAATGATTTCATCTCTAGCCTCTCCATATTGGCAGTATATAACATTAAAATTACAGAAGACTTGTGAAACATATCATTAAGGCTTTCACCTCTTGTCCCTGATGAACAAAATACATTTTAGGGTTAGAAGAAAGCTTAGAGAATACCGTTATTAGATCTAAAGTTAGGTCAGGAATAAAGGGCTCTCATTGTGCCTTCCAAACACTAGACAACAATTTGAAACTTTTTTTAATGAGCATTTTAAGTAATCTGTGGAGTTCATTTAGTTTTCACCTGTCATTTATTAAACAAGTTGCCGATTTGTTGTGGTCAGAATGCAAAAACCTTGCTCATTCAGTATTGCTAACTGGTAAATTACCATGTTAATTACAAAAATATTCCTTTAATTAATATTTTCTTCTGACACTAATGTATTATCAAAATGCATCATCAGTGCTATCAATATTTGTGCTCAGTTGTGAGTGCTAAAATTTGATGGCTACTGCTCTCTTTATAAGTTCAGTTTTGTTGAACCAACACGTATTTTGTTAGGAATGCATAAGTGTGAATGTTTAAGTTTAAACATATATAGCTAACACATCACAATATGAGGTTATGATAGTGATTTATAATTACATGTGGCTTGTTCATGTCACACATGGACGTTGTTAATGTATGTTTTTGATAGAGGGAGAGACAGAAGCCAGTAAAGAGAGGGACATCTTTTGTAAAGAATCTGGCAAGTCCCTCAAGGGCCCTCACCAAAGGATCTGGGAAAATGTTCTGAGTTCCAAGGAGAAAGACCTCTTAAGAGTGAAAACACACTAGTGCTAAGTTATAAGCTCCACTTTGAGCTGTGTATGTGAAACAAGCTCTCACAAGAGCTGGTGAGAATCCCTTAACTCACATTACTCCTCCCCTTGGCTTTGTCTCTTTTTCAGATTCAGACTGAGAGGGTTATTCTCTCCATGTGGATAGGTCCTCGGACCCAATTATCTGGCTACAATGCTCAATTAGCCATAATCCCTCTTTTGAGGTGATAATGGGGGGATTTGAGTTTTTAACTTCTGGAAAAAGATGAACCTTTGGGTGAGATTAATGCAAAAATTGTCTCTCCTTTCCTTCGAAAGCTTTAGAAATATTTGTTGAAATTTAAAAATCAGAAAAGCAACCCAAATAAATTAAACCAGATGTGCCTGATTCAAAAGGGGAAACAGACGTTGGATATTTAATTGATTTATTCTTTTTATTTTTAGCTGATTTGTGATTGGATAAAATTGTTCAGGTAATTGTCACAAAGACAGTCATATTTTGTCACTAAGTAGTTGTTTAAAAAGAGCATTAACCTTGTTTACAAAATACAATGGCAATACAGATTGAGGTAGTAAATTTATTGTAATTAAACAGTAGGAGGCCCAATTCTCTTGGCTGCTTGCCTGTGAGTTATATCAACTGGGGTAGTTATTGCACACATGCACGCACAAACACACACACACACAAACATAATCACATACTCACATTTAAGGAAGCACCAGCTCTAAGGCTACAACTGGGGCACCCCTCTTCTTCAGCCAAATAATGAGAAAAGGCTTTGCTTTACTTTGGCTTAGTTCTTGACTAACAAGTTCAAGTATTCATGAAAAGTAGACTTTAGGAGCTTGGGGTGCCAGAAGCCAAAAAATAAATAAAAAATGTCTGCTTCAGCTTTATG
Source organism: Orestias chungarensis (assembly GCA_032876305.1). Lineage (NCBI taxonomy): Eukaryota > Metazoa > Chordata > Actinopteri > Cyprinodontiformes > Cyprinodontidae > Orestias > Orestias chungarensis. Next base: position 503,028 of record JAVLVB010001174.1, read on the forward strand.
ATGTGGTAAATGAGAGGCACTGAATAAAGGTGACAGCAAAATAAGTCCAGACATGAAAGTGTGACATTTTGGAACTCAAAATTTCATTGCAAAGCAAATTAAAGTTAGACTTATTGCTACTCTGTTTGTTTGCATGCCAGAAATTACATATGAAGAAAAAATAATAATAATTTCGGTCTTTATTTTTTACAATTGGCTTTACAAGACATCTAGCTGGAGAAATACCATGTAGCAGGCTGTACCTTTCCAAAATGTAATTTATAAATTACACATGCATATAAAATTAGTCCAAAAATAATCCTTCTTCTAACCAAAGAAAGAAAATCAAGATTTCCAAAAATGTAATGCTCTGACTTTTTGGGTAAACCCTACAAGATAGTGACGGAATGAGCACCCCTGATCCCTATCCCTGCCTTTCTGTAACAATGCCTGATCTCATGACAAATTTGATACCAAGTGTTACTCCTTTAAGCTTTGTCAGAGGTTCCTCCCAATATAGGTATTACAACTGTCTCTGTTATTCTTGGAGGAGTGGCTCTCAGTTAACCTCAAATCAAAAGCTGTAATTTGCGGTTGATGGTGCACTTTGAGATCTGTCTGATCTCTGCGCCTCAGGCTTGGAGGCACGGGACTTGATTAGAGACGGCTACATGTGGGAACCACACTGCTAACCGCAGCTCTGAGCAAAGTCAGCCGCATTCATGTCACACGTCTTTTGGCAGAGATATATGGCTAGGTTAGAGCTGCAGTGGAAGCATCTTATGATTTCTTATTCTGAGTTTCTTGTTTAGAAATTTAAGCATACGGCACTGTTACTGTTTTGGCACATAAAACTTTGAAAAGCAATTATTTAGCCACTCAAAGACTACTACATCATGTCTAGCAACAGCTATCATTTTTTGCATATATCAAAGGATTTTTTTTAATAGATTCAAAAACTTAAAAAGTCTTATGCACATTTATCTTCTTTTCACTTTCCTTACTGTGATTTTTCAAAATAAGATTCACTGAAGCCAACCGTCTTCGAAAGTCCACAAATTTGTGAAGAGTGCTCCTATGAGTTGTTTAGTACGTATTGTAAATATACTTGCAACTTAAACCAAAATAGTTTATGGCCAACATATAAGTATGTATATATAGATAGGTATCTTGTATATAATTATTTTTTTCACTTTAAGATTATGAACTTCTTTGTCTTGGTCTATCATTATCATAAATACTTTTGTATTTCACTACTAAGTAGAAAAAAACATGGATATTTTTCGATCATATAAAAACTTATGCACAGATTTGCAAAGCTTTTATTTTAGGGTCATGGACCCTCAAGGTCCCCTTCAGCAACTCTCTGTCCACACTCCACTCGACACTACACGGTAGGAGCCAGTGAGGGGGAGAAAAGAAATGCAAGCACAATGGGAATAAAACACGGCCACACCTTTCAGCGCCTGTGCTCTTGAGGAATTTGATGAGCGACATTAGCGGTGAACAACTATTTACGCTGCTGCACAGCCAAGCCGTTGCCTATGGATTCATTAGCTGTTTTGTCCCCCCCTCCTCCCTCCCCTCTCTCCCCTCTCTCTCTTTCTGTGTCTCTCATTCTTTCTGCCTCTCTAACACCCTCAAACGCCTCACTCTTTGCCTTTCTTTCTTTCTTCGCTGCCTATAAGAGGTTTTTAAGCCCAGCCAGTGTTTGTAATTAGCTCCCAATGCTGGAATGGAACATGTTGAGGTGGGTGTTAATGGGCTGGCCAGGCCCTTAGTCGCACAGCAGGCTAAGAGCAGAAACAGAAACCAGTCTTTGTTCCTTGGATAGGGAGAAGACAAAACGTGGGCATTAAAAGTGTTGAGAAGGGCCTCTGGAAAATATTAATCGTCATTCATATTTTAAAAGAACACTTGGACTAAAGCACATGGTCTCATAAAGACTGCCACCTCTCTATATGAGCTCACCTGGAAACTCTCTGGCAGCTTGCTGTGAATGACTTTAGTTTACAGGGTTTAAGCATTTTTGTTTGTATGCACTCCTTAATCTTTTGAAAAAATACAAATAATAATAAAAAATGAATTTAGAGGCATCATGTAAGTGACCAAACATTTTAAGGGACAATAGTCCACTGGTGTACAGTCACTTTCAAAGAAGATTGAGTAGAAATATTGTGCTTGCCGTTTCAGGCCAGAGTTCAAACGAACAGTGAAAGCAGTGGGCTGATTCTGAAACATTTTAAGATCTTCCTTCTCACATTTTTTTTTGTTTTCTGGCACATTCACATTAGGTCATGCGGCTGCAGGACCAATCCATTACCATGTCAAAGTTCTTGTTCTGCTTCGGTCTGGAAGCATAGTGAAACAGCTTGTTTTCATTGCAGTAGGGGAAAGGCAAGGACTGCGTTTCAAGTCCCACTACCCCTCCAGATGTGCCTTGATCAAGGGAAGTTGACTATGTGCTTTGTGTTCTTTAGGACACTAATGTGATTATGTCACATATTTTCAGCTGATTCCCAGTGCTATTAGTCTTGGTGTGGGGTCCGTGCTTCAATGGACTCTATCAGGATGGGAGTAGGAGGGATTTTTCTTTCAGCAGTTTCTGACTCCCAGCCAACAAGAAAACACTGAGGATTGTGTGAATAAATCTCTCTGTCTCTCCAGTAAAGTATAACATTTAAGCTTCTCAAATACCGTCTAAATATTTCACCAGGACCTCCGCATCTCACATTTTCCCTTTACAAAAAGAAAGTAAATATCACTTCCAGTCCTTTGTCATCTGTAACTATTTAAATACTTGTTTATTTTTTTGTTTGTGATTCACTGCATGAACATAGTGTTTGCATATTGTTAGGCTGTCTTCATCCTACATAAAAGCTACCACATCTTTAATTATTAGTCAGAAAAGAAACCCCATTAGATAAATAGTTACATCTATTAGCTTGATAAAAGTATTTGACATGTTATAAAAAAGGATTTACTTGATGTCTGTGATGGACTGTCAATAATGTCGTCGTTGTACCCAGTTTATTGCCAAATCACCCCTCAACATGGTCACTACCTGTTAGGCTAACAAAAAAAAAAGTCAAAGTTGAAGATGGATAGATAGATCAATAGTTGAATGGATTGAAATGATAGAGAGCTGGCTGAAGAGTTAGGTACAGCATTACATTTTACTCTTATAATCATTTATAAAACATAAGTACAAGATAGATAGACAGACGGACGGATGGACGGACAGACACATAGATAGATAGATAGATAGATAGATAGATAGATAGATAGATAGATAGATAGATAGATAGATAGATAGATAGATAGATAGATAGATAGATAGATAGATAGATAGATAGATAGATAGATAGATAGATAGATAGATAGATAGATAGATAGATAGATAGATAGATAGATAGATAACCACCTGTCTACTTAAAAGAACCAAAAAATACCAAGCAACCGCTCTACAAACATATAGTGTATGCATGTTGTAGGTTCTTTTGACTCTGTGGGAGGAAACATGTACACCAACATTACATATATAAACCCATCCACTCGCAAAAGATCTACATTAGAGCAGTTGATGGTGAGTGGCAGCATAACTATACAGTGCATCCTCACCCACTTCTAGATTAGAGGCCAGCTGGGATGACAGCTCCATCATCTGTGAATCCAAATGGTCTACCCCACTTTCCCTTAAGCTGCCAGCTTGGGTAAAAACAGGATTAGGCCTCCTACTCACAGACTGGGCCTAGATTTGGACCATGATAAAAGCCAATTTTTAAATCAATTACTTTAAACACGTCACAGTCAGCTGTAACTTTATTCCTCAAAAGTAAATGTGTAGATGATATCGGCTATTCAGTTGTAATGAACATAATACAACAAAAGAGCTACTCATCCCAGTCAACACATAGTTTTTTTGTTTGTTTTTTTATGGAAAATGCAAGAAAACAAAACAGCTTATTTATTAGTCAAAGTCACCAGAAAGGCAGTTCCAGACCTATTGGTGGAGTCTCACAAACAAGTGTGTGGTTTGGGACAGTTACAGATAATATTGGCCTTGGTTTTATCACAGTTAAGCTCCATAGATGGTACTTTTGGCCACAAATGATAATCATTGTCAGAGTTTCGCGCTTGCTTTTTCCAGATAATTACCTCTCTGTGTCTTGGATGCTTTACAAATAATGTTTCTAATGTTTTTAGTACTTTGAGGAGTACATTTTTGTTTTGTTTCAAATTTCTCAGAAATGGTTGTATGTTTAGGTTTGACAATTGTGTGTGAAGTTTAAGCAAATTAATAAAAAAAACATGTCAAATTTTGGGTCTTAAAAATGTTTTAAGGCATTTTGCCTTTTATTTATTTCATGATATTGTATATATGCACTTTCAGGAATACCTGGGAGTCAACATTCAGTGTGGTTAGTCTGTTGGACAAAAGGAAATGCCTATGATAAACATCTAGATAATTTAAGTTATTGTATTTTGGATTATTTTAAATAAAAAGGTGGGCTTTAATGTATCAAATACCTAAATTTGGGAAAGTTTTAAAAGTACTAAATTAGACATAATTTATTTGATGGTACAATGGAAACACAACAGAAGTACAGAGTTTCTATTATCAAAACTGGATGAGAAAAAACAGCAGAAATCAAATGTAAAAAAAAAATTCTATTTGAACATTCTTGTAACTGCAGCACAAGAATGTGTTGCAGTTTGGCAAAAAATATCATTTACAAAAGAAACATGACCCCTTGATGCGTGGCTAGACTGGAATTCCAGAACCAGTTTAATGAGAATAATCACATTTGAATGACATCTAATCTAGAAAGCAGTTGCCTTGTAATTCTGTAAATACTCATAATCCCACATCTGTCATAATCTCTCTGAAGTGATTGTAGATTGTTTCATGAAATAGCGTGTTTACTGTTATTTTTAACCATCTGTGTTTTGCAGTGTCCAGTGTGTTAACTAGATTATTCAAGTTTCCACCATGAAAAATGTACTCGATGTGCCCTGTCTGAAATTTGCATTTCCACAAAACGGGTAATCCTGCTGTCAACAGTCTGTTAAATGGAAGGGCAACTTTCTGGTTTCATTACAGTTTGGAGCAGATTGTTAGAGGGTAGTGGATCTCATATGGCCTGGTCAGAGGCCATCATTGAAGGGCTTAAGGGATTAATGTTTTCTTGTGCTTTCCCTCCGTTTCTCCAATATTCAGCGTAACTGTGCTGTGTGAACTCTTAAAGAACAGTTTGTACAAACACGTCTTATCATAGTAGTTTAACAATACCCATCTATTTGCTGAAGTGTGTTGAGAATACAATACATATTTTCTCCAGATAGTTTGGTTAAGGATTTCCTGACTTCTGTTACGGGCTCAGATTCTTTAGCAGTACAACATACAGCATCCCAGTGCAGCGTGAAGCTATCTATTGCAACCGGACCATGATGTAGTGTCCATGGGTTTGAGGGAACAGGTCAAAGGCTAAATCCCTGCTTAAAGACTCTATAGTGAGCCTTTTCTATCAACAGACAGGCCATTTCAGAACGTGTTGGATTAGATGTAATTTCCCATCTGCTTTATGGCCATTTCTGATCCCTGGGCTCTTGTCAGCAAACTCCTCAGAACAGATATCATCAGTAATATAAGGAGGAGTCCAGCAATACTTAGAGCCTTAAAAGGGCCTTCACTTCCCTCAGTCATGTGGATAGCTTAAGGGGTTTGGGAGCGTAGGTCACAAGTAAACGTTTCACAAACACTATCAAATAGCTCAGAATTAAGTGGCTTAAGACAGCTTCTTCACAGAATGCTGTGGTGTGTGTTCACGTGTGTGTGGCTGGCAACAGCGTTTGGTATTTTGAACCACAGTCAACAAACCAAACTGAGTTCCTATTATTTGTTTTCTAATGTAATATCCATATAATGCACCCATCACTTATCATAAGCTTTTTCTTTGCATTTTGACAAAACAAAAATATGATTTTGTTTTAAACAACCTTGTTTTGTTTTAGTTCTGTCTGGTAGTACTTATTTTAGTTATATACTTCTTTATCTCTTGTGTTGAGCTCTTATTTTGTCCCTGTTGGAGTTTATTCCCTATGCCTTTATCAGCTTGTTCACTGACTTAGTTAGTTAAGGAGGTTACTCTTGTGCAACACCAATGTGATATTCTAACAGAATGAGTTTCACTAGTTGTATGACTTGTTACACTGTGATTCAAAAATAACATATTAGTGTTAAAGTAACACTATGTAACTTTTCAACATTCATAAAATATGTTAATAACTTTTGTGATTGTACGTCGACTTACAGCTCGTTGAATGACACCTCTGTCATGGCCCAAGGGGTCTGTACCGCTTTAACCAGCACTAAGCAACTTTGATGAGGCTGCCAGGAACCCTGCCACACAAATCAACTAAAAATGTACAGACTGCTTTACGGCGTACGTCACTTCCCCCATTTCTTACTTTCAACTTCATCATATGACTTTGTTTCACCACAATTAGATTCATTACCTCATTCCTGTTCATCTTTCACACAGCCACTGGAAACAGATATGTACTTCAATCGAACTGCAGACAACTGGGAGATCAAGTTGTTACAACGCTATGTGCTAATAATCATGGGAAATGCAGTCTTCTTCAGGAAAAACACTACCGCTGTTGTCCACACTGGCCGCCAAAATCGACCAAAAGTGAAACTTCGTTAGTGTTGCTTTATTTGAAATAAGCAGAAAGCTAACAGAATAATTTAGGCCTAAATTGTAACATGGGATATCTGAAAGTTAAATTTTTTCAAATTTTTTGTGTACATCCACATTTTAGTGTATAAGTGTAAACAACCTTTTCAACAAGTTTAACTATGGTGGTGGATGCAGATGATGCTGTAGTTTATTGTTTCATATAATCAGATTTAGACCTGATAAAAACCTTGGTGTCGTTTACAAGTTTCTTTAGAATTATATTTTTGTCCCTATTGTATACTTTGATGAATTTATATGTACATCTTGATCAGACATTAATGATATGATTGAATTCTTGACTAATACATTTTTGCATTTGTTAGAAACATAGTTACCTATAAACAGAAAGCAAATGAAACATTTGCTTCAGGTAACAGTTGTGTACATTTCCATTCAGCTAATCTGGTGCATAGAGTATGAAGGGGGTAATCATGTAACAGTCAGGCCATGAGTAGGAACAGTTTTCAAATTGCACATTTAAAGGCAACTGAAGCCATGCTTAAAAGGAATCAGGAGCTCATTAGAACAAAAATGTTTAAAAAAAAGCACTCGTTTAAGTAAAGCAGTGTTGTAAAATTGAATTTTTCTCCGTTTTTCTCTCTCATTACAGGCAAACAGAATGTTGGCCTTGGAAATGGGTTCTGCACACACTCTTGTTAGGAATACAAAACAGCATGAGTTTATTCTGGCCAGAAGTGCTGTAGTTATAATGTAAAACATCAACTTGGCTTCACCTCATCATCCCTACTCATGTTAGCGTAGCAGCCAACCAAATTTTTTGTTGAAATAATTGTGAAACAAGTTGATAACACATGCTAAAGTCCCAAGTAATTTTCAAAGTATAGTATGAGAAATAGAGGGGAATTTAGTCTCTCCAGACAAATTTATGCATTTCATATTACTCCCTTGTAATTTTTCTAAACTTTCAGTGACACTTATATCAAACAGGAGATCTTACCTCTTAATCAGGCACTGTGGACTGTTACTCACCCAGTTAAACAAGTTACAAAGACAGCTCATTTTTTTCTAAGCTTTTTGGTACTACTTTCCATTTGATAAGTTACATTCCTTTCCTTTGCACTTCTCACATACTTCTGCTTCGATCCTTCAAACATGTTTCAGACTACTGTCTTATCCTCCACTCCCGATGCTGAACTAAAGGGACGCTCCTATTTGACCCTAACTCCAACCGCACTTCTTTCACATCCAGCTGTTTTCCTTCACCGCTTTATCCTAATCCTTTTCCTTCATTCTCTAGAGTATATTCTTCTCACTTTTAAAAAACTGTTTGTGGGTGGATGGTATTGGAAACAATGGATTGTTTTCCTTGAGTCACTCAATGCACAGGGCCCATATCCAGCTGTGTTTCCTCAAGCATGATACACTTCACTTGTTAAACACAGTCATTAGTTAGTCAACACTTCTCCGCTGCCTGGCAAGGAATTAGTGATGACAGTCTCTCCTTCATGCTCCCTCCCACACACCCAGAGCCTCCCACCATGAGGGCTCACAGTTCTCGACCTGCTCTGTTTCATGGGAAAGTCCCAGCACTGCTTAAAGTTATGACCAGAGTAAATGTGTAGGAAGGGCATTATCGTTTTTCAATGTTTTAGATTCGCAAAACACAGGAAGTAGGAATAGAAGTATTCCCAAAAAAAGAAATTGTAAACACAGACTTCCTTTGCCTGAAAGGTTAAGAATATTTCAACGGTTATCAAAGATGCACACAGGTTAAAAAAAAAAGGGTAAAGAGATTGAATTGATATTTTTTGTATTCATAAAAAAACAATAATTTGCATCTATGAGTTTCTGTACAGGTATTGTCAGAAATAGTCTACTCACCTGTATTGAAAGATGTCATAGACCTCTGCAGTTGATGAAAACGAATTCAACCCTCAGAGCCCCCAAAGGCAAACAACTAGACATCCACACTCTCTGTTACAATCCTAGAGTTAATATTAATTCAATAGACTTTTACAATACACTCAGACATATCCCACCTTCCAACATATTGACAATATATTGATGTACCGGATCAGCAAATTAGGCAGCTTCATAGAACCAACCACTCTTACATAAGAATAATGACATAAATGTTCTTCAGCTTAGAAGACTACAAACAGTTAACTAACTAAGACTTGAAGCATTCTTTGAAGAATTTGGTTCTTATGATAGTGATGTTTAATGCTTTCAGCCGATTATTGCAATTACACAACATTGATGAAAAACTTTTGTTCCCCTACATCCCAAATGTGCTCTGTTGGGCTAATATATTGTCACCCCAGAGACCATTATTGAAATGTGAAATAAGTGTCATGTTTTAAAAAAAAAGAACAATTTAAGATTCAGGCTTTGTTACATGATGCGTTATCCCACTGGATGTAGCCATCATAGGAAGCTTATACTGTAATTACAAAGGGGTATGCAACACCAAGATTCTTATATACTTTGAGTTTCTAAAATGTGGAAGGCCTATCTGTTAGCCTGCATTTTATGCCTTAAATCAGCACAAACTGTTATTTTGTATGACCTTTTTGGCTTACTACCCTGACGTTTTATTCACATTTTTATGCAAACTCAGGGCGATATGAAGTATGTTTATTACAAGTAAGGGAACAACAAAAGAAAACAGTTTCAAATAACCTGATGTAAAAAAGCTGTAACTTTGTCTTTTGAGGAAATGAGGAGGTCTGTGATCCTGAAAGAGGAGTGATCTTTCTTGTGGCATTGAGACATTCCAGGACTCCACGGATGAAACATGGCCTGTCTAAATTAAGCCATGTGTAGATGATTGCCTCCTACTTTTAATCTAACAATCCAAACCTGCAAAATTTCTGGATCTGATGTTATATCCAGATTACTCAAGTTTAATTTTTTAATAGGATTAGGACTCATCATCACTTTGTTACAGTCGGCTGGATTCAAGCACATAGGATATTGAGTCTTTTAGGTATGTTTGATTAAGGAATGTGATACAATTGACTTAAAAAAATCAAGAAAAAAAAATCCTTTGTGCCTTTTCTTTACAAAAAAACACATGACACATCCAGACAAACTATATGCTTTTTTAAGTCACTGAAGCTCAATACGCTGCTGTGTTTCTCCTTGGAGTTTCATTTCAGGAATGCAAATGCCTTGGGCCCAGACACTCTGTGATTTATCTCCTCATTTATCTTTCCACACATCTGCCTGTGCCCTTGTGTCTGCGTGTTGCTCATTCCTCCTCTCTTTCAGCCAGTGAGTCTCTCATGGGACCTAGGACACCCCCACTTGCCCGGCTCTGCCCTGTCACATACATGCTCTTGTGCCTTCATACACGCAAGGGGATACATTTGCATGCGGAAGATTGGAAGCTTCTCTTGCAGTCACTATTGCTGGTTCTTGATGCTACCATCACTGTCCTACCGTCTGCTTTGCCTGGGGACCGAGTAATCCAATCTGTTCATGACCAAGAACAGGGGCCGTGGACCCAGTGCATCAGCAATCTGTATCCTGTCGCTGCTGGATGGAGAAGTCTGTGGTGGTGCATTACTGGAAACCATGGAAAGTGACCTGATAGCTACACTTGCTTTCTGTCAACAAAGATTACACTCAGTCAAGAGCACAACGGGAGTTCCGGGCAGTTCAACCTGCAGACGAATGTCTCGCACAGCCAAACATAGGTTGTGCAGGATGGAATGGGGCTTTGTTTTTCTTGTCAGAAACAGGTATGAATAACAGCAGGGCCTGCCAAAACACCCTGCGAGTGAGGCTTCATATCTTCACAGCATCACTATGACGTAAACACAAGTACAACAACTACTATATGTTCCTCTTCAAGCCTTGTTTCTCACTCTGAAGTCCCCCTGTCCTCTTGTGCGGTGAACTCCATCCTTCTCTTGAAGTGCCCCACATGTTGCCATGACTTTCACATCTTCTTATGCAGGTTTGTCTTAGGCCCTGCAGAGAAACCACCGCCTGGTGTGAGGTCAGGTGTTATTTATCACAGCTGTCTGTGCAGGGAGTTGACATTCGCACAGGCATTCTTGTTTGCCATCGTAATAGACTCTCCTTGTCTTTTCGAGGACACCAACAGATATAACTATGTCAGGACACATCCTAGCTGTATATTATCCATCTCACCAAGGAGGACAACTGGTGAGTTATCATTCTACATCAGCTAAACACAAAACAACCCACATGGCTGGTCACCGGGAAGGGGCAGGATTTCTCAAAAACAATATTTTTTCTTAGCTAGCTTACTTGGTTTCTATATTTGTTCTGCAAATTCTGCTTCGTGCATATTTTGGTTGATGACAACATCAGAGTCACAAGGATCAAGCAGATCAGTAGGCACCAGTGAACATTGTTGTGGATGAGCAACCTTTGACTGATTTTAACATAGATTGTAAAGCCTTCCAGCTGTATCAGAGTTCAAGTGGTTCATCTAGGGCAAGAGTGCCAAACCAGTCGATCGCGATCTACTGGTAGTCGACCGCGAGGTTATGACGTGTTATGACATGACAGGAAGCCAACTTAGCGACTTCAACGCTATATTTACCGAGTATTCAGACCCTCTAAAATAAATTAAAAAAAACCTACAAATAACAAAAGTCACACCGCGTTGGATTCTACCAACAGCTGCGCCGGCTGGTCCGCGTAGATGTGGTCAACGTGGCCGGGCGGCCGCTGCGCCACGGCGGCGGCAGCGTGGCGCGCCTTCTGCGCCACTACCTGCTCTACCTGGCGCTGGAGAACTCGCAGCACATTGACTACATCACGGAGAAGCTGTGGAACACCGTGCTGGCCGGAAAGTGTGTGTGTGTGCGTGCGTGCGTACGTGCGTGTGTGTGTGTGTGCTCGCGCATGTATATATATGTATTATCTTTATTAAATCTTGTTTTACATTTTACTTTCTTTTTTTTTACATTTTACATATTTTACAATAAATTGTTTGGTCATTTATTTTTGCACAATTGAGTTATTTTGTCATGTAATCTGCTTTCAACAAGAAACGGTTTCAATTAAATGAAGATTTTAATCAGTGAATTATAAATAACAGTTCTCAGACTACAAGCACAATCAAGTTTGCATGAAAACAAAAATTATAATAATTATGTCTTCGACAAAAGTTAAGCATTCATCCCAGGTCTTCAATCAAAACATATACAGAAACATAGTTTCCACTTTATAATAGGTATTTTTACTTCTGTTAAGGTTTTTGTACGTTATGAAATACTGCAGACATTCTCCCATGTTATGTAAGCAAATTTGGTCAGTAGCCTATATGCATTCAATGATGTGTTAACAATCTCGTTTCCCTCCAAAATGTATAATTATAAATTCCCCTGCTGCCTAAAATTGCTTTGATAAAGTCAATAATCAGTGAAGTAATCAGTAATCGGTTCTGTACGAAAAGCTAGCCTTCTCCTCCCACTGCCAGGTCTCCCACTAAGGGTTTATTTTTCTGTTTGGTTCATATTTAGGTCAGTTATGGCTATTGCTCATCATGCAGATTGGTGTGTGTGTGTTTGAGAGAGGGTGGGTTTGTGATGTCTAATGGTTGTATGACAACAACAAAACGTGTTGTGAGGGTAGTTACTGCAGGCTGGAAACAATCTGTGGGGGTTCGCGATGTTGACGCTGGACTTGTAGATCTCAGGAGGTTGGCTACTTGAAAAGTAGATCTTGGGACAAAAAAGGTTGGGCACCCCTGATCTAGTGTGTTGCTAAATAAAAGGCCATAATATTCTAAAAGAATATATCAATGTGCTACAAACACATGGGAACAATATTTAAAAAAATAAATATATCACATGCAATTCTTCTGGATTTGTGATACCATTATATCAATGGCTTTAAGTCTTCCATGTTTTAACACATGGTGAGTTTTGTATGCACAATAAATCTACAAACGTTTGTTCAGGTAGTTTTACTTTCTTTAGATTTATATTAAGATGGTCCTCAGTTTTTCTTTCTCACTCTCTAAAAATACTTTATACTACAATGTTAACAATCTTCAATGCAGAGAATTATGACACAAACAGGTTTTTAAACATTCCCATGAAAAATAAGATATGTAGGAGTCCTTTGAGTCTAGATAAATACCCTATCTGCCAGCTCTTTAACAATCACCTTTTAGAGACAGTATTGCAAAATTTCTTCCCTAAGATATATATATTTTTTGGCTTGTCTTATCTATCTATCTCTACCTCACTACTGCCTGGTTCCTCTGCAGAGTAAAGCTAGTCCTGAATTATCCAGGTGCATGGTTCAAATCTTCACACCGAATCAAGAATCTTAACTTCAAGGTCTTCATTAACCCTGGGAGCATGAGATCCCATGCTGGCTACTGCTAAGAACAGAAGGTGGATTAGCAGACTCACAGAAAGAGTGCATAGGCACAGAAAGCACAGAAATGATTTGGTTCAGCTACCTTACTCACACTGACCGTTGGGTGCCTACAGCTAGAACATTGCAGGTTAAAGTCAAAGGGTAGCACCATAAACACAACAAATAAAGGAAACCTCGAATCATCTCAGGCACAGAGGACGAGGTAATTTTTTCTTGAAAACTTTTGCTATAACTGGAGTAATTGGTGCATTGTGAAAATATTTTCAATCACAATTTTTTGGTCCACCTAGGCTTTCATTTGGGTACAGTATATAGGAATTAGGGTAGAACTATATGTAAGTTAATTCACCACCATTATGCTTTTTATAATATTATCAGATTTGGAATGTAGAAACTTGAATTTCGGGGAGTGGATTTTATTTTGATTAAATAGTGATATACAAAAAAGATCATTATAAATTAACTAAAAAAATGACCAAGAAAAGTCATGAAGGTAAATTAATATATCTAACAAGAATTTTATTGATCTTACCAAAAACAGTGTGGCTTTTAACTTTAAATTTACAACTGTACAAGTCTTAAACCATACAAAAACGGCGCAGTGCAATTTCTATCATAGAGCTGACATTTGTAGGGCGAAGGCATTACAGAGGTCATCGCGAAGCAAACACGTATTAATGGTTACCTGCTTGACAATCAGATAAACAGGTCGTGGTAATGATTAAACCAAGGTTAGCCAGGTTATAGGCCATGTGTGCACAAAAGCAGGTTTGATGAAAGCAGGTTCAGACTGGTGCTAAAGAAGTGAATGTAATTGTTCGAGGACAGGGATCTTTGACCCATGTGTGAATGCAGTGTAATAAAATAACAGCAGCATGTGGACACCTGATGGCAACTACAGTAGGCAACTCCACCCCTCTCTCTCTCTCTCTCTCACACACACACACACACACACACACACACACACACACACACACATAGACATTTACAAAGCACTTCAGTGAGATGTGAATACTTGAAAATGATCCAAATTACAATGCAGGTTTTGCTGAGAGATTTAGCTGCTGACTGAGTGAAATACAAAAAAGAAAAGTAGAGATAGTGAAAAGAAAGAAAAAAAAAACTCTCAACTCAGCTTAAGTTCACAAGGTCATTTCCAGCTCAAGGATTAAGTAAATTAAACAAACTACACAAGCTGCAACTTATCAGACTTGCTTGCATGCCAGGACTTTTTTATCTCCTCTTTGTGTTTGTGAATGTGACACAGAGAGCTCCCAGTCCTTCAATTCACCAAACATTGGAATGACCTTCAAAATGCTAAGAATTTATATTCTTTGAATAAATAATCAGAATAATACTTGTCTACTTATTCAAAATGTTTTTGTTTTTTTTCTGTGCAGCTTGTTGGAAAACAGTAATGAAGTGAATGTGTGATTTGTCAGGTCAGAAGCTAAGAAGTGTTTCAACTTAATCAGTGATTGATAACTTAGCTGATTTATCATCTTTAAGTAAAATAGATTGTGCTGAACTCCAGCTAGCTGGTTATTCAGTGTCAGAATGAGTAACAGCAAACACGTCTTTAATCGCAGGTTTGGTCACGCAGGAAATGTCAGTTTAATTCGGTGTTTCAACAGAATGTCAACGCAGCTTTAATTAGGATCATTTTGTTTATTTAGAAGAAATAGAGAGAACAATTTACATCGCTTCCTCACTTTCCTCTCACAGCCGAGCTGAATGGGATTGGAAAATCTTGCTTTCTGTAAATGACTTCAACATGAGATCGTTCAAACCATTGGGCTGCCTCAGACATAAATTCTCAATATTTTAATGCATATTAAAATAGAGAAAGTGAGTTGATATTTGACCTTCTGACTTTTTTTTCCATGTATATTTATGAAATCCTTTGGCTGCTTTTGCTAACACTAACCAAGAAATACTTAGAAATGAAGTTTTAAACTTGATCTTGTCAGGAATATTTAGAAAAGTGATTGACTGCATAAAATGTTTGTGCCACGGTGAAATTTTTGGAGGTCCTAATGTTTTAGATTTTCTAAAAAACAAGATGTTTGGAAATATCATTTATTCTGTGCAATATAGAATAACAGCTAACTTTGCACCATGGTGACTTTTAGACTTTTGTTTTACAAGTAAAAAATCATTCACGTGTGAAATGAATTTATATTTAATGCCTCCACTTTTACACCCCTAATCCCATCAAGATCCAGGATGATAGTGGCAGGAAAAAAGCTATTGGTCTAAATAAAGAATTCAGTTGTAAGCTAGCTGCTAAACATGTAGCTGATACTAAAAACATAAGTATGCAATAAAGTTTCTGCTCAAATAGGAATGGAATTTAATTTGTGCTTACATGTAAAATACTGTGGGCCAGGAAAAATGAGCAGTGGTAGGAGGATGCTATGGTTGTGTCGCTCAGAGTGAATGTGCTGAAGAGTGGAGCAACATAAAGAACATTCATGGATAAAAATCTGTTGGGCCCCTAAAACATTTAAGACAATGGCAAAAGTTTCTTGTACAGCATGACGGTAACCCTACACACACAGCCAAAGCTATACTCCCATGATAAAAGCTTCCATAAAAACTTATTCAGTTTAGGATAGCCTAATGAAAATTATTAGTCAAACAATATCTTGATATAATGGGGTTCTGAAGGAAAACTGGCTTCAACAGATTGTATTTAATAGTTAATTGATTAATTGTGTATTAGGTTTTAATTTAAAAAAAATTTGAAAACAAATCCAGTAAAAAAATCTCAAATTCATAGGTAAGAGGTAAGTTTGTATTATCCATACATCTGGCTTCAATTACAAATGGAGTAATACAAAACTTTAAGTATGGATCACATCAAGGGAAACTTCAAGATTCAAAAGGAACAAGGGGGAAAAAAAGAGAAGAAAGCTCATCTGGTTTCCATTAGGGAGATAAAATGGTTCTTTCTGAGCATTTTACTGTCCGCTTTGTAACTAGGAGGCATCCTGCCTGCTCTCTCCATCATCATCTAGTTGACACAACATTAAAGGCTTCAAACAGCCATACAGGCTTCCTTAATCAAAAACTAATTGTAACAGATATCAAGGAGTGCTAACACCGCTAACAGCTCAGCTGGTATCAGTGGTCCAAGGCTGGAGATACCATTAAACAAAACAAAAGGCTGATAGCTTAGGCAGACCGATGTAAGAGTGAAGCACAACAAGTGGGAGAAGAGGCACGCATACACTGATACCATAAAGCACTGGTCTGTAGCGAGCCTGTAAAGCCTGGAGGATCCCAAACATTGGATCCTGAAAGCGGATCCAAAGAGATTTAAAAGCACTAAACAACACAGCAGTCGGTCCAGTGCCACAAATATAAATATTTGAGTATAAGTTCAACTTTTATTTGAACTATTTATTGTGTTTACTTTGATGGTGTGAACAGTTGCGCACATAAAACTGGGCTGCACAAAATATTTTATGCAATAAATATATTTTTTGTAATTACATAAGTTATCACCAATACATACAACTCATGTCAGCTTAAAGGCTTTCCATCCCTTATATAATAACCTTTCAGACACACTTGGCATATTAAAATTATACATCAAATTCATAAATGAGTTGAGTGGAGCTTCTTTCTCAGAATGATACATGGTGCAATTCTCATCCTCACTGGATGACTAAGTAAAGGAATTAAAGCTACACTAGACTTGTCTCTGGCACAATAGTGCTCCTTTCGAGGAGGGGTCATTCTTTTTCTGTTAGAGAATAAAAACGTATGATGAACCTTTCCCAGCAAAAATCTGAACACACCACTGGAGATCAGACACATTAACGGTGGGCAGGCTTTTAGGAGAACAGACTTTTTATAGGCATCTAATCTGCCGTTTGAGTTTGGAGAGTTGCAATGATTCAGCTCAGTATCCCTGGGAATTACATTTACACTGGATGATTTCACATTTAATGATTTATGTTCAGCAGCAATGTTCACATCAAACACATAAAGTTGTGCTTTTTTTTTTTTTCAGCAGAGAGGTGGAAAGTGCAGTGTTGGTGCTCAGAGTGAGGCAATTCTTTCAAGAAAAACGTAAAGGTGCCAGAAAGCCAACAAATAAAACACAATGTATAAATAAATAGCCAGCTCTATACCGTGATCCAGATGTAAAACAAAAATGAGCTAATGCATAACTATTTTTTGTTTTGTTTTTCTTTTCGTTTTGTTATTGCTGTTGTTTTCATGTGCCCAAGCATATTTATTTGTGCCATGGGGCAAAAGTGAAAGGATACCAAATTTAAGGGATTTTTTTGTTGTTGTTTGTTTTTTGGGTATCTGAATCAGCATCCCAAAATATCATCCAACATGAAAAAACTTGTTCACATCATTTGTTCCTACAAATTAGGAGTTTTCCAAACACGCGAGCTTCAGCAGTTGTACTTGGATTTCTGTTTTCCTCACTCGTTTTCTATTGTGTACATAAATCAAACACACCTTTAATCCAGTGCCTTACAAAAACGTTCCAAATTGCAACCACAAATTATACACTATTTTATTGGAGTTTGTCACAAGGAAACACAAAATGTATGGTTTTCAGAGGTTTTTAAAAGGGTTTTTCTTTGTTTAATTAGAAAAAAACTTAAATGTGTATTTTATTTTGTAATTTTAAATTATTTGTATTCTTTTTTTTTGGTATTCAAGGTACTAGAAGCTACACATATGTAAAGCATACAAATACAAAATAACAATTAAATGAATAATAAAACAAAACACACTATGCATAATAGTGCAAAAAGGATGCAGTACAAGACATAAGGCTCAAAGTCACGATGGTGAGTTTATTTTTAAAACCAGCCATGTTCAGTGTTTTTATGGCAAAAGTGTAGAAGCTGTTTTCGAGAAGGTTAGTCTTGCTTCTTGGGAACCAGAACCTCTTCCCTGATGGTGGTAGGTTAAAAAGTAGCTGGCCAGGGTGGGTCATGTCTGTACAGATATGTCGAGCTCTGTCTTGGCAAACAGAGCTTTAAATGTTCCACAAAGGGGGCAGAGGGCAGCCAATGATCTTCTCTGCAGTCCCTCTGCAGAGCCATCCTGTCAGCTGCTGAAAAACTAGCTAACCGCATGGTGAAAGTACATTGACAAAGATTCAATGGTGGCTCGGTAAAAGGACACCAGGTGGACAAGAAGACTTTTTAAAAAATAATATTGTTTGTTTTTTTGTTACTTGAGTAATCGATTTTGTTAAACTTGTACTTGAGGAAAAAATATGTTGAAATAATACTCGTACTTTTCAGTTTTTGCTGCTCTTTCCACATCTGTTAACTTGTCATAGTCATGTTGCAAGATAAATGTGTACCACAGTTTTGTAAAAAAAATGTATTAGGTTGTTTTTCCAACCATCTTCCCATCAACTCTGAACTGCTTCCATGTTATGCAATACATTGTGTTGATCTAGCACATAAAATCCAGACAATATACGCTGTCCTGGATGTTGTGCTAAAATAAATATAAAAAGGTCTGCAAAGATTCTAACTTTTAGATGGACAGGTTAGACATGGTATGTAGGGATTTAATCACTCAGGAGAAAAAAATGTGCAGTTAAAGTTCATAAATGTAAACCCACTACAACTTTCTTTTCTGCATGTGGACCATACAGTGTAGTTTGTGTGTTGATCTGACCATTTTGTCCTTTTTATATTGTGGGGAGAGATATTAGTAGTCTAGAGTTTGCATTACTTTTGCTTTAGCACAGTCAGTTTTGTCTGACTATAAATGTATGCCTTTGTACGGTAATTGTGTGGAAAATGCATACAGCTTCCACCTAGCTTAACCACCTCTGCTGCACTCCCGCATGGATAACAAATGGGCCTTTTCCCTGGGAATTGAGGCTAAACGATGGCTTCACTTAGGGAGCAAAGTGACTGTCCATCTTCATAACTGTGCTCTCCATCAAAGAGCAATGAATCCCATCCCTTCCCACTGGCTCTGATTAAACACAGGCAATAGATATCCCTTCCACAAAGGCCTGAGTAGCTGCACCTCGTGTTAGCCTTGCACCTGCAAGTATCAGCTTCTCCTTTAATAAGAAAAGAAGTCCATACATCTGGTCAGAGGCGGGGCGTAGTGTTCTGGCAGGCCTTTCCAGCCAAGTCTGCTTGAATTAGACACACCTCCTCGTAATTTAGTTTACCTAAGGCATTTCTTGTTGGTGGGAGTCACATGGAAAGCTCACAGTTCACAAGGTTCACTGGTCACTGGAGGTTTTCCTCTAGCTTTTTCTTTGAACATCTTGTTTTTTCTTAAAATGCACTGTAGTACTCATCACATCATACTAAAACATCCCCCTTTATTCACATGGGATTGTGTTTATGCTAGTGTATTCTTATGTGATACATAATGAATTTTTATATTCAAATAGCCCCAAAATGTTTTTTTAAGTAATAACCACATATTAATATATGAATAAGGCATCAATAAGTTAAAACATTGCTGCTGAATTACCATTATGGATATAAATTTAATCCCTTGAATGTTTCATCTAGC
>JAVLVB010001174.1:530411-544520 GCA_032876305.1 Orestias chungarensis
TGTGTGTGTGTGTGTGTGTGTGTGTGTGTGTGTGTGTGTGTGTGTGTGTGTGTGTGTGTGTGTGTGTGTGTGTGTGTGTGTGTGTGTGTGTGCTCGTCTGCGGAGTGGACTGGAGCACTTTTGTGCAGCTGGTGTGGTAATGCTGTCATTTCCACAGATCAGTCACAAGCAGCCTTTTCTGTGTTGTTTATGGTTATGTCACCACAATTACAAGAGAGAAGGGGGACAGATATAAAATGTCTGTGAAAGATTGATAGCTTTGGTCTTTAGTTCAATTGTAAATTAGAACTGCAACTCCCTCTGGGACACAAGGGCCCTATTTATGATTAAGAAAGAGCCTCTGTAATAGAGTGGCGGCAAAAAAAGTTTGCTCTCTCTCACAAACAGGCAATTAGCTTGATGAAACGGGTCTTAGTTGTTGTTTTTGTTGTTTTTCTTCTCCCTGCTGCCGGGTACTGCAAAGCCATATTATTATGGGTATCCCCGTAGTTTATGGTATTATTTTCACCTTGAGCTGCAAACAATATGGTGTTTAAATAAACTGTGAAGTTTCTTTGGAATTGCAGCATTTTATCACTGCTGAGTTTAGGGTTGAGCGCTTTCAGAGAGGTGTTTACATCCCAAGGTGGCAAAAATCGCACCATAGTAGTGATTAGTGATTATTTCATTATTTCATTCCATACTTTTGCTTCATTACCACCTTCTGCTATGACGGAGTTACTTGCACAAGAAAAATCTGCTGTTTTTATTCCCAAATGGTCCTTTGGTTTTACTTTCTTAGCATCAGATCCACGCATTCTGGTCTTGCTGTCATGGCCCTTATTCAACTTTGACCGTAAATACTTTTCTTCCACTGTATGTTTCTTGGGGCATGTCAGTCACACCCTTCTTATTAGGTAGGCTGCCCCCCAGTATTGTCTTGCCATTCATATGGTAAAGTGTGGGTTAGAACTGTTGCAAGGATTCATTCAACAATCTGAAATGTCGCCTATTTAAAATTATGCAGGAAAATGCATATCATAATGATAGTGTTTGATAACGCAGACGGGGGTAAACATTTACAAAGTAATGCTAATTGACTTTCGGAATAACTTTTCACTGCCCAATTTGCATGTTAAGAACTAAAGCACAGCAGTTGTACACAAAATGTAATAGCATAAACATATAATTGAATAATTTAAGCTACCTTGTGTACCTTTTGTTTAGATTCATCTCTTTACAAAGGAATCTCACTAATATATTACAATATGTCAAACTGTCAACTTTACCATTAGCTTAGATTGACAGACTTTGCAGATATGTCTAACTCTATTTCAGATGATAAATTAAAAAGTAATCTATGAGATATTTCATAAAACTGAACCTTTCTTTAAACGTCTCAACAAGTTTCTCCATCCTCACCTTGCTGATAATTCACACATGTTTTCCAACAAACATCTGAGAACTTTACAGAAAAGCTGGATTATACTGAATGTAAATCACATATTGTTGGACTCTTTTCACCGATAAGGTGATTTTAAGGTTCAGTACGATAAATTGCCGAAGGTTCTAGATACAAATGTGCATCAAGAATTTCCCAAATCTAACTCTCACTAAAAGAAATTGCGAAACTATTTGTTGTCTTTTCTTTACTTCCCAATATTGCATTACTTTGTGTTGGTCCATTAGAGGAAAATCACAAACATTTGTTTTATGGTTAAATGCAACAGTATGTGTATCTGTGCTAATTTGTCTAAGTTATACACCTTATATCTGTACATCTGCAACTGTTTTGTAGCTGTGAAACTTACAAGGTCATTAAGATTAGGCTACAGATTTTTTGTTTTGTTGTGATGTTTTGTTATTTTAAATCCTCTTTGTAACTAGTTCCAAAAATGACTATGTTATTATTAAAAAATAGAAATAGAACTGTAATTTCTCTCATTTCTAACAAGTAAAATTTTCTACACATACTGTAAATTATAAACGAAATTAGAGAATACTTTTTAGCCTATGGACATGAAATAGGCAAATTTGTAAGTATTTCAGTTATAGTTTGTAATATCTTATAGTTTGGATATTGAACTTATGTATTTCAAAAGCATGAAAATAAGTAAGCAAGCAAAATGAAACACACACCAACCAGTAATGCTTGTAAAAATCCTTTCTTACAAAATACCCAAATAAGCTTAAGTAACACCCATCATCGGATATGACTGAGGAAACTATCGAGTGTCAGCATCAGGTGTTTTATTTGCCAGTAAGCACTGATAGTTACACCACCTCCTCATGTTCGTACGGTTTTACATACAGCTGCTCAGATCTCCCACCAATGCTGGAAACTGAACGCCATGACTCTCTACTCTGTGATGCAATCAGGCTTTTAAATGTATTACTGTCACAGATATTGACGTAAATGTTAGTTCTCCAGGGGTGTTACGCAAAAATATATATACACATGGCCTTGACATTAACGGGTTACATACTTAAAACTCTGAAATTTCTAAGATTAGGCATTTTAAAATACAGAAATTCTGCACAAAGATTGAAAGACACACTAGTATCAAAGCATGGGTTTTTGAGTAAATAAAACATAGTTTTAAAGGATCACAGAATTAGTAGTGCCCAAAGTTTTTGTTGAGTGGTAGGTCGGGCCCTTTCGTTTCCATGACTGCCTTAAATTTCTCAAACCAGCAATGTACATTTTAGCCAGCCCGTCTCTAGTGCATGGACACACATGAGGGAACGTAAGGGAGCTTTATTTTAAAGTAAGATAAATAATAATATATCTTGGAGGAATTGTTATTAATTTCCAGAAGAATATTTGTTGTCGTCTTTAAATGAAGGTGAATGTGTACAACTTCATTTGAACTTGGAGATCTTGTTTTAGGTTTACTAACATTAAAACATAAACTTAAAAAAACACTTTCTTCCATCTTACCTTGTCACTGTCGTGGTGTTTTGGAGGTCTTGGCAAATTCCCTTATTTTCTCCGTTGTGGTTGTCTTCTCATCAATAAACAATGATCATTGATCAAATGAAAATGTATTCTAAATTAGTAAAAAAATTAAATAAAATCCTGCTCGAGATTTGAAATATATTACAGTGAAAGAACTGTGGATTTGTTTGAAGCTTTTTACTTATATTTAGGTTCCTGCAGTTGCACTTTGTACTGTTAGCTGCAGTGGAAGATACTGTATGAATCTAGTGTCTCATAAAGTTTTTTGCTTCACCAATATTGTTGATTTTTTATTTAAAAATGGATATTTCCATCAAACATGGAAAAGAAAAGAAAAGAAAAGAAAAGAAAAGAAAAGAAAAGAAAAGAAAAGAAAAGAAAAGAAAAGAAAAGAAAAGAAAAGAAAAGAAAAGAAAAGAAAAAGCTATTAGGTCCAATCTGAGGCAATTTCATTTTAACTGATATAGTAAAATATGATTAAAGAATCAGAAACATCAGTTACTGAAAAAAACAAAAAAAAACACACACACACACAATTTATTTAAATTGCAGATTTTATTGTCAGTGTTTAGCATTTATTTAACAGTTGATACAATATAGTTCACATTGAAGGATGGGGCTTGACTGTAGTGCTGCTTTAATTGTGATTCCTATTCCAGTTTGATGAAAGGTTTCCGACATACTTTGGAAGCGTTTTAGTACAGGTAGGACAGCACTGTCGGACAACATTCAAACAATTCACAAAAAAAGCTTGGAAAACTTAACATATGCAGAAATTCATAAGCCTATTTAAACTTTGATGCTACAAGTCATGCAAAATAGGTATTGAAAAACACCAGTCATACAGAGTGCTGTTCATTCAGCGCTGTAGAAAAAAGGAAGCCACATTTTAGGCGATGATGTTGATATTATTCACTTCATCGTTCCACTGTAACAATACCTGTGTAGAATAAAAGCAGCAGCACCTCACACAAACAAACACACACTTATATAAATGTATGTGTTTGCTTCCATGCTTGGATATAAAACAGCACTTGATGGATAATATAAAGACTTGCTATCACTTTAATGAGATGCTTTTAGTTATGAATGATCAGAAGTCATAAAAAATAACCACAAGTTCTAAAGGTAAACTGAAACTGAAACGCGTCTCTCCATACCTGTGTGTACTTTTTACATACTCACCCTTGCAACCACTACACACCTTGAGTTACAGTAATCCAATCCCCTGTCTGCAGCCCCAGGGGGGCCAAATGTGAGCCACGTCTGGCTCTGCGGAGCGCTGTCGCGACTTTCTCTCCTGTCTCTTCTCACAAACTTTTTTTTTTTCACTCCTAGCAGATGAAAAAGAAAAGAAAAAAGAGTGAGAGGTGAGAAGGAGACAGCACAGCCCAACCTTCCCCACCCATTTACCAAAAAAGAAAAGAGAGGGCTCAAAGAGGCATGTATCACAAGAACCTGGTCCTGCTTTAAAATTGCACTAATGGTCGCTGTGCTACTCAACTGGGACAGATGGGATTTAAGCTGCTTTTGCCAAAGGGTACTTCAGCAGTAGTTTCTATGGGGTTAGAGTGCCATCATCACACAATTCCCCCCATCCAGACTTTCCCAGCGAGTCCTTCGAGTTAAATCATTGACTCCCTCTAGCCATTGTTTCTACAATGCTGCTGCCTTAAGTAATTGTCATGTATGCTCCGTCTATCCAGCCTTTAGCTGCCAAAACATCACATTGCTTACACCACTCATCTTTCCTTCTGCAGTTTGGATCACTTCAGACCCAGCAGCAATAATTCAAACAATAGGTATTTGCAAATACATTAAGAGCATGCTGGCAGCTCGAGGAGAGATCATTGAGACAAATTGATCCCTATCTGTTTAAATTGGCACTGTAATCACTCATTGGTGAATTTAACACAGTTATGTGTCCGGGATCTGTTGGCTGTTTAGATAGTTGGCCCTCAGGGGCAGACCACCACGCTGACAGAAAGTGATCTACGCTGGTAGTGAAACATCTTTTGTACTTTTTTCCTCCAACACTCTTGCAGAATACAAGAGCAGAGAAACAGGAAAAAAACAGGTTTGAACAAGTGATTTTATAAATATAAGCATTTTACAGTAATTTGTAACCAAGCGATATGTTTTCATAAGGGAGGATTAGTATAATAACAATATATGTACACTGTCTGAGCATGTTAATTTAGAAGAAAGCTCAAACTGTAAAAAAAAAAAAATAAATCTTTAAATAGTATTTTTTATATTAATATCTGAATTACTAAACAGATTTACATTTAGTTTTATTTTTTTATTTTTTTTATATGAATCATTAGGCAACACAATTTGACAGATTGATCAGAGCTCGGCATTTAACTATCGCGGTTAAGCACTGCTGTAAAGAGACGTGGCGATAAAGGCGTAACAAGCAGAGTAGTAATATAAAATAACACAGATACATTTGGACGGTAAGACAATCAATCACGGTGGATCGCCTCAAGATAGTTTTAAATGATGTGTGTGTGAGGAAATCCCCTTTTATTGGGGTGGTTGGTATTATATAGCAACGTCATATTTAACATCTGATTTCTTTCTTCTGGCTGATTTTTTGATTTATTTTTTTTGAAGCGGAACAGGCTCGTTTCTGTCCCGATTCCGAAGGCGTCTAATTCAATAAGACTCTTGAAGTTGATTAGGCTGGTTAACCTCTGATCCAGCGCGGCTGCGGAAGGGTTAATAGGCCCGGGAACTCGGAGACCTGCGGGTCAGCATCCCCTCTATCTGCATGAGAGAGGACAAATAAGTCTGACTCTTGATTTTCATTCTCCAACATCACTGATCATCTTTAAACCGTCGTCAAATCTCTTCTGTTTAATTGGTGCTATTATAATTTGTATTATTAATGTTTATTTATCTTTTATTTGTTTGGAATCAAATTGCCTTTGCGGTTAAACGTCGCTGATTGGACCTCGCCAGCTACCGTGCAGGGGCTGAAGCTGTTTTCTCCCCCTGCGAACCTGTAAATCAACCATCATCCGTCACTCCATCGATTAATTTACCTTTAATCATCCCAATCAACGCATCTCCGCTTTCCTTCACGTCCCGGCCGCGCGCTTTGTCTCACCAACAATAATATAGTGATTAGGTCCTGTTTTGCTGTTGTTGTTGTTGTTGTTGTTGTTGTTTTGTTTTGTTTTTTTTCCTCCATCCCAGTCAGACCATGAGAAATCGTTAAAGACCAAAGCTATTTGTGCGTGATCAGTAAATATTTAGTGCGGGCCACATCCTCCGTCTCAGCCTAATCGATACTGATCCCGTTGTTGGGAAGCATCACGGTCATCTGAGCATTTAATGCTTCTTTCTTCTTGTTTAAAGACTTCACGCAGAGAAAGAGAATAAAAAAAGAAAAGAAGGGGGGGGGGGCGCAGCTCTAAGGAAATTGGGAAATGTTTCTACATTAAGATGGAGGTGAGGGAGGGGAATTGATTATTTCATATAAATAGCATATAGGTTAATTGTGACAATAATAATAATAATAATAATGATATTAATGATCATTATAATTTGCATATTTATATATGATATAAATATATTTAAATGACCAATATATTTAGTTTAGATTAGTTGCGTGAGTTTAAATGAAAATGTCCCAAGTATAATTCCATATTTTTCATTGAATGTTCTCCTGGCTGCTAACTTGCCCCACTCACAGACAGGTGTCTCAGCCTGGTTGTCTGGTCTGGCTGTGCACCCCCTCCCTCCCCTCTCCTCTCCCCTCAGTAAACACACACAAAGCAGCGGCGACCGAGCGCGCTTTGGCCACATTACTGTAGGAGAGGGGGAGAGAAAAAAAAGGCGCACAGGATCTCCGCCGCTCGCTGCAACACCCCCCCCCCCAACCACCTCCACCACCCAACACCCACCCTCCCCGGGCTAGCTTGTCGTTTCCAGAAGGCACCTCTGATGCCGTCCTGCTCGTCAACCTACAGTTCTGCGTTTTCCTGTTTAATTCTTCCCTAAGCAGCACATGACGTGAACCAGAAAAAAAGTTTTTGCACGCTCAACCTGAGCAGCATCTACAGACAATTCGTTTTCCATTAAACTGCGAGACTGATTTTATTTATTTTTTTTTGGTTTGTTTGTTTTTTCTTTTCTATTTTTTTTTTTTTTTTTTTTTTTTTTTTTTTGCTCATACAACTTCACGACCGGTTTGGAGGGGAAAGTCAGTCGAAAACGACTAAATTGAATCTGAATAAGACAAAGAAAGAGAGGGAGAAGATGCATCCAGCTACGGACGAATCTGCAGCGTATGCATTTGGTAGGTTTGCTATGAGAACACAGCCTCGCTATTAATGTTGAATAAAAGCTTTTTTTTTTATTGTGAATGGCTGTTTGCAAACTTGCAAAACTTATTGTGGTTATCTTAGAAAAAATGAATAAGGGAGGATAGGGGGGGGGGGGGTCCGTGTTAGGTGCGCGGCTCCTAACAAATGATTGCAACGCTTGCTTGCCCTTTCAAACTACATATTTTGATTTAATGTTGAGGAAAAAAGCAAAACTACTGAGAAGTAAATAAATACATTTTAAAACACTCACCTTTATTTACGTAAAACCGGATCCTCGCTACGTCCTCGGGACCGCGTCCACTTTTTTACTGGATCTGTAAACGAAAAACAATAATGCAAACAAACTATATATGTCTGATGTCTCTCAATATTAGAGGCCAATTGTTTAGATACAATCACCCCGGGATTAGTAAAAGTAGCCAAAAGCATAAAGTAAAGAATCAAAAGTAAATCCAACTCTTGCTGCTATCAAAGCTTTTTTTTTCTTTTTTTTTTCTTTTCCCGTCCATGAGCAAAAACAACCAAAAATAAATAAATGAAGTAGTCGTCGGTTTAAACTGCAGCTCGATTTAGTTTGCGAGATGCGAGAGACGAGACAGAAGCTGTTTCCGTCTCGGATGGCTCCTCTAAATTGAATCTTTATTTGGAGGAGAGAGAAAAAAAACAAATCATACGCTAGGGGGCAGCCATATACTGTAGTACATCCTGAGACAATGCTGCTGGATGCTGCTGGTGGATGATGCTGCTGCTGCTGCTGCTGCTGCTGCTGCTGCTGCTCTCTCTGCCGCCTCACACGCGCTGACCTGGCTGGAAGTTCATCTTAGCGGCTGATAAGTTTCACCTGCAGCTCAAACTGAAGGCCGGAAGTAATCATTTATCCCTGCAATCACAAACACTTCGGGACATGCACACCATCAGCATACCTTCACTCTTAATTCTAAATCGAAAATTTTCTCCTGCAAGAAATCTCCCCACAAATGTCACCTTTCATTATTTGTTGCTAGTCCTGACATGTGATGGCCTCTGACGTGAAATTATGCATGCATATCTTTGAATGCAGTCTCTCTTTTGTGTTTTCTTAACGAATTGGGGAATTTCCGAGCTCCAGATTTGTGCCCTTGTGACCCAACTAGCTTATTAGGGGGGAATGTATCTATAGATCCATAGACCCTTGTTGCGTCTAGGATGTTCAGAGAGAGTTTTTCAGTAGACAGCCCCTTGCACCTTTACAACTATCATAAATAGCGTCTGGTTAGAAACGTTTGCTGCCTTTTTTTAAACCTGTTCTTTAAACCCAACTTCAATGAATGCAAATAAAACCTTTTTCCAGCCTGTTTCGAGTGTATAGTGTGCAGAAATATATTTGAACAATAGCAACAGCATCATACAGTAAAAGAAACAAGTGATGTCAGCTGTCTCTGATTCTTCAAACATTGCACTACATTGAAAACAGTCGTTTTAACAGTAAAATGATTGCTTCTAAAAACATTTTTCACTCTCAAAGCAATAAAAGGTGTGTCACTGCAAAGATAAGAGAGCTGTTGCATGTATAGAAGAACTAAATTCATAACAGTTATGCACTTTTATATGTTTACCATATCTTATTGTAAATTTGCAGTGCAAACCCGTCAACTGCTGTAATATAGAAAACTCTACTATAAAAGCCAGTGTTCCGTCTGCTCTTGACTAAGAGAAACATATAATACATGCACTATTTTAAAAAAGGATACTGGAGCATTAATTATACAAGATATTGCTTAATATTTTCAAATGCTAAGCAACTTAAACCCCTTTTTTACAGTTTTAAATTGTACGGTAGCATTATTATAACACTATTCTGGCAGCAAAACGTTTATTTCTTATTCTTATTTTGAGCAACAAACGTTTTAGATTTGTAATCCATGTGCAGAAACGAGAATATCATTGGATTTTCCAATTCCTGGATACACCCAATTCCTAAACCTTCTTTTATTACTATTGAGCCATATGTGTGCAGGCTTCTATCTCATACAGTCAGGGGGAAAAGATTTTTGATGATTCTGTCGCCCAAAACCCGTCTCCCTTTAGGACCAAGCGGCCCTCCTCTCGACCTCCATGCTGGCTCTGGCAAGGCACCAAGTAGCACAAGCGCCGACTAGCCAATAGGGTTCAGGGGGAGGTCCCTGAGCTCTGACCAGTCAAACACACTCTCCTTCCTTATATGGCAGCGAATCTCCATGGTAACGTGTGCTAAGTTGCAGCAGTCGTGTCAAAGTTCACTATATAGAGAGCTCAGTGAGCTGATCAGAGAGAAAGCATTCTGCCAGCCCGGCTCCTACCAATCGCAAATCACTTCCTAACCTCCGCCTTTTTAACATATTTGATCACTTTGATTCTCCGCTCGCTTTTTCCTTATTATTTTTCCAGTGCACGGAGGAGCTTTCATAGGTTGTGATCTTTGTTGTTGCTGGGTTTGGTGTTTTTTTTTAGGATATTTTTGGGGGGTTGTTTTTATTGCTTTTCTCTTTTTTCTTTTCTTTTCTTTTTTTGTGGAGGGGAGGAAGAGAGTTGTCTTCATATCCCAGCCTCTCTCCAAACACACAGAGCTTCAGCTGCGCGCTTGCTTGGCGCAAAACCTCACAAGGAGAAACGGGAAGAAGACGCAGCCTGTTCTGATTCGTCCCTATTCTCGTTTTGGCTGGTTTTTTCTTTAAGACTTTTGTGCTGGAACTTGATAGTAAAGCTGCTACGGTGTGACTTTGCGTGAGTGTGCGTGTTTTTTTCTCCCCTCTCTCTCTCTCTCTCTCTCTCTCTCTCTCTCTCCCTCTCTCTCTCTCTCTCTCTCTCTATCTCGCTCTCTCGGCATCCTGCTGTTGGGAGCCTGCTCCATCATACCCAGAACAATCCCTATGCTACCTCGGTCGGTTCTTCTTTTTTATTTTTTGACACATTCAGCCTACCTTTCCTCCCATTGATGGGCGCGCTGGATGGCTGACTGGAAGCAGCCCCTGGACTTGGCCTTAAAGCGCAAGGCAGCCGCTCAGCTCGCCGTCGCATCAGTTCTGATAGCGTGCCTCCCCGAGCAATCATAACATAAAAGAAAAAGCCCGACAGTTTTCTGGAGATCCGGGTCGGATCCAAACAGACAGGCTGCTAAATACCCCTTTAGTTTTTCTTTCAATATTATATATTTATATATTTTTTTTCTCCTTGAGACATTCTCCACCGCGCACAGCAAACACGGCAGACAAAAAGTTTCTCTCCGTTGACTGATAGATATGGCAATGGTAGCGTGGAGAGGCTCCCAGGACGATGTGGCTGACACCCAAGGCGCCCTTTCCTCGCAGACCCAAGGAGGACTATCCCTTCCCAACCCCCAGCCGGGCCAGCTGAGCCTGACAGCTTCGCAGATCGCCCCGCCGACCCCTCAGACGCCGGTGCAGGGAGCCCCGAACAACGCGCAGTCCACGCCGACCAGCCAGACGCAGCAGCAGCAGCAGTCGGAGAAGCAGCCGCAGCACATCGAGTGCGTGGTGTGCGGCGACAAGTCCAGCGGCAAGCACTACGGTCAGTTCACCTGCGAGGGCTGCAAGAGCTTCTTCAAGCGGAGCGTGCGGCGGAACCTCACGTACACATGCCGCGCCAACAGGAACTGTCCGATCGACCAGCACCACCGCAATCAGTGTCAGTACTGCCGCCTGAAAAAATGCCTTAAGGTCGGCATGAGACGGGAAGGTATTGGGATTTTTTGGTTTTCCTAATCCGTGTGTGTGTTTGTGTGTGAATGTGTGTGTGTGTGCTTTGTGCGTTTGCAGACCGCCCGACACGAACGCTTAGGCTATTATGTCGTCCTCCATAGTCCCATTCTCCCATTCTTCCAATCCGATCCGACCTCCCCTCCTCCTCCTCCTCTCTCCCGACTGTTCCCTGCCAGGCTGTGCAGCGTGAAGCCGCTCTCCGTGCCGTGGGCTTCCTTTTCTTAGCCTTACGTCCAGCTCCAAGCGGATCTTGCATTCGTAACAATAATAAAAATATGAATTTCTTTGAACAGACACCTCCATGAATATAGGTTACGTTTGAAAAAGCCTCTGTGCTCTCACGGCGTATTAAGGGATAGCGTGCTCTGGCTACATGCCGGCCGGTTTATTTTTATTTTCTTATTATCACCCCTTCCCTATGTGTCTTATATAAAACAAACACGGAAACAAAAATGCCGACTAAATATGCAGGTGTGCAAAAAATATATACGTATACAAATCCATATAGAGAAATCAGGCCTTGTTTGTGTGTTCAAAATGGAGATAGATGGCTAAGTAGGTTAAGGGTTAAACATGCAAGGTCTGTCTTTGTGTTTTCTTCACAGCCAGCTAATGTTGCTCTATGGCTAATGGGGGAAAAATATATGTGTGCAAAAAAAATAGCAAATTTTTGAGGATCCAGGGCGTAATAAATATAAATAATATTTGCGGCTGTGGTCATTTAAAACCAGCGAGTGTTTGTATAAATGTATGTTTGTGTTGATGACGAATTGTAAATATGTCTCTGTGTGTGTGTGTGTTTTCAGTCTCAGTTACAATGTTCCTAAAAGGTATTCTCTACTTCTGTAGAATTCAGGCTTCAATATCTGTAGTTTCTCTTTTTACTGCAGCCGTGCAAAGGGGACGGGTGCCACCCACACAGCCGCACCACGGTCAGTTCAGCTTGACTAATGGAGACCCCCTCCACTGCCATTCCTACTTATCCGGATATATCTCTCTTCTGCTGCGAGCGGAGCCCTACCCGACGTCCCGCTACGGCAGCCAGTGCATGCAGCCCAACAACATCATGGGCATCGAGAACATTTGCGAGCTGGCGGCCAGGATGCTCTTCAGCGCCGTGGAGTGGGCCAGGAATATTCCCTTCTTCCCGGACCTGCAGATCACAGACCAGGTGGCTCTCCTGAGGTTGACGTGGAGCGAGTTATTCGTGCTCAACGCCGCGCAGTGCTCCATGCCCCTGCATGTGGCTCCCCTCCTGGCGGCGGCTGGCCTCCACGCCTCCCCGATGTCCGCGGACAGAGTGGTGGCCTTCATGGACCACATTAGGATCTTCCAGGAGCAAGTGGAGAAGCTGAAAGCTTTGCACGTTGACTCTGCCGAATATAGCTGCTTAAAGGCAATTGTGCTCTTCACCACAGGTAAGACCAACATGAGACGAGCGCAGTCAAAGTTCACAGAGTGCAGCCAAGATAATAGTAATAATACTAATTAAAAAAAAAAAACACAACTGGTGAAAGGCTGTTGCATGTATGAGCTATACTTGCTTTTTGGATGCACTAAACCATACAAGTAAACATACGATTAGAATGGTGATTTATAACACACACAGGGATTCAATGTGAAGAAAACCGTCTCACTTAAATAAAGCCCTTAACCATCGCCCATAAGAATCAGAAAAATCCATAATCCATATCAAATAACCTGATGATTATTTTTCCCCCTTCTCCAGCCCATTTATCAATGTGTTTATACTCCACGTCTTGTTTGTAGGATATGACATATATAAATGATGTCAGGCTTCAAATGTAAAGGGGGGGGGGGTGCAGGCGAGGAAAGACAAGCCTTAATGTCCCATTTGCACACAGTATATAAGAGCGAAAGCGAACGGTTGTCAGCGCCTTTCTGTTTAATAAGCCACATGCGAGACAAACACGCTGGGCTCAAAGCTGTAGTCACAAAACACGCATGTCTGCTCAAAGCATCAGATTGTGACATGGAGCAATGCTGTATTTATTTCTACACAATTCTTTCTTTCTTTTTTTCGGACGTAGAGTCGCTCTAGGAGCGGGGTCATGACCCCTAACTTCCTCCTGCTATTTCCTTACATTAGGCGCAGCCACACACACACATCAGACAATGCGGGGGACGTGCATTAAAATCCATGTTTAAAGACGCCCGTTAGCTTCTGCATCCTTCAGCTTTTCTATTGTCTTGTCATTTAGACGAAACGTCATATATTCAGCTCGTTGGGTTTGAGTGTTAGGGCTTTTTATGGGGCCATCAAGCCATAATCTGTCCTTCCCTCGCATACCTGCGTCCCAGCTGAACATGCTGCGAGCTGGTAGTGACATGCCTCTTTATTTATTTATTTATTTTACTTCCTCGGTTTTTTTTTTTTTTTGCCTGTTGTCATGGCCTAAACTTTAAGAAACTTAAGCATTGGGCGCACAAGTGTTTCTTTGGCACATTATCAGCTGCCGCCCACATGCAGCAGCAGCAGCGCAGATCCAGATTATGCGTCTCTGACAGTATATATGACCGCAGCTCCGTAGGCTACAGCATCCCCCCACCCACCACCCATACACCCCCCCCTGTTCTGCTTTCCCTTAAATCTCAGCTCACTAAAGGTCAGTAGGTCTCCGTGTCTTCCCTCACCCCTCTTCTCACGTTGCTCCGAGAAAGACAGAGCGGCCATCGGGAAGGAAAAAAAAAAATAGTAATAACAATAATAGTAATAATAATAAACCAGAACGTTCACTTATGAATATGCTTAATTATTTAGTTCGCCTCAGAAAACAAATGGCTGCAGTCAGAGAGACGGAAAGCGATGAAAGGATGAGCTTTTGAATCGTCTGCCTTTGTGTTGAAATATTTATTTATTTATTCATTTTAATATGATATTAATATAATAATAATAATAATAATAATATAGGCAGCTGGGGTTTCATAATTTAAAAATATATATATATATTTTGCTGTGAACCTTTTATTATGTTGAAAAATGTAGACATTTCTAAACAATCCGTTTAAAGCCATTCATCATGTCACTTCAGTGGTGAGCAAGCTCCTGGTGAGAGGAACACTTTATTAATAATTA
>JAVLVB010001174.1:559991-595305 GCA_032876305.1 Orestias chungarensis
TATCTATCTATCTATCTATCTATCTATCTATCTATCTATCTATCTATCTATCTATCTATCTATCTATCTATCTATCTATCTATCTATCTATCTATCTATCTATCTATCTATCTATCTATCTATCTATCTATCTATCTATCTATCTATCTATCTATCTATCTATCTGTCTATCAGTTGTCAAAATACTTTGTTCGTTTGTACTTAGTGATGAACAACATCGCTGCTTTCGGTGAAATCCTCTCCACATATCGTTGCTTCAGCAACAATCACAGCAGCGACGTGTGATGAACTGTGTTGTGTTCTAACACCGAACCCGCCTGAGATCAGAGACTGAATGAATGAGTAACTAGTTGAAATGAAACTGTCAGATTACTAATCTCGGCGCCAGTAAATGGAGAGCCCGCTCCTATATGGACAGTGACAAATACCCACAGAGGCCGCGGCTATTTAAGGCTCGCCCAGAACGAATAAACACCTGATATGAAAGGTAGACACGGAGACTGGGCTGATGTAATCAGCGCTGCCACGTCGAGGGCTCTCCATCATTGCAATCTGCAGATTGCAATAAAAGTTCCCAGAATTGCTCCGAGGAACTCAATCTGAACCAATAGACAATCACTGCCTCTAATCTCACTCCCAATTGAGACACATCCCAGCCGAATGTCCCCAAAATTAGACCTACTTTGGTGTGCTCGTGATCTTGAGATGGCGAGATGGAGCAGACGTTATCCTTCTGTCTTTCACGCGTGCACACACACGCACACGCGTGCGGGTGGCGGTGCATATAGGCTGCAGCGAACAGCCAGTCGATGGATTATTTCACATTTAAAGCACGGGATAATCCAGCAGTGGCAAAAATGAGGGGAGGAGGGATTTAGTTTATGGGGGTTCAGTAAATCGATCGCTGATGTGTGGGGTTATGCTCTAACCGTTCGACAAAGATGCACGACCTGAGAGAGGTATGGAAGAGGGAGGAAAAGAGGAGCGGGAACCATCCTGGTTTGCTTCAACCGGGCGGCTCCTGAGCGGCCAAGCGTGCAGGTGGTCGGCCTGCAGCGGCCTGCTGCGACCGACGAGGGAACAAGCTTCAGAAAAGTTCATTATGCATGAGAAAAGAGTGGAGGGGGGTTACAAATGCAACATGCTGAGCTGGAATATACTGCATCATTTTAGGAACCAAGGAGGACAAAAAAAACAAATAAACAAAAAATATGGTTATATGTGCACGATATATATTTATTTCATTTCCCGGTTTATGATAATCTGAGGTCGGGGGTGTCAGTTTCAATTCAATAAAGTAATACTGGTAATAAAATATATATTAAAAAATAGCAATATATATTTAAATATGCAACCATCCATTAAATTATATGTCCCGTATTAATAGTATTTTAAGGAGACTAATGATCCTTAATATAGGATAAACACAAAATCAAAGCAAAACCATTCTAAGAGAAATAATTTAAAATACATTTATTTTTAACAAAAGGAATAATAATAATAATAATAATAATAATAATACAATTATTATTATTATTATTATGTGCGTTTTTTTTTTTTTTTGTCCCAATTTTATTGTGGCATGAGGATGTTAATCGTTGAATCTGTGCGCGGTTTCGGCAGGAGCCAAAACAGTTCCCGGCGTGCAGAGACAAACATCCATCCTCCATCAGCCGGCAAGAGTAGGAAAGCACCGCCCGCCTGGGAGCGGGGGAACAGCAGGTTTAATGTCCTTCCAGCACCTGCAACGGTTTGGATGGTACCGACGAGCATGAAAAAAAAAAGTAGTCCTTTATAGAACTAAAAAAAATAAAAAAATAAATAAAGAAAGATTGGACCATAGAGGAGTATGAATTTGACCTGTCATGGAAAGTTTAAATGGGGCTGAAAGTGACCAAGGTGGCCGTGATGATAGAAATCATCATCAGATGGGTAATTACAGTATAGTTTATGGCTGGCTGCCTTTGGCAAAAACTGTAATTTGGAGCACATCTCTTCTTTTAACCAGGGGTAAGGCGTTCAGCTTAAAGGATGGAAGCGAGTGAAAGTAATGATGGATACTTTTGTCTCAAATGTGACCCTCTATTAACATCCTCTGGCAGCAACTAGATCCCCTCACCCTGGAAGGGGACAAAAGTCATTTTCTCAGCACACCAAATCCTCTCTTTTTAAATGTCATCCTTACCAATAAATGGGTGAAGGCCTCCCTTTATCACTCTCCACCCTCACCACCTCTCCATCCTCCCTTTTGTTTTGCAGGTGTCTCCAATTACCTGCTCGCCTGCCTCTAATCTTGCCTCTGTTCTTCCGAAATATGTTGATACAGCCTCCAGCACTAAAGTTTCTGACAATCCTTGCAAACTCAAAGCAACGACATCCCCTCTGATGGTGGCTTAGTGAGTTTAAGGGCCTAAAAGAGGAACGTAAGAGCTATGTGAGGTGTGTCACTATCAGAAACAAGTTACTGCATTGGCTCTTATTATGACTTTTTTTGCTGGAGAAAGATGAGAGCCGAGCCACAGTCAAGTCGGCGAGGGAAGGAGTGTTGCTAAGAGACAGAGATGCAGCACAACTTGTATCAGGAGCTTGACTCTGACCTCCCATGCATATTAGTTTGTGCCAAATCTTTTGTCTGAAGAAGAAAAAAAAAAACCCTGCACTAACATTACCTGCCATGGAATGTTTTAATATCAAGATTCAGCTTTGGAGGATGAGAGAGAGTGACCAACAGAGCACACCTCTTGGGTTCTAAATGAAGTACCCAAAGTAGGGCTTGACAATATAGAAAAAAAGAAAAAAAAGCTTGCAATTGTGAAATCATAACTAAATATCGTGATGACAACAGTGATTGTAATTACCCACATTTTTATTAATCGTAAGCTTCAGTGTTTTGATTTCCCAGATTTGAGTTGAGGGGATTCGCTTGATAGAAAAGTACGGTTGTCAGGTAGAACGTGGATGAACAAAATAGGTAAAGGTAAAATAAAGCGCTTTAATTCTGCATTCAGGTGGTTGCTGTCATTGCAAGAAAAAAAAAGCAAAAAAAAAAAGCAGGAAGGCAAAAAATGTGGGAAAGATATAAAATAAAAAATAAAGGAACAAATAAAAATATGTGCTTTAAGGAAAATTATCATTATTATCTTGCTTTTTTATTATTATTTAACAATCTATAATATTTTCCCAGCTTGTGCACGGAACCTTTGTCCGGAGTTAATGTAAGGTTTAGGTAAAGCTGCAGATATTGTCTCATAAAAAGCATTTTCATATGTGAAACGTTCCGCTTTACTGGCCTGCTTGTCATTCAAGACGAGGATGATAATGACGTCTCTCAGATGGGGAGGGAGAGTCTAAATGGCAGTGGAGGGCAGATGAGGTTGTGACCTGTACCAGGTTATCTGAAGTGGACACTGATAATGGCCTTTTAGTCATGCCAGGTTTGATCCTCCGCCGCTAAGGAGGAATAGTTAATCAATAGTCTGAACAGAGCAGTAATATGAGGTTACTGTATGAGCCACTGGTAAGCAGGCAGAAAAAAACAGCATCTGCACATCAGTTAATTGGCTGGACATTTGATGGGGTCAGCGTGAAAAAGAGGGAAAGAAGTACATATCAATAGGATCACATGGTGAAAAATAACAAATCAATTGTGGTGAATTGATTGAACATTAGGTTTCTCACTACTATATATACATATATATGAAGAAAAAGAAAAAAATAACGCATGGAAATGTGTAAGTTATGATCACAGCAAGCCAAGAACAGATTAACATGCGGAATCAGCAAACACAACTTTGGAGGCAGAGACATAAAACAGCCATTTTTAATCAAAGCAGAGTGAAATATAGATCCCTCTCCTCTCAGGGTTCTTAACATTATGCAGGGAGGAAGAAAAAAAAGAAAAGAAAAGAAAAAGCGAGGAAACGGAGAGCGGCAAGGAGTGAGCAATACACTACAGTGTTCAAAGCCAACCTTGTCAATAGTACTCACAGTGGGCTAGGGGAGTGTAATAGCACTTCCCTGATTCTACATTGATATCATATAATCCAGTGTGCCCTGTTTCAGTATCATATTTATCTAACCTGCTGGGGGACAGGCTAAGGGGGACGGTGTCCCTGCTGCTAGGAGCAGACACATTACACACCGCCTCGTGTATTCTTATTGATTACTCCCACCCCACTGCCCAGGGACCATAATTTAACTCAGCAGGCACTACAGTTAATACTGGAATTCAAACATTCCATCTACACTTCAAGAGCCAAAAACAATTGACACTTTAAAAATGTGCAGGGCCCTTTCTTAATGGGATCTGAAGGGAATGTATCTCTATTTTCTTCTGTGTGCTTGTTTTATATATCCCCTGCCGCTTCTTACTTTCTTTCTTTCTTTCTTTCTTTCTTTCTTTCTTTCTTTCTTTCTTACTTTCTTTCTCTCTGTGCTGATGCTCAGACAAACAGTGGCGCTTTTAAAGAGTAACAATTTCTTAAGGGACGTTTTAATTAGGAAACCGAGATTTGATTATGCTGTTTTTGCGGCTCATTTTTCTTTAAACTGTTTAAAAAAAAAGCGGAATGCCGTAGACTCAATATGGATACACTTCCTGACAAGGTGTAACAATCTATTTTTTGGAGCTCTATTAATGCAACAAATTGTACTTTCTACTGTGAATTATGGGAATAAGACAGCATGACTAAAGGTGTGTGGGGCACCCTGCTTCCTCTTAACTCTGACATCAATCTTATAAAAGAATATTTCTGAAAAAAAAATGTAAACTGTTAAGGGAAGAAAGAGGCTAAAGGTAAACTTTTTCAGTCGGGGAAAAGTTGGTTAGTAAATCCAAAATCTTTTTTTATACATACATACATATAATCTATTATTTTAATATTTTCACTAACTCTAAACAAACTAATGTGGTGGTATTAGTAAGTAATCCCTGTTTGTTATTATGTAACCCAGTGTTTGTGGCAATTTAACAAATAAATTAATGAATAAATCTGCGCATAATTAGAGAGTATAACAAAAAATAAATAAATCTGAAATTCAGGTCTTTTTTGTTATTGCAGCAATCAAATCAGGCTTTTTAGGACTGAAAGGACGCACCGGCACACTTTACTCAAAGCTAAAAACGAGTATCAGTGGGGATTAATATGCATTAATTAAACTGACTCTGTTTCCTTTTAATGAGAGCGGGAGGATTTGATGTCAATGCAGTTGAATTCACAAAGGGTTCAATGCGCTTAATTGAGTAGCATATCTGCAATGAGCTGAAATAATCAATACGGGACAAAAGTATATAGATATATTTCAGCTTTGTTATGGATCCTACATAAGATGCTAACACACCTTTGTAATAGGTAAAACATTTAAATGGCTGTTTTGTTTTTTTTAATCAAGGCTTGTAGTCATATGTGGCAGAGCTCGCTGTTGCATCGGTGTGTCGTGCAGCGATAGTCTGTGGAGGGCCAGGGAAGCAGACTCCAGAGATCCATCCATCTCAATCTGAGGCTACAGCTGACACCTTACAAAGAGGTACAATTAATAAGGGCATTATCCAGCAGCAGGCAACAATGGAGTCCTAAAGCAGAGACACCAACCTCAGGAGGCCCGGGGAGCAGAGAAAAGGGAGCGTGTCTGTTTATGGGTGGGGGGAAGTGCGAGCCAAAGTGCTTCAAAATGGAATGCATTAGAACCAGTGTCTTAAGGACACAATTTACAATCTATTACATCTGATGATTATGATAAATGGTGAACACTGTGCGGTGCACTAAATGGGTCAATATTTCTGTTATAATTCATACTATCGACTCATAGTTTTCTTTTAGATGAATAAAGTAAATGAGTAGAAAAGACTCTTTAAAGCTCTTCAGGTAATGGAGACATCATATGAAGGAAACCTGATTTATCAAACCCGGCCAAACTTATAATGGAGCCCTCATGAAATTGTCCTGTTAGTGCAGGTTGAGTGCAGCACTGTGGTTCACAGGGGATAGGGCGGGGACACCGCTGCACTGACATTTACAGCAATCCAGGAGTTGTTTGTGGTCACTGGACTGGAGACAAACGTTGAACCCAAAAGGTCAGGGGGATTGTGGCTAAATTTCATCCACAGTGGAGGTCCCTCTGTTGGAAAAGACAAACAGAGAGCAGCTGAGGTGTGTTGGGGGGGGCGCTAATGTTTTCCCCTAGAAAATCAATCCGTCATCATGTAAACACAGGACCATTCCAATAGGAGGACGGAGCTGAATAAATGTTACCTCCCCCCCACTGTGGACCGACGAGTGAAACAATGGTCTGGGAATTAATTCTTAAATAAGAAAGTCTAAATCACTTCATAAGTCACTTCCAGATTTAAAGCAGTCAAGAGTCCCCCGACACACACGCCTCATACTGATTGTTTTATATTTTACAACTCATTCCATGAGGAGAAGATGAGCTTGGTTATGGATTAAGGCTTTGATCAATAACAAGATACGAGGCCCGCTCTCTAAGCTGAACAAAATTAATTCGAAATGCAGTCAAACTCTTATCGACCAGCAGCCAGGGCTTGCTTTCATTGCAGGTTGTTGATAATCCACCAATATTGTGATGAGCGGCTAATCTCTTATTTTAAATATGACCTCCACGGCAAATAATAAAAGTACAGATTGGCCAGTCTTTTGTTATTTAAACAGAATGTGGGTTTGTGTGATGTGCTTGAATGAACAGAGCTTTAAGTTCATTTATACAACAACTTTAAAAGTCATGAAAAAGTTTGGTTCATAGTAACTCACACAAGCAGGTGAATGTCTTATACAAACCACTGGCGTGTTACGTTTGAGCAAAATGTATTCATTTATTGATAATTTACTAAATAACAGCACACATTAACTGTACAAAACAAACAAACAAACAAACAAAAAATAACAGGTCATGTATGCTAAACTAATTTGTAGATCCAGTACTTGGCTGAGAAAAATGACATACAATTTAAGGAAAGAACAATCATTACATGAAAAGGAAAATATAAAAGTCAGAATAAGAAAATTACTGTATAATTAAAGATATTTTGTACCCAAAAAATAGCAAACTTACAATTACACTTCTGTCCAAAGCAATACAGTCTTCCAATCCAGATCGCAAAAACAAAACGAACAAAGAAAACGGTATATATTTTGAAAAAAAAAATTAAAACACTTCATATTTGTAGAGTACCACACATGCTGAAATTTTCTTGGGTTTATTTGTATTTTTTGCAACAACAGCGATTTGAGACAAGTCTTAAATTAACCAATTCAGAAAGATTTATAACATACATTAAAATAAAAGAGGGAACCTAATATAGTTCCCTGTGGAACTTGTGATACCATTTTGTATTGAAAAAAAAGGCGAGCCATTGTTAAAATTCCTTAAGGAAAGACTGAAAGCAGTACAATGCCCTCTGAAACAAGTTGGATTTGAGGATACATTTTATTTTATGTTCAACTGAAGTAGCCATTTAGCAATTTACGCGATAATTACGATTAGAAAAAAACAAAAAACTAATGATAGGCTCAGCTTTCTTTCAAGTTTTTTATTTTTATTGTACATAACATATTGCTGTATTAAAGCTTGAAATTTTTTTTCCTTTTCAAGTAATCCATCTTTTGTGACAGTTCAACACCAAGCAGTGCATGGAAGAAAGGGAGGCATGGTTGTAAAAATTGCTTTTAAAAGTGATAGCAATAATCTGAAAGGTGTGGCATGGATTTGTACTAAACTGAAAATACAGAACCAATATGAAGTTACAATATGCAGAAAAAACACAAAAAAAAATACCTTGCATCTGAACTTATAAAATATGTTGCACCAACTGACAGATTTATTTGTCTATCATCCAAAATCAGCCAAATTTGATCAACAATTAGAAATTTTACACAAAAAAAAATTCTCCTGGATTTGATTAGAATTATGCATTTTACAGCATATTCAAGCTATTACAGCATATTACAAGCTATATTTTTCTGTTTAACAACAAAGAACAATCCCTGCAGACTTATGTTATGATCCAAAATTCTTCTGAATGTTTTGCATTTCCTTGGACCAAAGCGACGTATAGGTCGAGTCTTATTTCTACTCAACCAATCAAAAGTTGTTCCTCTATGCCACAAAGGGAGCACTTACAACCCTCATTCCCCTGTGGCACAACTTTTAACACCAGAGAGCTGTTGTTTTGCGAGTTAAAAAATCAGAAGCAAAACAAAGCAGGTTAATTGATGATCAGCATGATTGGGTTTTAATGAGGCCACAGTGCCCATGGCCAGGCCCGGATCAGGATACACGGAACTTTCTCCTCAGTGCTCTGTCTTCTTTGATCTTGTTTGGTTCCATGGCGGCGGTGGCAGCCATTGTTGGCTTTAATTACTTCATGAACCAAATGGTACGGATGAAAGATAGGTTTCTGTAATTAATAAAATTTCAATAAATTTGAATCACTAACCGGTCTCATTAGCTGGCGCCTTTTGTCTTCACTGAAGTTCCCATGTCATCCTTTTCCAACTTTAACTACACAGGGATTCACTTGATATGCACCATATTTTATAGTAATCAAATTCACTTTAGGTAATTAAATCCAGCACACACAGTAGTCCTGCTCCAGTGATTTAGGTCAACCTGAGAAAAACGGCATTAAACCAAGCAAATGTTCAACAAAAAATAAAAGAAAAAAAGGAAGGAAATAACAAGTTCAATTACGAATTTCAGAGGAACGCTGCAGGTGCAGGCATGTTGATCTTATTCAAGCTTTAAAACATAATCCAATTGTTAAAGAATTCATCTCTGATCGTGTGTAATCAGGTTCGTAGCTGCTTGCTACATCCCTAAATTGCAGGGCTACTTGCTGGCACTTGGTGCTTTGGATGGATGTCAGCTTGGCAGTGACAGAGCTGCCGGGTATTCAGGGGACAATAAAAAGGACAGTTACTCTGAGGGAGAAAACACCTGTTGTTTTGGAGATTTCAAATATGTTAAGACTGGAAAGCACGGGTTTGTGAAACTATTAATACAACATGAACTTTTTCACATTTGGTTGCGTAACAAACACAAACCTCTGTGTATAAATGTTTGTATGTTATAGACCGAGCTAAAGCACATAATCACGAAGTGGATGGAAAATATTTATTTACCAAAACTTAACCAAATACCATAACTGTATATTTTGCTTTAAACCTGCAAACACCATTGAATAATTCCCGGACTTCAACTAACGGAAAGTGTGGGAAAATATCTAAGCAGAAGGAATTTTTTTTTTGAATGCAAGGTCTCACAAAAAGTGTGATGTACATTTATATTCTACCCATTTTATTCTGATACACCTAAATAAAACAGCTGCAAACTTTTGTTTTCTGAAAACGCCAACAATGCCCTGCAAAATCTTTAACACTGAATTCAAATTGAATGTAATTGAACTGCTCTCAGAAATCCCCTAACTCCTAAATAAGCTATCATTGAGAAACACATCTTAGCTGATTTGTGATGGTATTTAGAGAACTGACAACATCATGAAGACCAAGGAATGTCGCACAACAAAAGTGTAGGAAAGTATAAAGCAGGACTAGGTTACAAAGTTGTTCCCATCTTTAAAATAAAGGCCAGTTGATTCCAT
Organism: Orestias chungarensis; assembly: GCA_032876305.1. NCBI lineage: Eukaryota > Metazoa > Chordata > Actinopteri > Cyprinodontiformes > Cyprinodontidae > Orestias > Orestias chungarensis. The sequence goes on from JAVLVB010001174.1 coordinate 569,608, forward strand.
TGGGCTTTACTGTGGGAGACTGGAGTAAATTTGGGGCAAGAAGGTTGCACATCACACCTTTCAAATGTTATTTAAAAAAAAAAAAAAAAAAAAAAAGTCATGCGTCGTTCGTCTTTTCATATTTCACAATTATGCATTAGTTTGTATTACTTGATTACATAAAATCCTTGCTGAATACGTTAATATTTGTGGTTTTGAAAAATGCGTGGAAGCTTCAAGTTTAAATATAACGGATTCCATTTGTTACAATTTGAAGTAAGGGGCCATTATTGTCCGGATTATTATTCAGACACCCAAATCATACAAAAAGACAATTCACTGTGTAATTTGTATTTGTAAAATAATAAAAGCATCCCTCCGTCAATACATTGTTTTTAAAAATTATGCTTTTACCAATTATAAGAAGCCAGGTCAGACAAAAGGGAAGCAAGTCATTGTTGCTTTGTGAAAATGCTCTATAATCTTGTGGAGAACAGCCTGTCATTACCAAGCTGTGGCGTAATAGACTGACATGGATGCTATGGGGAGCAATTGATTCCAGCACATCAATCAGTAGGGGAAGCACACCTTTAATGATTGCAGACAAGTGGTTTGTTTGTCCTCAACATCACAATAAACGCTAACACGGAAGTGGGGCACAATGCCGGCGTATCTGACTTAAGAGGTAGTTGCTTGTAATGGGGAATTCAGCGGTCCATTCCTACTTTGCACATGGTCTTCTTTTCTTGTTTGATTTTCCTTTCGCTATGGTCTTGAAAACATCATCAGAACACAAGCTGTTTCCCCTATTTTACCGTATGATTCAAGCATCTTATCAGTGATGGAATTAACGAAGGAAAATGTATCTCCATATTAGTTTGGATTAAAATAACTGCTTCTTTCTCTATAGGTATGTGTGCCAGTAAAATGAAAAAAAATAAGCAGTATGAAGACAATATACAATCTTCTTCTCTAAAAGCGAAGGTCCCACCTGAATAAAAAGGGCAGGGGAAAGACTTTGGCGGGCCAACGGGATAGGTCAAGGATACACAGAGCGGCTCCACTCATCCCCCTCCTCTCGCATCATTTTCTTTTTTTTTATATATATGACAGCAGCACCCTGAGGTTGAGGTTCGGTGAGACACTCCGTGAACACAGTGCTTAACGTCAAACACAAGATTAAAGCAGGGGTGTCGCATCTTGGCAGGACCAAATGAAAATATGAACTGCTAAGCCCCCCCGCCTCCCTCCCCCACTCCCTCCAGTGCCACCCTTCTGAAAAAGCCAAGGGACAGGTATCTAATATTAGAGAGTAAAGCCTAGTTAGCAAAGGCAGCCTGCTGCTTTCCACATTCTCAGCGCTGGTCAAAAGGCCAGACTGGCTTTGGAATTGCTTTATTGGGGAAATATATTACAGTAGAGGCCTGCAGAACAGCCTTATTAAGGAGGCAGAGAAGAGATGCCCCCGTGACACGAAGTAGGAACGGGGGACATTTCCATATTACTGAATGAGATGCAATTTCAGATTTGATTTTATTTCATGTTTTGCAATGCGTCGTAATCAAGGGAGCTGAAATCTTTAAAGCCTAATCCGGCAGTCCAAAACAGATGACGGCTGTCTAAAAAAATCCCACAGCATCTCTAAACGCGTTCAAGCCCGTGCATGGAAAGCAAATTTCATTTTAAACAGGAAATAAAGGTAAACAGACGGACTGCCCGAGTAGTTCGGTGATGTGTTTGAGATTTAACGAGCATATTTTAGAGAGAAGCAATTTCGCTGCGCACAAATGACTTGTTTTCTTCCTTCGTCACAGCGCAGCGTCAGAAGCTGGTGCTTCAGCTCTTGAGTGGCTTGAAGGAATAAAAGAGGCTTATCTGGCCCCTCTCATTTCTTCGGCCACATAATCAGATGACCTGAGGAGAGCTTAAAGAAACAAAGCCAGTCCAACACTCTCTATCGATCCATCTATCCATCTATCTATCTATCTATCTATCTATCTATCCATCTATCTATCTATCCATCTATCTATCTATCCATCTATCCATATATCCATCTATCCTACAAGTGGTAATGAAACATATATCTTAAATGTAAAACTATATAGATTCTTACCACCCCTGGAACTCTTTTTTAGAACAAACATCAGGTTTTCTCAACTTTTTCTTTCCTTTTTTCTCTAAAAAGTGGACTTTTCTATAATACATCTGTATAGTTTAAACACCGATTCTAAATGAATCAACATTTACAGAAAAATACTTTAAAAGTTTACCAAACAAAAAAAGTGAAATATCCAAATGCACCCCAGGCACACATTTTGTTTGACATTGTAGGTAAATAAACGGCTAAAAAGATTTTTGGCCGCATGATCCCTGCCAACGCCTATTTTCTTCCCCTGTCATAGAGCACTATTAATAATCATAAACTCCAGCAAGACATGAAGCTGATCTCGAAGGCTTTTCTATAATCCCTCCCCTGGAAGTGGTCTTTACTGCGAGGCTAGTTTTGTGATGGGCTCACCCATTCGCACAATGTTGCACTGGGATACAGCATTCAGCTTAAGCCAACTTATCTACTGCATTCAAAGCACATCCATTGAGCGACGTGGGGGAGACTTTTTGCCGATCTATTAAAAAAATGCTCTTATCTGTATTTAGCATATGCTGTGTATGTCAGCGCTGGCAGCTTTAGACGGATTTGCACAGAAAAAGAAGGGGACAAAAACACCTCAAGGTATTCTTGAGCCCAAACTACCGATAACATTTGCAAAGTTCTGCAGAGACAAGTAGGTTTTACAAAACAAGCGGGAAAAACAATAAAATATTCTGTATTTAGTTTTTGAGAGAAAGTGAATGTTTTTTAATTAAATTAGCCTTTTTTTCCCTACATTTAGTAACAATTCAGTTGTATGGACATAAACACTGTTGCTACTCAACAGCAGGAATCAAAACAAACAGACAGTGTCTCCTTCAGCAAACACATGGAAATTAACAATATCTATATAACATGATTTTTTTTGTGCAATTTTCATGCAAGAGTGAAAATTAAACAATTTTCGTTTGGTTGTATGATTGAGTGAAAAATAGTTTCTATTTAAATAATTTAAAAAAAGAGTTCTGAGAGGTACTTTATGGAATCTAGCAGCATATATTTTGTGGAAAATAATCCACACATGAGGACTTTCAGTGTTTTGAGTGGAAATCCTTCGGAGGAAATGCTGCCGCTGCAAACAAAAAAAAAGGGCTTCCAGGCCCCCTTTTATTCATTTTGCTTTCATTGCAAGAGACAAGCCTTATTTGCACTGCAGCGTAATCACTTGTAGACGGAGGAGGGAGACTCAACATTTCCTCAACAAAAACTGAAGCAAATTTCCTACTAAATAAAAAAAAAAAATGGATTTGCTTCTTGAACTCTGAGAAAAAATAAAGAAAAAATTATTTGGCTTCAAAATCTGAAGAGATGAGTGGGACATTTTTATCTCCAATGCATGCAAACCTAACCTTGTAAGTTGGTTGTTTTTTTGTAATACATTTTTTCAATATGAACGAAATGCAAAATATTTATTAGTTTTTTTAATTTTATTTCCTCACTTTTCATTCTGTTGCAAGCAAACCTTTATTTAACTCTGCTCTCTTGGCTGTGGAGCTTTGGCCTTTGAAGCGATTGAGAAAAGCACCGTTATTCATGCTGCATTCAGTGCTGAGAACTAAGCCTCCAAAAACAGCAGTATCCTCTCATACCTGTTGAGAACACTTTCATCCTTAATGGGCTCATTAGCCACATTGTTAATTGAGTGCCATTCAGGCCAACATCAAAGCTAATAATAATTGTTTACTTACTTTAGTTCCTTCACCAAAATAGACCCAACTGAGGTGGAAGGTTGCTCGGTTAGAAAGTGTGTGTTCAGACAGCGAACGTCCACTCCAAAATAAACTAAAAGAAATGGAAAAAAGAAAAAGAAAAAAAAGAACCGGATCATTTAAAAAGCTGTTTTTTCCCCCCAGTTGTGTTTGAATTTTAATCCATTTGTAAATAACTAAATATGAATATTTTTGCATTTTTATTTTTTTGTGTTCTGTATCAAAAAACCTACCTGACCATAAATGAATGAATAATAATAAATAAAAAAAACTTAACCTAATAATAATACTTTTACTACTACTACTAATAATAATAATGCTTTTAATGTATTATTATTACTATTATCATTATTATTATTATTATTATCGTATTGCTCAGTGTGTATTTTTTTTTTCCTGAGTTCTTGTCCTGCAAGTTTGCTCCCTGCCCAGACTGCTGCCACATTAAGGGATAATGCGATGGCAAAATGGAGGCTAACTCATTGGAATTAAATTTATCAGCATGTGCTCAGAGGTAATAAGCTGTCAGTTATAAAATGAAGATTTGTATTTAGATATATGATAGGAAGAAGAAATGATTAGGCAAAATAAATGAAGCTGCTTTACAACTAAATTACTTATTTGGAGCCAATAGACCAGGGAGGGGATCACGATGATGACAGTGATTATTGTAGATATATATATATATATATATATATATATATATATATATATATATATATATATATATATATAAAAAAAATTTCCCTATGAAGGTGGAAATAGCAAATATGAAAGAGATGCACAAAGAGTTAAAACAGTGCTTGCAAGGATTTTTTTGTTGGAAGGTACCTTTATTAAACATCATAATGTAGGAAATCTAATTAATATTGAGGTGGTGAATGACAGACGTGTTAGAAGGGACAATTATCAGGAACATTTTAAACATTTTTAGACGTATATGCATAAAGCTTTGTTTAGAATCATGTAGCGGAACTGCTCTCAAATTAAATTCTGTCGATTTAAATTTAGCTCTAGCTCGGTGGGAAAGCTGTATATCCATCACAAACTATAAAATTTCATCATAATACTTAAGTTTTTTTTTGTTCATCTAAAACAGAAAGACAAGAGGGCTGAGCTGATGAAAGCTGGTCAAAGTTACACCCGGGCTTGAGGCTAAAGCTGATTCATTTCAATTGATTAGGAACCTGAGCTTGATGAAAGTTTTTCAAAAAAAGTGACATCCCAGTCAAAACATTTCTAAGACAACAATCCCTGCTGCATCTCAGAATGAAGAAAACATGCCAGAGCCAACGTGAGAAAAACAGATGAGACGTTTAAAAGCGTTGAATTTAAAATCATGTGACAGTAACTGTCCTTATGATTCCCTGGTAACTAATTAGCAGTCTAGGTAACCTGTCAGTGTAGTCATCTAAATTATTTCATAGAAGTGATCTATAATTATTTACCCAATTTGTGCATTGTGTAGACTTTTTGAACTTTTAGAGCATTCTTCTGATGACATTTAAATATTATTTCTTTGAAACCACACAGTTATTTTTACACGATTCAATAAAAACACACTCCTCTTATTGGGCGCTTTGAACAAAACAGACCGTTTTCCAATTTTTTGCTTGGACTTTTAGATAATACTTTAGACTTTTGTAATAAACTATTTTAAAAGCACATCACCCATGTAAACAGAATTTTTATTGTGAGTTTTTATACAGAAAAAAGCCCAAAACTGTTTATATGGCAGTTTCCCCTGTTTGAAAGTAATATTAATATAGTCTATATCGAGACAAGAACGTGAATCTGAACATTTTTCTGTGGTGGGAGAAAAAGATTAGGGTGATAGCACGTGGGGCATCCAAACTCAAAGACTTGGAGCTAAAAAAAAATGTTTTTCGATATTATCAGTAGAAATAATAAAAACAAAAACAAAAAAAAAAGTTTGATTTATTTGATCCAAATAGAAACTTTTGCGTTGGTAATTAGAAGTCTAAAAAAAGGGAAATTGTATTAATTATTAATGGTTACAATTTTGACATTATTTTGTTTTCTTTTGAAATGTTTGTCTCACTTCCAATTCATAAACTTTGTCCTCGATTTAAAATATTTTATATTCTCAATTTGTCAGAGGTGTAAATAATATCGCGTTACCTGTTTTCTATACTGAAGTACCATTATTAATAATTACTGGATAGTGTCAGAAATTGTTGTATCACACTTAATACATTTGGTAACAAATATATATATATATATATATATATATATATATATATTTTTTTTTTTTTTAACTCACACAAATAAACAAAATCTTTTTGTGAGTATATCACATGACATATTATCATCCTAACGCTGCAGTACCTTTTAATACATATATATCACCTATTATGAAGAGAGAAAAAAAGATTTGAAAGATATGTTCTTTTCATCTGAGCAAGCTGGTGTAAACAAGCAAGAAAAAAGAGGTGTATTAAAAATGCTATGTCTATAGGGCTCATGTCTGATGTCTGTCAAATCATAAAAAAAAGAAAAAAAGGAGAGACTCTTTTATCAAATGCCTGGGATCAGCAATAGTGGTGGGACATCACTGAGATGAGGTATGCCTTCCATGGGGGCAACTCGAGGGGGCCTTTTGTGAATTTATAGAGTGCGATAAAATCAGCTTCATATTTCTCTGCGAAATCGGCTGATGAAAGGACCCTGCGAGAGAATTACACGACGGAGAGTTTTGTCGCCGGACCCATAGGCTTTAGAGGCTGGGAATTGAAAAGATAATGAGAAAAGCTATGCTGCAAGGTTGGCTGTGTTTAATAAGTCATCATGCCTCCTATCTATTGTTACGAGCCCACCAAAGATTGTGTTCCGCCATTGCTTAATACTCTGCAGCAAGCAGGCGTTTCAATGGCTATATTATAACCAGCAGGGCGACGAAGGGGGCTGGAAGCTTATAGCGGAGACACCATTAGTGTTGTGATAGCGGTGAACAAAGAACTGGGTGAGAAAAAATGAGACTGTTCTGTTTTTTTTTCCCTTCTTCTTCTCTTAAAGAAAATGTGACTGCACTAGAGATTTATTCCTGCTTCCAAGTTTTTAATTGAAAACAAAACAAACAAAAAAACAAACAAAAAAAGGAACACTAACTTAACAGAATGGTAGAGATGATACATTAAAGAAAAATGTATTTATATCAAACCTCATCAAACAAATTTTCACCTTTGCAAGGGATCTTTTTTCTTCTTGCAGGTTGCATGAAGGAAAGTAAATGTAAATCTGAGCTTATGATGAATAGCCAAAGTGAATTTCTGAAAAGAATTCAAGCTTTGTAATGTCACTTGATACATATTGGATAAAGGAAAAGTCAGAAAAATAAATAAATAAAAGCCCTGTTTTTTTTTTTTTACAGTTTGTGTAATTACTGTATGACACATGTAATGGCCCGTATTTTGCATTTTGACAGCACGCTTCAGAACCATCTTTTGTCTTCATGTCACCGCCTCAGGGCATGCATGAAAACACCATTACCAAACTCAGAACTAGACTGTTTGTTGTACATTTGTACACTTACATCTGGCTTCCCTAGCTTTAATAAAGACAGCCTTGTCGCACACTCTGATCAACAAGAGTCAGTCAGGACGGATTATTTCTTTTTTTTCTTTTTAAGCGTGCAGAGTTTTTAACATAGAAATTGGCTTTGAACCCCATCAGCGCAGGTCGGCACATCCCTGGGCAAAGCTCGGTTGCCGCTGCTGAGGGAGAAAATGAACAATCGGTTCCTCATAATGTGGCCTGATTATTATCCTACTTACCCCCTGCAAATTTAAACTCAGGGCAAATTTCTGTATCCTGTGAAATCTGAAAACTCAGACATGGAGGGGTCCTAATGTCTTTTTCTCAGAAAAAAAATCAAAAATAAAACTGAAGTACCAACCACATTGCAGTCCTAAAAGTTAAAAATAAATCCTATCCAACACAGAAAAAACAACAATACTCATTTAATATACTTCTACACTGCCTAAAAAAATATGTAGCAGCAAAAAAAGAATGTTTAAAATTGGTAAATCTTTAAATGTGTCATTACCTTATACATGTAAAAATAACTTTAAGAAATCCTACCTGTGTAGAAAAGGCTGTTTTCAGACTCCAAACTTAAAATAAAATAAAAACCAAAACAACAAACTTTAAGATTTTTATGTCAGGCTCAAGTAAGGTGGGACTCAGACTGTGCAGTATGATACAAACCCGAGCAAAGTTTGAGCTGAGTGAGTTCAACGACTTTGTGAAGGGATCTGTCAGCGTCCAATCTGAGATGTCTTTATTTGACGTGATTGTTTTTTTTGTTTTGTTTTGTTTTTTTTCTTTTTTCTTTTTTGTCCATGGCCGGTCCAGCCCGCCAGTGTCCCTTTCACCCCTAAAAGCAGCTGGGTCCCTGACCTCTACAGCAGCGGCTCTCAAAGTCTGGTTCTTTTCAGACTCGGGAGCACAGGGGGAACCTCCCCGTTCCCTCCCACCGGCAACATCCCTTTCAGCTGCAGAGATAACTTTATTCATCTTGTGCATCATTGTATCCAGTTGAATGCGAGGAACTATGCAGACACTTGAGTGAATTGAGTTAGCGTGCGTGCATGTGTTAAGGACAGGAAAGAAGGGGAGGTGGTATGTCTCAATTTCTGCAGATTGGCAGAAAAAAAAAAAAGGTTCACGGGAAAACTTTGAAAAACATACTTTCGGCCGGCTTTAATCCCACCATAAGATATGGAGTTGATCAAATTTGAGGAAGATGGAGTCATGATTCCATATTAGCACTCAAAATTTGCAATCACTGCAAAACAAATATTTTGAGAATTACACCAGCGCCTGCAGATGCTTTCTCTGGGTTTTTGGAGCTAATTTACATAAAAGTGCTAAATAGCTGTGTTTTTCTCTCCCTCTCTCTCTCTTCTCGACAGCGGTAACCTCTGCTGATTTGACGATGGACAGCTGCCAGAGACAGTTAAGCTTATGTTCACCTGCCTAACACCAAAACCGCACGAGGACCACCCTGCTCTTCTCTCATCATTCATATTCAAGCCAGGGCCTCTTGACAAGTCTGCTGATCTCACTCAATGTTTTGTGATTTGGACAATACATTTTCAGTGTGTGGGCAAAAAAATGCTGAGGCCATCTCCCTTCTACAGGCCGGTCTTGTGAGACACAACTAAGGCAGAGGCTCTCCAACTTTCCCTCCACTGTGAGAGTTCAGCTTGTCAGTGGATCTGCCTTAATGCCTGAGCGAGTCAAGGAAAAGTGTGGTTGGATGGCCCAAAAGAAAGCCTTCAAGGGAGTATCAATGTTTCTTAGATATATGAGTTAAAATGTGGTAAAGTATGCGAAACTTTCATTTTAAAAGAAGTTAAAACACTTCAGTCACTTCAGTAACATGACAAATTGCAATACAACAGTTTCAAAATAGGAAACTCAGAGGATGTCGATTAAACACATACGTCATGTTAAATTTTAAGATGATGAGTTACAGTGTTTGAAATTCCAAGATTCAGTTTGTAGTCAAATTAAGAATAAAACAGTTTTTCATTGCAAACATAATATGCCATGGCTCACACAGTTGTTGGGAAAACTGCTGACAGTTGTCCACAACAACAGTAAACTACTAATGGACAAAAAGCAACTAGATCACTGGCTGGTTTATCAAAGCACATCAATTGAAAGCTGAGTGGAACGAAGAAGTTGGAATTTGTAGCATAGAATATTGCATAGGGTCAAGTGAGTGCATATAGTTTACCGAATGAACACGCTTTGCAGTAGCAAGACATTATCAGGAAGACAGTACAAGGAATCATTTTTTCTAAATAGGTCTCATTAGAATGTTCAACCTTTGGAGCGTCACTGCCGACAATCCATAATCAACAAAGTTGACTAAAATAAGCATTTAAAACTAAATCACTCAGTGGAAAAAAACTGTTATTGACACTTTTAAATTTTGATTTAGATCTCTAAATCAAGTTTACTTTCTTACTTTAAAGGAAAACAAAACAAAACAAAGATATTTGTTGCTAATTTTATCATTTCTGTTAGGTGCATCTGAACAGAGATCACTTTTCGGCTGTAAATAGTTAAGCATGTAACAGCTCTTTGCACTTTTGTGTTCCACTTAACCAAATAAGTTAGACAAACTTGGAAAACTAACAGTGGCTCAACAAAAACATTACCAAACCATTAGATAGCATAGATTCTAAATTTCATAGACAATATTAAATAAATGCTGTCTTTAAGCCCAGCTTAGCTTTGGCTTAAAAAATAATATTTTGTAAAAATAAAACCAATGTTTAACATAATAAGTGTTTTTAATGTGGTTTATAGTAAGGAAATAATATGACTGGACCAATGGTTTGCTACAGTTAGTTTTATGCACTGTTGTCTCACTGGTCAATGGAAAAACATGTGATGATAATTCCCTTAACTTAAGTATAAAAATACACTATTTATCTGAAAGGAAATCAGATACAGACTGCAAAAATAAACAAATAAATAAATCAAACCCGGAAACTTTAATAGGGACTGGCAGTGTGGAGGGTTTATGGCTGTGGGAAACAGAATAGCACTAACAAACCCTCTGTGAGTGCTATTCTGCGAAGTTTATTTAGGATGCAAAAAGTGAAATTTAATAAAAAAGTTTAATACTTAATGCATTAAGAGATTTAAGTATATTTTAGCGGGGGGAAAAGAACACAAAAACCATAATTAAATACCAGAAAACTTTCTATTCTTTATTCTATTTATTCATTAATTTTGTTTCTCTACAATAACACAAAAAAATACACAAATTTTCCAAGTAAGAGCATCCATATTTGTGATGCAGACAGGGCTAAAAACTTCTTTCAGGGATTTCGATATCCTAAAGAGAGAGTTTTATACATTAGCGCTGTAGTTGCAAAACACTGTTGATATTCAAATGATTATTGTGCAAAATCTGGGATAAGCTTCAGTGTGAGAGCTCTTCTAAGTGCCTACAACTATTGCTAATTCCCCTCACTATTGTGGGCCGAACAAAGGCCTTAATCCCATTTCACTTTTGCAGGAGGCTGGGGCTATTTTCCCCTCTCATAAACCAACAACACTCCCCCCAAAACCAGAGCTGAGAGGTTCTGAGAAAGGGGCCAGTGTGTCTATACTTCAAGGCTCCTTCTTTGTCCAACTTGGCCAGTGCTCCGCATAAACTTTTAAGTGGTCCCAGTAGGCCAGGATCACCTTTTTGTGGCAAAAAACAACAACTAAGCTTCAAAATAATGTAAAAAGGAAACCAAACACTCTCTTAACCTAAACAATAAAAAATTAATTATATGAAGTCTTTTATACCTCAGGTCTGGGCTGCAAAGACTTAACACATTTTTTCCTTTCTTGTCACATACTAGTAAAGGAACGTTCACTTTCCTGAGAGCAGCTCTCTTTCTCTGTTTTGCAAATCCTTTAATACATTATTTATAACATGGTGGTCCACTATCAAAGCAAGTGAAGTAGGACAGGATTCAATTCTGCTTCTTTGTAATACTTTGTTTTAGTTTGCAGTTGAAAATAAAACCACTTCTTTGACTTTGACATATTTTTTCTTTGTCAAAAAACCCACTTCGACACTAGCTTTCATATTAATGGTTTAATTAAAAAGAAGTGACCGTTTTGGGGTTGCTATTCGTTTAATTATAAGTTCTCACTGCAAATGTAAACTACAGATTTTCACATAATCCTCTCATTTAGTGTTACATCAAACAACATTTCATGTCTGAATAACACTGAATTTTACTTTTAAATGCAAAAAAAGTCTTTGAAACCTCCACTTAATCTATTCTTAATGACAATAGGCCCACAAAATGTGCAGTACGAGCTCCTGAGTGGATAGGAGGCTTGGCAGAGTTCCCTTGGAACAGACAGCAAAGCCACTGGGCTGGTTGTTTAGTGAGCAAGTGATGGCTTTATTCAGCTGCTGTGTCATGCAGTGCATGTGAACCAGCATGCAGGCCAGCATGTGGCCCGTGTTGGCTCATGTTAGGTGTGTAGACCCACTTCAAAAAAAAAGGAGGGGCGCGTACAAATACAAAAGTGACATGAGTTTCCTTCGACAGCCACACAAACCATCCCCTCCTTTAATCTTAATCAATTAGACGCCCGTGAAGTGCAAACAAATCACAAACCTGTCAACGAACACAATACAGTGTAAAGAATCCGCAAATTACATGAAGTGTATTCAAGCTACATCCCTTTTCTACAAAGCTCCATTGAAGGCGTCACATCAACCGGATCATATTTGTGCCCACTGACTTGCAGCATAATAGAGTAGTTCTACCTGCTAAGGTGCCCACCAGAGTCCTCAGCGGTTAATATCCACTGGGATCCGCTAAGGTGAGTGCAGCCTCTCACATGCAATACTCAGCTCTGGAAAGTGATACCCGCTCTGATGATGTGAATGGTTTGTAACCTCCCCTGGTAGCAACATTTATCCATGAAAAACTTGGCCTAATGATATTTCCCTTTCTCAAGTTGACAGTGAAAATCCTGAGTTAAAGTATTATTGAATTTAAACACCCGCAAAACTTGAGTCATGTATCAAATCTAGCAAACCCTTGTCAGCACAGGATGCCACTTGAGAGTCTTTCTGGGATGTGGGTGTGGGGTGTTTAGGCTTCAGGCAAGGATCTCATCTTTTAAGGTTGGAAAGTAGCATTTACATCATGAAAAAACAATTTTTTTTTGTCTTTTTCAGCTATGTAAGCTTGAATTACTTGCCAAACAAATAACTGTTTATCAAATCAATTGTAATTGTGTTTACAGAATTAAAAAAGTTTCTGAAAGGTGTAAAACCAAAAAACCTTTCTCAGCCTCAGTTAGTCTGTCCTCCTCCCCCTCTATCCCATAACTTGTGACCAACATACCTAGATACAGCAATCCATCTTTTCTGCACTGAGAAACATTGCAATAGGCGCAGATGTAGACTCTTACCCTGATCGCTTAACACTCAGGTGTAAACTGCTCCAGTGCAAACTACAGCTTGTAGCTCAAACACACCGACAGAACAATATAATCTGGAAACAGCAAACATGACTCCGCAAGTTCCGAAACCAAATACCAACTTCCCAACAACTATATCTAGCAAACCTGTCCATGGACACCATTAACAACATGTAAAGTGCAGGCATGGCAGAACCCCACCTGACACGAGCACGCACAAAATACCTCAAGAAACACTGTTGAAAGTTTTCTCCAAATGACATCAACCCTACAAGGGTGAACATCATCTTTAAATTCCTAACAAACAAGTAATGAACATCTAAATGCATAGTGTAAAAAATAAATCAGGATAGAAGTCATTATTTTCCCTTGCTGGTTTATTACTTGATGATATAACTTAAAAAATAAAATACAATTTTAGCTGTTTCAGAGTAAGCATCTCTACCTGTACACTGTGGGTAAGTAGAAGATTAGGTCTTCCCATGTATGTCAGTCTGTGATACATTTTCTACTCTTGGTGCTTGGATACCTAATGTGGTACTCTATGATAGCATTTGGTATGAATCATTTTAATGATTAATGTAAATAAATAAATAAATAAATAAATGGACTGCTGCTCTATTTACTTGTGAAATCACAACTCTCTGGAATGAACAACAAAAATAGAGTTAAACTTTTTTCCAGGTCCAAACTTAAAAAGCGGTGGGCTTTGCTCATTCACAAGTTAACTATTAGTTGCAAAATTATATTGTACTTCTCTTTTTTGTGGATTCTAAAAATAGTTGCTTCAAGCAGGTTGTATAGCACATCAAAGACTTTTTATGAGGATGGCGGCCAAAGTGGGGATCTTTGTTAGTGTTTTTACTGCTGGTTTAATGGATTGCTTATACTTAGTAAACTTAATAAAATAAATGATTAATGAAAAAGACAGCATTGGAAAAGAAGTTGCAAAATATAAACTTGTTAAAATGTGCAGAAGAAAAGGTAAACACCATGTTTGTCAAGATAGTGGTGCTTTGAAAATTAGGTATGTTCTGGGACTGAACTTATGAAATGTTCGTTAAAATTTTTTCAAAATGTAGAAAGGCTTCTCAAATTGCATTTAAAATTTGAAAGCACAGTTGATATAAAATTAATATCCGCCAAAAAGGAAATAAAAAAAATAAAAAAAATGATAATCCGTTAAATCTGTTCATACAGACATTTTAAGTATAATCAAGTAAAATCTATGAGAGAAATTGATGTTTTTCTCATTCAATTTAAAATGTTTTGCAAAAACATTTAGTAATAGAAATATAAGGACTGTGATCCTGGCTTTCCCACATGGAAATTTAAAAAGCCACTGATTCACTTACATTGGTCAGTTACTCAAAAAAATGCATGCAAGATGTGAGGAAAATAACTACAACTTAGACTGACTAAATCACCAGCTTGCCCAAGATGTTTTCTCAATCAAGTAATGTCATGACCTCCCATGGCTCTAGTCACTGTTAGTTTCAAGGGATGTATTTATGATTATACTCTATATTTTCATCATTCTTGTCAGCATGTTAATATTGTCTTTTGGCATCTTTAACATATTGTTTTTCTTAGTTTTCTTGCATTTACAAAAATAAATTTAAAATGTTTTAATGTGTCCTGTTCCGGCAGAGTGGAATTTACAATGGTTGTCCAAGAGTCGATGTGAGGCCCAACAAATCTGACTTTCACAAGTGGGGCATTGCAGCGTACACTGCAATGTTTAATTTAATAAAAATGTATAAAATCTTGTTTTATTAAAATGTGCTTGTAATTTATGTAAATTGTAATAGAGATGTAGATGGAATTAGAAGCAAAAAAGAAGAAATCATTTGGGAAAAGAGAACACCCTAGAAATCAAATTATACACCTGTAGAAAGAGAGTGGGCGAAAAAAAAAGGAAAAAACTGAAAACCAGGAAACCCTAATAAATGCATATCAATAAAGACCAAATCCCTGAAAAATACACTGTACAAGTCTGTACAGGGTATATCCTACACCCTAACATAGAGTATCTGCGAGCACTTGATTAACACCAGCAAGTGCTTTTGTATATATGTCTGACCAACCTAGTATCCCCCTATATCCCCCTTATCCCCCCCTAACCCAAAAAAACCCACAGCCCCCCCATTCGAACAGGCATATAACCCACTCACAGAATACCTATCAACCCACTACTGCACCTTCCAATCATTAGTGCTGACATTTCCCCTGCCATAGCAGTGAATAAAGCAGGGAATCGGCCAAGTACCAACCCAATGGCCCAAATTCCAGGTTAACAGCTCACGACGGACCACATGTGGCCACAGCAGCCAAGAACCCACACCCCTAGCCGGCCATCCACTCCAGGCCAAGCACAACCCACAAGGCTACCCCATTACCACCACGACATGCACTCCAGAGCCAGAATCAAGAATCAAGAATCAGTTTATTTATAAAGCGCCAATTTACAACAGGTGTCGTCTAAAGGCACTCCACAGAAACTCAATTAAAATCAAAGATACATCATAACAAATCAATTTGAAAAAGTTTCCAATCTAAGGAACATTAGATTGGATTAGCCCTACCCACCTACTAGCCACAGAACGGCATCAGGCCAAGGGGCAAAGGAGTAAGGTGAAGTAGCAGAGCAGAGCCAGTGCAGTGCACTACAGACCACTTGCCCTGCCAACCATTCACCAACAACTCAGAGGTGCTCACCTGTTCCTTCACACTGCTCATACATGGCACAGCAAATCCTAAACAATCGTCATATGAAGTTTTTACACTTTCTGTTACGTTAAAAATTGCATCTTGTAATAGTCAATAATAGACAATAGTCTTGTAATAACAAAAAAAAAAAAAAAAATAGAATTTACTTGATATAAAGGAGGTTAAATGATTTGGACCATAAGAATGATTTGGACCATAAGGTTCAGTTAGGTACAGAAAACATGGAATGAATTAGACACCGACAAAGGTTTAAAGTTTTCAAAATGCCGGCTAGCACATGTTTTTAAGAAAATTATAATTGTAAAAAAACAAAAACAACTATTTTCTCTGTGACAGGGATATATAATCCCTGATGGAAGTGTTGTTCTTTAAATATGGTTTTACACAAAGTTCTATGTCTTTGTTACTGGCAACTTGGTAGGCCAAAGACTGGTTCATCTTGCCACTGCACTCACTGAAAAATATGGTAAATGAGTTAGATTAACCTTTGAAGGTCAATGTTTAAGAACTGCACCAAAAACAGTTAAAATAGGGTCTCCATAACAAACATTAGAACTGGCAATCCGTGATCCCACATACAAGCCTTTTCGGTCCTGTCACAAATGTAAACATGTGCACTTTTCTAAACTCAAGAACTTCAAGATGAACTATTTTACTTAGGTAAGAATAGTCTAATACTGGGCTTTATAGCAACTAATACTCTAGTTGGGTTTGGCAATAAACAGATGAAAAATATCAGAAAGTAACTTATGGTACAGTGAAAAAACTGACCTGCAACAGACATACTTCCCTTTCCAAGGCACCGTAAAAGACGTTAACCCATGAGGCATCATGAACTCTTTATATCATAAAACATAATGGACTTTGTTGGCAAACTAAACAATTTGCATTGTGGGGTCTATTGAGCAGGGTAATGATCCAAAACATGTAACAGAGACAAAAAAACGTAATTGTTCTATTGCCATCTTATTTCCTAGATATAAATCCTACAATACATATGTGTGCTTTGTTAAAAGAATCTAGGACTCTAAAAAATCTGAATGAAAGCATCTCAATCTGCATTGTGGAAAGATTTTGATGTCTAGATACAAATTAAGATTTAGGACTGAATAAAAAAAACGCTGTATAAATACGATATGTATATATAAAATGTATAAATAAATCTTTGATCTTAGAAAAAGCTGTTCTGCCAATGATCTGACTGAGTTATAGCACTATATCTACCCTTGATAATATTTGTAGCGGTTGCAAAAAACAGTAATTGGTAGAAATTATTCATAATCCATCTCCAATGGTCCAGTGTGTGTATGCTCATCACATAGACACAGAGGCACAAAACCATGCTTGTACAGTCAGTTAGTGAAACATAGTAACAGTCAATGTTTTGTTAAGCAGACAGCTAATCATCTATTTTACTTGATGTTTAGGGATCGGGTTATAGGAAAAAAATGAATACAGAAAAACTACTTGATTTAATTAACGCTGTAAAAAATTGAATTTATTTCTGAAATTTCACAACACAAAAGAAGCACTTAGCCTTAGTTGCCTACTAGATTTATTAAGGTCTTAACCTCTGTGATAAGTTGTAACATCCAGGTGATCATTAAATAAAGTTCCTTATCAGGTGTTCACTTGTGCTGGAATTAAGCAGCACTTTGGTTTGGAACATTTTAACCTCAAAGTTTAATTAATATTAAAGAATGGGCTAAACAATAGCCCCACTGCATTTGAAATCTTAACCTCCCATGTCCTCATTTGGAATGCCTTGGATATCTCCATGCTGCCGGTCTAATCTATGGCACGCCGGCATGACCAGGTGAAAAGTGCTGCTAATTCTATATTAGACCTGGTCACGTGTTGAGTGAAGAAGAGACAGGTAGAGCATGCCATGTGAGCCAGCAGGTGACCTGAGAGGGATTGCTAGGCAGGGTGTTAATTGGATAGGTGCGTTGGCCCATTTGCGCGAGCTGTCCCACTGCGCAAGACATGGCATCTATTTTTTGACTTTAAGAGGAGCTTTTAGTCTACTCTTATAAACACTCTGAATATAGCTTGCAAAATAATTTGTTTCTTACCACCACATGACTTCACCTAAGTTGACAAATCTGAAGGGTTAAAAGAACTGGAAAGACAAGAGACAAGTGCAACCCAAGGCAGAGACAATCCCTGAGATTTCAATAACCTACAAACTAAATCAAGAACAGTAGTTAAGAAGAAACCTACAGACAAAGTAGTACAAACGTACAGTAGTAGTGCTCTTTCTATAATAGGAAGATTTTGGATGAAAAATTAAGTCTTGATGTGGTTTGTTGTTATTGTCATGTATTTAATAGTCACACAATTATGCTTTACCACTTGACCATTGCAGTTATAATCAACAAGCTTCTGGTAAGTAACATCACAAGAAACTATGCAACAGTGTTTTACATTAAACATGTTAAAATGTTACGAATTCTAGCACATTTTAAAAATTGGAAAACTCTAGTGTATGTTTGAATAGAAAAAAAAAATCTGGAAAACACATCACGGACATAAGACAGCAATTCGGTGATTTGGATTTTTATGATTTCACAGTATTGAAAATCTATGTATATTTTCTGCTTTCAAAAACAAAACCATAGATTAGTAATAGGTTGATACTTTACAGTTTGAGTAAAACTACCACGGTAACAAGCAATGAGCACAAGAATATCAAACAAAAATGTATGACATGATCTAACTGTTTTTATTAGAAACAATAACACATTTTTTTCTACTGCTGCAAGAGTAATACAAACATTTAACTAAGCAACTAGATATAATTTACTAGATTCATTACCCCTTTAACTTATGATGTCATTATTATCTTAATATGGCTGTAATATAAAATCATGACGTAGTTTATCAAATAACTGAACCTGATCCTACAATAACTTTTGATTAAACTTAAATTAGGATCCTAAATTACCTGGCAATATTTATCTTCATCTGAAAATTTTGATTTCTTCTGAGGTTATGAATCAAAATTTTCAGTATGAATCAACATCTCGAAATTCAACATTTCAATAAGTTTTCTTGCATATATGTAGTTGTTATTTTTGTCACAGAACTATTTTTTTTTATAAAACCTTTTGACATTACAAAAATACAGTTACTGACAAATATTCAAACATGTTTAGTTACCACTGTCCAGTCTGAACAGGTTGCAGCCTTTTGCGGTTGTATGTAGTATTAAATTAAATGTTTAGAAAACACGAGAAAATGAAACAAAGAATATCTTATCATTGCAAAAGGAAGAAAATGAGTAACAAATTTATATCAGACACCAACTCTAGATTTGCTTTGTGTGTGAAAATTAACTACTTTCCATTGCCATGCAGCATGAACCAGACCTGCCTGCTTTTATTTAACTGTGAATGCTTCTAATACAGCAAAGGGGTATACATAACCTTTAATTTAACCTTAACCATTGTACTCGGCACAGGCTAGCCCTTCTATTGTTAAAGATGCGGCATCTTATTTTTTAATAAGCAAAGGGGATTAAATTAAACCTCATCCAATCCCAATGAAATGAGGATTCTTGGATGCATTCATACAAAATGTGTCTGGAAAAGATAATTCCACTTAATGGAAGGAATTTAAAGAAGTTGGCACATGCTTTTGCACTTGGACTACAATGTGCTTTTTCGTGATGCCATACTATATTTTAAAATGGGGAGGGGAAAAAAATCATCCTACTTCTGAAAAGGATAGTAAAATTTTGACACAGGAAAATGCTGAAAACTGTACATTCTGTTATAAAGTTGTTAAAAATGAATATTTCCTCTTATTTTTACTCACTATAGCCAGCAAAACATAGCTTTCTGCCCTCCAAGTTCATTTTACCTCTATTTATTCTCTTTACCTCATTTTCCTTCCCATTTCTTTCTCCTTTAAGGTAGGGGTTTGTGTGAGCTGTCAGATTTGTGGGTGATATCTCAATTAAGCCAAACGGGAAAGAGGAAAATCTATTGTTTGTGGGGGTGTGAAAAGGGTATTTTCTAGCTCCAGCCTTTAAAATGGAAACAAGAATGTGTTCGGTCAGCTTGAACAGCCCAGGAGGATTTTAGGGAGGACTCGTCCTTAGTGACAATGCAGCATAGACATAATGAATTATATTATAATTACAAAGCGCAGTCTGTAGAAGTGGACAATATAGATATTTGGCCAGGAGGGGGGTGGAGTGTGCAGCTCCATAGACACTTAGCCACTCCAGACAGCATTTGCTATTTAGATCACTTTAACTTAGACAAATCTCAATATAGATGAATGAGGCCTTTGTTTGGAAAGTAAAAACATTTGAACAAGGACGTCTCATCTTCTCATGCGCAGTAGCTTCAATACACCAAGACTTTTTGGTGCAGGCAGTCAAAAAGTCAAAACAATGTGTTTATACCTAAACCATCAAAAATGACAGAAGTAAGAAAACAAGAAAAACCCCTTCAATAAATAAATGTAGTTGGGAGCATTTTATTTATTTATTTAACAACAGAACACGGGTTTGGCAGGTGGAGTGTTCAGCACGCTGGAGGAAAGATGCTGGAGGAATTGCATTTTGTGGGCTAAGCAGTGCGGCAGAGGGGAGGGAAGCTGGCAGTGACTGAGAAGATGAGGATTTGACGGCAAGGTGACAAAGAGTTCAAACAAAATGAGGCTTGTAGATTAGCAGCACTCCCCTCAGTGACAGGTGTCATCTCTTGGGGCAGTCTGTCATTCTGCCTGCTGCCACTCTATATAATACGAGAAGAGAAGGAAGAAGGAAGAAGGAGAAGAGGCAGCAGCACTTGCACCTCACGGCCTGGTCTATACCCTGCTGTAACTGTCTGAAAAGTAAATTGAAGCCTATGTCTCAAGAAGTGAACATAGTGAAAGAAAACAGAAGCAAATGTTCACATTGGGAAGTATTGCACTGAATAGATTAGAAAGACAGACCATTTTATGCACTCTTGATTTCAAATGTGGATTTTTAATAGAAAAAAATATATCAAAAGAAATAAGTATTTCTTCTTTAAATAATTACACTATATATATATATTGATGTATATGGTGTAATTTTTTAAAGAAGAAATAATTATTTCTTTTTTAAGTTTTATGAATTTTAGTAAAATCTATTTTGTTCATTTAGATTTGTTTTTAATAATGATAAAATTACTTATTATTTCAATTAATTTGTTAATTTACAAAATGTATAAACTATTCCTTAAGACAAAACTAAGTCTAAAACTTAATTTTCTCAATATAAAATAGATATGTAAAGAATATATATATATATATATATATATATATATTTGGAGAACGCTAGCAGGAATATTGTATTATTTTTTTTAAAGTTTAGATTTAGCCAAACCTTTAACAAGTCTGCAATAGAGGAAGGTAATAACTACAGCTCAGAGGGAGCAGCCAGCTCCCATCATCCTGGTGACACGCAGACTGAGACCTGCTGCTCTCTACCCAGGACTCCAGCCATCTGCTCTACAGATTGCGCTCAAACACACACACACACAGCAAGTGCTGCTGCCTCCCCTCTGGGTAAGAGTCACCAGAGGGTCAGCCACTTTTCCAGGACTTTCTCCCTTATATTTTCTTTGACTGTCTTTACTTGCATATGTTGATTATGGTTGCCAAGCAACTCAACCCATCAAACAAACAAAAAAAAAACTAAAAAAGGAAGAAAAAAAAAATCAGCACAGATTGACAAACTGCTAAATCTGCAGCGAGTCTTAACAGTAAGTCTAAATGAGTGGAGGAAAAAAGCAGGAGACATATTCTGATGTTTGTTTTTGACAGATGAGGGATGCCCCCTATTGACTTTGTCAGGGAAGATAGAAATGGGGGTAGCGAGTGTAAAACCAGGGAGCAGTACAGACTACAGGATAAGAAGAGGTATAACCCGTGTGTCACTATACTCATTCAGGGAAGGATGAGTCCTTAAGAATATATGGATAAAAGAAAGACATGCACAACCAATATACATTAGGGTTTTAAAATATTCATTGCATAGGTGGGAATGGAATGAAGGTTATAAGAGTATTTGGCAGGTTCCCAAACGGAGAATTCTCTCTGAATAGCAAGCAGGTGGCATAAAATCTGACCTCTAATAAAAACCAAGATGAGTTTTAGCCGGCGATACTGTCATAGGGTAATTATCTGTAACCCTAGTTGGAAATCAGTTACAAATTTATAATACAAATATTTCAAACATTCAAATGTTTCAAATTGGGCTTTGAAATTCCTTGTTTTTTATATATATTTTTTTTTACATGTTGGTTCACCTGTAATGAATTTCCTAATAGGAAAAGGATTTCACACTTGCAGCATGACGGCTTCTATGGCCCCGTGCATTGAAAGAAAGAAAGAAAGAAAGAAAGAAAGAAAGAAAGAAAGAAAGAAAAAGTCAGATGCCTTGCAGTGTCTGTCTGTTCTGTGAACTGGCGTCCGTCGGGAAAATCCGCCACCCTGGGCACAGTTGTGCTGGAGTGAGTAATGAGCCGGGCTTTCCACGATGGCTGATAGAGGCTCCCATTAACAGCCACGCTTCGGGGTATTCTCCATCTCTCTGTTGTGGAATAGAAATGAGATCTGATAGAACCATGTATAATTTGTTGTCACATCAAAGTGACACTTATTAGCTTTATTTCCTTATCAATGTTACATCTACAGTACCTCTGGGTAAATATTTCAGAAGTGCAGGGTGCAGCTGAAGTGCTTTTGTTATGGGCTTCTAAGCAGAAGTGAGAAACTTTTAAGAACTGTGCTGTTGCCTGACATACTTTTAATATGCTTTTAATCCACGTTCCAAACGCTTAGAATAGATTTTTCACCTGGCATTTAAAGAGAAGTCTGGCCTTTTTTCCTTCCAACGGGAGAGAAAATGATAATCCCAAAGCTCATAACAATATGTAAATGTTTTGGTGTGTGCACTATTTTTTGAAAAATATATTTTATTCTTCTTTCTTTATGCTTACATTGACACAAACACACATATTGTCCACTAATCTGGTTGCTATCAAGTGTATTGTGGTGAAATCGTCCAACATTCCTCTTTATATCTTAGTGACTTTGAATTGGGACATAACTGGATATAGAATACCATCAAAGCCAAATTATTTCCATACGTCTAACAAAGTGCTGAGCACTGAAGGACTATATTTTTTTTACCATTGCATCTAGGGTTTTGCAGCGTTATAGCTCGTGAGTGGCACCTCATTTCACACAGCGTAATGGCTTGACACCAAGATCACACCAGAAATCCAAGCAATGGAGCTTCCCTCCTTTTTATATTTCACTCCAGAGATATATGGATTAAGGTTGACTAAGGTTGAATTTTCATCAATGATGAATTAATTGTAATCAAATGCAGACAAACACAGTTTTATTGTGTTATACCTGGCAAGCTAACTTTTGGAAGATTAATTTTTGCTGTTTGAATTAACAAAAAAATGCTGCAGCTCTGTGATATTTAAAAGATAAGGATAGAAAAAGACACAGTGAACTACTCAACTGAACTTATCTCACCTACCTGGATGTGACAGACAGTACAGCCCCTTCAGCTCAGTTGTCATACACTGGCGACCAGTCACAGCCCGTCAGGTTGCACGATTGTATAATTGTGTTGTGACACCTTGAACCCGCCAGTGGTGCATATCCATGTTAATTTTCTGATAGCACGGCATGTGCCGCGAGAATCAGAGTTATGATGGGTGTAATTTGTGCCTCCAATGGCAGACTAAAAGGAAGTGGGTCATTGTCGGGATAAATACAAATTAAAATTGATGCGGGTCTCGTTTCTGCTTGACCAGCTTGTAAAAGAGAGCTGGGAATGGTGCACATGTCGTTTATGCCTTTTGGTCTTCCATCCCAGTTCAGGGCCTGAAGGTAAAAACTACAGGTAACATTGGAAAGTCCAAAGGCGCACAGGTTGATGTAACCTGTTTTTATAGCAGGATTTCTGCAGGTTTCAGAGACTTAAGAGGTTGAGAGCATTGTGATTTAAATCTAAAATACGTAAATAATTGAGTTTATATTTAACGTATTTAACCAAAGATATACACTGAAGTTATTTCAATAACTTTAACATTAGGGCTGCAGAATATATCAAATAACAGTTTTCATAGAATGTACACATGTATGCAATAGTGTCATTGTGTAAAGATAAAAAAATAATTAATAATGGATATGTGGGTTAAGTATTATAGATATACTGGAAAAAAAGCTTGCAAACATATTAAAACATTTAAATATTTTGATTATAATGAGTAGCCTTGTCAGATATTATTAATTGTGTTTTTTGACAACATGTTTTAGTCACCTATCGTAGTTTATTATTTTGTGATGCATCTTCTGTTTAGAAGATAGGAATATCAAATATTTCGGGGAACCACTTATTTTATTGTTTTTTTTTAAAGAATCTTTGTGCCCATTTCAGATTTGATCGTCTTCAATATTTTAGATTTTGAAAAAGATTAAAAGTTTTACATCATTAGCATCTAATGGTTAATTGGAAAATTATCTACCATAGACTAGGCGACTTTTTTTTGTTGTTTTTTTTGTTTTGTTTTTCTCTCTTTCTTTTTTTTTTTTATAAGATTTTGCGCTAGATTACTTAAGTAACTAGTTTGCAGTTTTGTTAAATCTCTGTTTTTTGAATCTGTTTTATTAATGGCACACCCAAAGACATGGTGATGTGAAGTTTAGACATGTCCGAGCATGCCTAATTGTTGTCGTGTACACCTTTAATCAGATGAAGCTTAATCTGAAGCTGTAGGAGATTACTGTAAAATGGATCCAAAGTAAAACTATTCCAGCGATTATTGAAATAACCTAAATCGGTTTCCAATGAACAAGAAATCAAGACAAAATTAAATGAAGAATATAACGAGACAAGAAATTACTGCTTCTAAATGATTAATAGCTCTGCTGTGGGTAGACAATACATGATTTCAGGTTTCACAAATGCAGAATAATGTAGTTTGCTTCTATTTATGATTAGCAATACATAATTTGTGAAAGATACACTAAAGTGCCCTCAGAGACCTAAAAGTATAGAAAGCACCCAGTTTCAAATCAAATGTAATTATATTCCTAACTCCCTTCTCCATCCCGACAAGGGGAGTTGACAAGTCAAATAAATGTGCTGGTTTACATAAATGGAGGGGCATTTCAACAGGCCATTTAAATTGCAGCCGCTAATTTTCCCTCGTGTTTTCATCAGTGTTTACTCTATGAGAGACTCTTTGTTAACACAGAAGAATGCTGGTCCAGAGGTCACAAACAGAATTCTTGCAAATAGTCACAGGTTATACGGAAAAGGAGAACAGATATAGTCATATTATCATATATAGCGTTTGTAGACTGGAAATGTTTCTAAACAGATATATCTCACTTTCTTGAAAATAAGCAAAAAGTCTTTTTCTACAGTTATCTGACTTGCAGCGCACAGTATAACAGGTTGGAAAAAAGTTTATATCGGGAACTTTCACTGGCATCCCATTAAAAAAGACTTCAAAACATAGAAATACATAAAGTTTTGAGAAGAAAAGCTTTTTAGAAGCTTGCTATTCTGATACAGGTAAACACCCAAGCCTTCATTGAACATCTGCTCTTCTCAGAGTGTCAATCTGTGTGTAAACAGGTGTGTGTATAGCATGTCCAGCAGAGGAAAAGAGGCCTCCTCCTGAACTCCTGTCACAGCTTCTCTGACAGTGAGTTCAAGAGCTCTTCATTACAGCCTGTGCGCATCTGAGGGGGAAGAGAAACAATGTTTAGAGCAGGCCTCACATAACCTTTCGATTAAATCAACAGTTCAAACTGTCTCCTGCTACTGCAAATCATTTGGTTTCGAGCCAGTCAAGTGCACCGCTGAGTCAAAAAGCCTCCTATCAAAAATGGATAAAAATACCTTTCCCCCAGCTGACCAGCAGGCAGAGACGTACATCCCAATTACAAGGATATAAACTGCTGCGGTAGGTTTGTCACAGAGACAAGTAGAATCCGGATTACAAAAACAGTATTCGCAATGTTTTAACAGATACCTATACATTACCCCCTAACTGTGTGAAATATGTACGTCAGTGAGAATATGTCGCAACAGCCTGAAAGCACAATACCGACATCAAGAAAATCCACTGATAT